>JAGFPH010000668.1:301492-329141 GCA_018207615.1 Philaenus spumarius | reverse complement strand
TTTTTTTATTGTCTGGAAAGTCTGAATTAATTCACAAGAAAGTAATATTATATAAAAACAACGACTATGCATCATGGCGGATATAAACTGTTCCAGTACATGTTTGAAACGTCTGCCTGCCAAATTGAATCAGTTATGTCTGTTCACACTATCATTAATAAAGGTTCCCTAGACGGAGAAACAGTGTTTCAGAATTTTGCCTGAACCGATTTTTGTAATTTTTCAATCTTTAACAATCTGCAGCTCCCCAAAGAAAGAAAACAATCGCATTTTTCTTTCACCTATGAATTTCTCGTAAAATTGCAGTTGAAAATGTGGTATCACTCAACCCCTTTTTATTACAAAAATCTAAATAAGTATGGCGGAAATATTTTAATCGCCGTATTACTTTACTGCGAAATGTTTAGCTGTCTGCATTTTGCAAACTATGGATGTTTATTTCTCAATACCGAGTTCATATCCAACCCATTCACAAAACACTCCGTCCAGAATTGCATCTGAATTGGACGAGAACTTTTCGAGTTAAGTCGGAACAAACGAAGAACAACCGGATCATATTGTGGTTTTGTTATCTGTGATTCTTTAACGATTGTTAAATCACAGCTATCATTGGTGATCGGTGAGTCGAAACGGTGATATAAAGGTGGGCGTTAATTAACGTAATAGGACAGATAATACTATTAATGCTTTGCAGACCATTACCACGTTAATGCGTTCCATAGAACGTCCTATTATTTTTGTTAAACGTCAAGCGATATCGCAGCCGATATAACGTTCCAGTTACGTGTTAATCCCGTGTCTTTCATACGTTGTCCCGCAGACTAGCCTATTATCTATTATTTTTAGACAATAATTAATTTCTAAATTTACAAAACTGTATAATTAAAACTAACTAATATTAAAAAGTTGAAATACAGACTGTAATGTGAAACCGTTAACTGTAAACACTAATATTTTTAGAATTTACATAATTGGATTACGAGGTACATTTATAACCTAATCAAATTATTTAACTTTCTAAATTTGTGGTTCCTTTTATTTGTCATTCCTCATGTTTTAATCATTCAATATTTTTGTTTGAATACATTTTTTATAGATGTTATTATTTATAATAGTTAACGTAACTGTTCCGACGATTTTATTTTAGCATTACGTAATCACATCTGGAACACGTTACAAAATAACTTGCAAAAAATAACTGCACGGCCAGCTGGTAACATTTTCGCAACGCGTCAATAGATTATCAAATTAATTTCAATTTCTCCTGCAACGTTACATCAAATAACACCACGGCGACCTTGGCAATACAACCAGATGGTAATTTTCTTTTCACGCGTTAATACGTTACAAATATAATAGATTACTTCGACCTGTTATCAAAATGCAGTTAGATTCATCATTACAATGCAATGGTAATTGAACCACTTACCAGTACGGTAAAACATTGTATAAATATAAAATTATATCCTTAATTTATACGAATTTGTGTTAGCTTCATAATTGCTATAAAATTAACAACCAATCCCCACGAATTCACCAAGCTGTAACAGGCACTGTACAAGTGATACATCTTATGATATACCAAAGCACACCTTCTGCGCACATTCTTGTAAAACATTAATTACATGACGTAATTAAATCTGCAGTGTTGCCATAATTGCAGCAAAAGGCCGAGAGAAGGGAAATTTAACGTTTTAGCTGACACAGAATTTAATTAAAATATTTTAATTGGATGTCAGACGTTAAATGATTTAAACGCAAACGGTGGATCCGACCGCTAAGGTGGATAAAATAATTGTATACAGCCAAACTAAGATCGGCCCATGGATCGGCTGACCCCCGGCTTCATCATTAGGATTTCCGCTCGGCTTCACAGCTCCTCTGCTTTAAAGCATTTTAATGAGCCTCAAACAAGCAGCGTTTGGCTTACAAGGGATTTCCTCCAGTACTTCGCGACGTTCTCTTCGTTCTTGTTTGGTTTGAAAAAATAACCTTTAGCGCTCCACGAACCGAACTGAAGAAGGGAAGTCAAAACAAATGCATTTGTAAAGAGATTTTTTTCAAATAAAAATATTGAATCCGGTCCGGTCGGAATGAACAAAGCCATAACCAACTGAGAAAAGGTTTTTCTAGTATTCGTTTTTTCTTTTAATGAAATGAAAATGTTTGTAAGTTGATGTTTATAAACAAACCATTCGTATCTTACGGTTCGTTTTGTAATACCACATTTACTTAAGTTTTATCGTATATATTTTTTTGTTTTCCATTTGTCTTCGTATTTTATCTCTTGTTCTTGTTAGTTAGTTATATTATAAGGTAAAAGATGTCTGTTGTAATAAAAAAAAATTTCGTCTTTTTATGCACAACTGTCATTGTTTTCTTTTTTACTTAAATATAAGTAATTTGTTTGCTTTAGTTTTTTGTTCTTTTTTGAGGTTAATTGGACTTTGTGGTCTTGTTGTCTATATTTTTTATTTTTTAGAAATGCTAATAGTTGTGTTTTATATGTGGTATAATATCTACTTATATAAAGCTAGACGGTAACACTGATTCATTGACATTAGTTATTAGGCACTTCCCGTAATCGGAACCCCGTCAAACTTATACTTCAATTAAAGCTCTTGACGAGAAACTTTTGGGACAATTGCCAGAAGTGAACATTTTTTAATTTTGCAAGCACCTTTTGGGCGGGAAAGATTTTTTGGATTTTTTACATTTTTTCACTTTGAGCGCGTTTTGTAAGAAAACGGTAAGAGATAGCAAAAAATGTTAAATACAAAAGTTGTAGAAAATTTAATTTCAAAGAAGGGATTTTCCGTCAGATTCAAGATCCTATCATCCATTTAGCCACTATTCATCCGAGAAGGGAGGCTCCGCCCAAATTCCTTAAAGCTAGACGATTTCACTGATTCACTGACATTAATTATTAGGCACTTCCCGTAATCGTATCCCCTCGACCTCATACTTGAATTAAAGCTCTCGACGAGAAACTTCTGGGAAAATTGCCAGAATTTAACATTTTTAAATTTTGGAAGCACCTTTTGGGAGGGAAAGATTTTTTCGATTTTTGCAATTCCTAAATTTTCCCACTTTGAGCGCATTTAGTAAGAAAGCGGTAAGAAATAGCAAAAAATTTTAAATACAAAAGTTGTAGAAAATTAAATTTCAAAGAAGAGATTTTTCGTCAGATTCAATATCCAATCATCCCTTTAGCCGCTACTAACCCGTGAAGGAGCTCCGGCAAACAATCCTTCAAATTTCCCATGTTAATCTTATGGAGATAATGTTTAATGAGTTTGAGTCAGCTGCCAAATAAAACAGCGGATTTGTGCTCGGTCACCTATGTACAAACGAGCCAAAGATTAACGAGATTCTTTAGCGAATTTTCCAACTGCGAGCGAAGCGAAGCAGCCATCTGAGGCCGAAGGCCGAGGCGGGGTTGGGACGCGAAGCGTCCAGGGGCAGAGCCCCTAGTTAAAATAGTAAAGCTGCAATTCGTGTTTTATTGTGCTAGCGAAAGCGCATATCAATAAAAGTAACAACATATTAGTAGATTTTTCGTACAAAAAATGAAACTTTTGGGAGTTTATCTAAAGAAATGAATACACTATATTATTCTGTACATTTTGTTTTTTACCGGAACTTATAGCCCGTCTGATTTCCCCAAAATCGATCAAAACGTTAAATACCATAAAAGATTCAAATCTTAGGGGTTTTACCGAGAGAGAACTTCTGATCCGAAGTAGAAGGCCTGGATGCCAACTAGCGAAAAGTTTGTCCGTTGAAAGCGAAGCAATGGAGTCCATAATACGAGGCAGCGAGGTCGAATTGCAAACTCGCAAAGTGACTTTTACCGTTGTGAGGTGGGACTGTAGACTGAGGTACAAACGAATTCTATTAATATATTTCGTACCCTTAGGCACCTATTCAGCGCCTTCGCGAGAAGACCAACTTCCCAAAAAGTTGGTTCAAACCCTAAAACATATAAACTTAATTTTTGAAATTCGCTCAACTCACGTCAGCGGTTCAGCTGCGTGATCGAATTGTTTGTTTGGTGAAATCACTACAAACAAAGAACAGCTAAAGTAAAGCCTTCACTATACAATAAATACAAGTTGCATTATCCATCTAGGACAATGGAAGAAAAACTGTAAAATACTTTTGTAGATTTTACTGCCAGTGTTCTCGTCTTTACTGTCTTCATATATCTTTAACAATTTAACATAAACAGAATGAATGAATGAATTTTTTTATTTCCCCTTAAGTACAATAATTGGCTTGTTACATAATATTTACATTTAAATAGAATTCCATACAATCACATGTAGAAATCTTAGCATACATAGGTGTTGTAAGTGTTCAATATTGTTTAATTTTACTAATAATAACATAACATAATAATAATAATAACATAACATAAATATTCTTAACTAACATAAAAATGCCAATTAAGTATAAGTATTTACGAAAAAAGGAAATTTGGTAACCCTTTTGGCAATGCCAGCTTTGGGTTTACCTTCAATAAAAAAAAACAAAAATACGACTGTCAACAAGTCGCTACCCATCCGCAGCTTAAAAAGTAATTTCCCTTTTTAACTTGGTTCTATCCCGGAAAAGTCATCCCCTTTAAATAAAATACTGCTTATTCCCCCACTTCAAAAAAAAGAACAAGTTATTACGGTCTATATACTAATTTGATACTAATCTATACCAGGCAAACAAAGATGTCCTCAATATTATTATACTGCAGTAGCCAATTGTCAATTCTTTTTAAAAATGTTTTGGTTCCAAGAATTTTTTTAATATCTAATGGTAAAGAATTTAAAAACTTAGGTGCATAGTATAGATAGGTTTTCTGATAAAAAAGTCAGCCTAGGCTTTGGTAAGATGTAGAACTGGTCCCTACGAGAATAAGCCATTGTAGATTTGGCCACAGCCACCTTGTTTTCAGCCACCATCTTCAGAACTGTCCTGACATAAACTCTGCGAAGAGACAATATACCTAACTGTTTGAATAATATTTCCGAGCTATCAGTTCTCGATCTAAAGAGCATAGATTTGATGATATGTTTTTGTGTTACTATGACAGGCATTAGTGTAGATAGGTATGTGCCCCCCCCCCATGCTATACACCGTAGCTCAGCTTGGAATGAACAAGTGCATAATAAATAATCTTTAGCAAATCATAGTCGCAAATTGATCTTAAATAATACATGTATTTTAATATTGTTAACAATTTGCTATTTAATTCCCTAACGTGGTATTTCCAATTGACTTTACAGTCCAACGTAACCCCAAGATATTTTAAAGCTCTGACTCCACTCAATGTTTCACAATTACATCCAATTTCTCGTGTACATGACAACAAAATGATACTGAACTTCATGGTCAAAGTTATATTCATTTTTCAGGTCAAAAATTATACATTTTGTTTTATTACTAAGCACCATATAGTGTTGTGTAAACCACCAGCGAATAGAAAGTAGATCTTGGTCAAGATCCCTTCTAACAGTTTCCAAGTCCCTACCGCTAGGCTATATACTAAGGCCGCATCATCTGCAAAGGCAGTTACTTCTCCTTTGAATCGTCCTGTACAGAACAGATTTAATCGATATAATTTTTCGGAAATATTTGGTTTAATCATGATTTAAGCCCATTTCTGAAATACCTAATGAACTGCAGCAAAAGTTACCAGGGAGGTAATGCTTAACTTATCAGTAAAGATTTATCTTAAATCGGTTAAGACGTTTTTGAGTTAAATCGTAATACAAAATCGAACTCGCAAACTTTGCGTATATATACATACGTATTAAGTATACATTTTTAAAGATTATTTAAATAAATAAAATCATTTATTTAAAGTTTATTTTAGATTTTCATCGCCTTTGTAAAGTGTCCTAATCATGTCCTTCTTTATCTTTTAATACCTTTTTTTTATTTAATTTTTTTTTATTTTATGGGTTGCAACGTCTTAAAAGAACCCTGCCGGCGTCGACCAAATTGATCTTTTGCCCCCTTAATTTTCCTAGTTATTCCCACCAAGTGATACCTGTCTTCCTCATAAAGGCACAGATGCTACCTATTGGGTTTCCTAGGATGGTTTCCCTTTCCTGCCCTGGCCTAGGGTAAAAGTTCTGGCACTACCTAGAGCCTCACATTCCAGAAGGCTTAATACCTTAGCCTCCACTTTGTTTTAAAGCCTAACATAATCACGAAATGTATTAAAAATATGTATTCAGAACTTATTAGTTTGGTAAATTAAAAGTAAAGGTAATGAATAAATTTTTAAAGAAATACAAATCCGCATTTTAATTATTTGTTTGTGTTTATAGAAGATTATTATATTTTTAATAACTAGTTAATTATTAGTTTATTGTTCATTATAATTTTCTTCTCTCTAGATTTACAAAGTAAGATAACCTTTAACGCAGAGAACATAAACCTACCAAACCAGCAATCACACTGCAAATAACAGCTTACCCGCTCCGATCAGCTGACACTAAAAGCTCTGTGTTATTTAGCCAGCGAGTGTTTGCCCGGTTTAATGTCATTTACTCAGGGAAATGCCTCCGGCTTTTACAGCGTGCTTCTCTGTTCGGATAGTCACCGATAGTATGAGTTACGTACGATACACTTCCACCCTTACTGATCCAATTATCAACCAAAGAGGGCCGAGGGTTGAAACCTTCATAATTGTATGTGTAGTTTTCATCTTCTCCCTGGGTGAGTCTGTAACTAGATTAGCGAGCGCCATTTTACCCTGAATTCGAATTTAATTTGTTTTATTTTAATCGGATTTTGATTTTTGTACAAGACAAGGCTTTGATCGCGTTGAGCCTTGTCAGTTAGCGTATCGTTGTAAATGTACATCATTAACAAACAGTATGTTACTTTATATGTCTGGGGTTTTTTTTTGCAAAATAACGCGTCAGAAATGAAATGACATTAAAATATGTTAAATTATATTCATAAAATATTCTTGTTTTAAAACTAATAATTGTTTTTTAACTTCCCGCTAAGAAAATTAAAAAAAATTTCTAAAATCGGGAAGTTATTGGTTTCACCCAGTTTTTCGAAAATCGAGTATTCATCAGATCTCGACGTTTTGAGGTCCTAGGAATCTTCCCTGACCACTCCCGAGAGTTTGTCACCCTGTCTGTATGTATGTGTGTGTGTATGTAAGTATGTGACCCGCTTATAACTTTTGAACGGCTTAACCGATTGGATCCTACCAAACGGCGTTCTAAAGAGTTCCATCAAACTTAGATTTCCTGAAAATTTCAACTAATTCGGACCGGTAGGTTCTGAGAAATTTCCAAAAAACTAAGAAATACATTTTTTCAAATCAGGTTTTTTTGGAATAACTTTTAAACGGCTTTCTGATCAATTCCAAAATGTAATCAGCTTTTAACCTTGAAAAGCGACGTCGATCGCTACCAGCCCAGTCAAAATCGGTTAATTCGTTCGTGAGATATCGTGAACGAAAGAAAATCAAAAAAGTGTTTTTTCTCAATTTCTCCGAAATTTTTCATCAGACAAATTTTTGTCGTCGATTCTTTCAATGGACTCAAAACACTGCATCGATTGCCGCAAATCGCATAAAAATCGGTTGATTCATTCGCGAGATATCGTGAACGAAAGAAAATAAAAAAAAGTGTTTTTCCTCAATTTCTCCGAAACTTTTCATCTGAAAAATTTTTGTTGTTGATTCTTTCAATGGACTCGAAAAACTGCATCGATTGCCGCAAATCGCATAAAAATCGGTTGATTCATTCAAAAGTTATGGCAGTTCAAAATTTCCAAAAATAGTGTTTATCAAACTTTCATCATACTTTTGTAATTAAACTTAGCGGGAAGTTACAGGGATGGCCTTTAGGGTCAATCGTTTTCCAATTTTTTTTTAATGGCCTTTCATTGTTATACGTAGCGTCTGTTATAAAGAATGAGTAACAAACATTAAGATTTTTATTGTTGCTACTTTTAAAACCATTTTTATATTTGACTTTTTATTTTCCAAGAACATATAGATATGTAACTTATTGAAATGAATGATTTGTTTTGGTGCCGATATGGATTTCGTACATTTCCACCATTCCACCACCTTAAGACTAACTTCCAACAAAAAAAAGATTATTCTAACTATTATTTTCTTGAACCAAGAATGTGAAAGAATAAGCAAGAATGTGTTTCATCAAATTCGTTACCAATATGTTGACTCCGTAAATATTTGATAAATTTGTGGAAAAATTACCAATAGTAAAAAGAAAAAGTTTGTACTCTCAAGTAAATATAAAGAAATTAATCATTTTAAGATTGTAGACGGGCCGAAATAACGAGTAGAAAGTTTATTATTATACGTTAATGGCTCCTACATATGTTTTAATGCATTGGAGTTTTACTTTTGAATAATAACCCAAAGATATTTGTTCTTAAATGCAACATAGAAAGTTAATGTTTACCTTAAATTAATGTATTCTGTCATTGGTAGATTTATCGTTTTAAATATATATTCAGATTGTTCGTTTAGAAATAATACAACTGTAAATTCAATTATTATTATAATATTTCTTATGCAGCATAGTCATTAATTTTTTTTAAACAATATTTATGACAATAATTCCTAAACATCACACTTCACTAGTTTGTTAAATTATACGGACGGTTCAAACTGTTGGATAATTTATTAAAACATTTTTCGCTATGAAAATTATTGCTATCAACTCCTATAAAAAAGAGTGTAAGTCCGTGCGTGCGTGAGTAACAATATAATATATGTAGTAGTACATCTATATTCGCTTCGGAATAACTCGTAAAGAATTATAAAAATCTAACACCTAATTTAAAACAAATATTAATAATTACAAAAAAAACCGGATATATTTAGGTCAATAAACGCATGAATAAGTACATTTAAATTAACGAGCGAGTCAAGCGGGAACAGTTGATAAATATAAAGGCTGAAGTAGATGAATGCAGAGCGCTCTCGCGGATCATTAACGAACTACCAGCTACGGGAATGAAACAGCTGTTCAGAATCGTTATGAAAAAATCACTAATAACTTTTTTAAACGGGCATAAAACGTTTAATTAACGCTAGTTCTATAAAGACTACATACTCCTGAAAATAATAAATATAAATACTATTAAAAAACATTTCATAGAAATAAATAAATACATTTTATACGAACTGAGGACCGGCTCCAAAAGGCCTACGTACGTAACAGCTGACAAATTGAAATATGGCAAGACCCGCAACAAAGCTGAAAAACGGAAGGTAAAAAAGCAAGAAAGGAAGGGTAAAATAGTTTTTCTGAGAGAAGCCAGACCGTTAATGTTACAGACTAAAAGGGACCCAATCGAAATAGAAAATCTTGATTATCCTGTAGGAGAAAATCTCGATAGAAGACAAAAATATCGCATGAAGTTGTTGAAGATTATCTAAAGTGTGGTGAGATATTACTAATAATATTTCAGCGTTACATTAACCTAAAATTTGCCAGACTATAACTGAACATTTTCAAAACTTTCCTTTCTTTTTTTAATTTTTTATTATTTATATTTGATTAAATGTCGTTGCCCACGGATACCAGCCCCGAGAATAAGACTTTTCATTTTAAATGAGCCGTGGGTATTTTAATTAAATTGTATTGTTGCATACTAATACCCAATCATTGGTTTCTTTTGTTCTTCTTAAATAAAATTGTTTTTCTTTCACTTTTAAAGTTAAGTTAATTAGAAAAGAAAGGATATATTACATATAACAGCTGATTTCACCCATCATCAGCAATACTTCAGCAACACTTTGATTATACTTTGGGGTTATGTTTACAACTTCAATCAATAATACGATGTCTTGTAAGTTTGATTTTTTTAAATATGAGTTACAGAACTAATAATAGCTATAATACGTTATAAGATTTGCTTTGAGGTTATAAAATGAATATAAATACAACATTTTATCATCACTGTATCAATTTATACTGATTTAAAGAAGAGATACCAATTCCTTTAGCTGTGGAATCATTCGTACATCTTCGTATTACATAATATATAATCATATTCGATTATTAGTTTCTTAATTATAATATTATTAACTTCTAAATATATATGTCTTTATTTTGATATATATACTATTGTACACAATTTTGACAAATAGGCCTACAATTTTATAAACTCATATCTAAATATCCTTATAATTGTACACATTTACCGAGTTAAAAATCCTCTCAGAATAGTTAGGTAAGCCTACTGCACTAGGTTTGTTGTTTTTAAGTAGTATTTTGTTTATATCATATATTTCTGATGTGTAGCTAATTAATCTTCCTGTGGTTTTTCACGGGAGTTTACTAGTCAGGTCATAATTATACGAATTACACTTTTATTGTCACTGGAACTATTATTACTCGTCCGAAGAAGTGTCAATTATAAACCAATAGATCTGTTGGCAATGATATGGTTGACGAGAGTAAATATTTACTGACAGTGTCAAAGATCCTATTTGCTTGGCACTGAGGTGAGATATGTTTGACTTGCAAGTAGTAACCCTGCCGATGGGGAATAGAAGCTGCCCTGTATGCGGTTAGAAGGGTGGGGGTCTCGGCTAATCAGCCCCCCAAACCCCAGGTGTTTACTTTGCTGCCCCTTGTCTTGCTGCGAGCCAAACTGAAATTTGCAGTGCGATTAAATTTCCTGATTACTCATCGGCTTATCAAAACTGGAGGGGACTGGCGGATTATAACTTGGATGTACTTGAATCGGATGGTGGTTTTAAATCCAATATATTGTAAAAAATCCACATATTATTTTTTGTTTAAGTATGATTACTTTTATTAACTAACTATCCAACTTAAATACATTTGTAAAAACTGCACATTATTTCTATAAAGTTAATTTTAATTGTTTGTTACATAACTGTGTGCCATTTGCTTAAATTGAAAACTAAATTCAAATAAAATATTGATATATTCAAACAAAACAAATTTAACACGATACTTTGTTGTTAGTAAAAAGATATTTAAAATACAACCCACTCAAAACGATCATAGTAATCTATTATACATTTAAACAGCGTTATCTTTTACTTTTGGGAAAACACAAACATCAATTCTTGAACAACTACCAACAGTCAACAACAGTAATATACTTAAATTTATCAATTAGTATACAATATTGCTATGTCTTACATTGTAAAGTTCATACACAGAAACGTGTCTTTTAATTGGATCCGTATTGGTCCTAAATTACGTTTTAAGTTCTACTTGTCCCTTCGAACAAGACGCATCATTTGTTTTTAAATACTATACCTTACCTAAACATTATTTGCATTTAATAATTTGGAACTAACTACGTCGTTTACAGAATTGTCTTGAATATTGGATAGTTTTTCATAACTATTGAGTTAGCTCGTAAATGATTGGGCGAAGAAAATAATCAGGAATAAAGGGACCCACCTGTATAAATTGTATTATTTAATTAATCTAATTGAACCTCTCAAATTGAATAAATAAACAGCTAATAATATTGATGTACATGAATGGCAAATTTAAATTATACTCTGAAAGTAATATATTATAAATCTAAATAATGATATAATTTTATTATACATTTTGATAGATGATAACCGGTACCTAAATTAATAAATAATTATGCATAGTTTCTGATTTTTCAATATTTTGTGCGGTACAGTTTTATAAAAGATAAGTTTTAAATAACAAAGCTCAACCATGGCTTTATAAGATTTCAGATGTTGACAATGTGTTAAAAGAATCCATTTACTGTACATGGACACCGACTCAATTTCAATTGACACGATTCGGAACAATTATTATTGTTTTTGTAAGATTTCAAAATTTCCCATCGCAATTTCAAGTAGTCTATTGCGATACAGATTCTACTATTGAATTTACTCAATTTCAGAGGGAAATAGTTTTCCAGCGAAGTTACACCGTGTTTGATCTAACCCTGTTGTGTACACTACTCGGTAACTTCCTTTGTGTTACAATTGTAACTCAACACAAGTCAGCACAACGGAAATAAACACATTGTCTCCATTACAAAGGTTTCTATGTTTACCCTTAACCCAATGACTACGTTATTGTGGCCTTTGCGTTTGTGCTTGTTACATTATTACTTGTACTTTAACTTTTTTAACTCGTCTTGGTTTTTCTAAGTAATTACGGTCGGGGGATGGGATTCGAGCGAAACTGGTTCTCTACAGTTATTTTTAGAGTACAGCAACGCCACAAATAAATAAAACGTAACAATTTTACATCAATGGTCTGAGCGGATATTCTCGCTCTTGTAATTAAATTATAAACAATTCACATGCACTATGGCTGATGAAACCAATTAATTACTGTTCACGTTTGAATTAAACTTCAAAACAAATAACATTCAAAACTCCATTTGCTATTAATAATTATTATTGGTAGGAATTCTTGTTATGTTACGTATACAGTTTATGCCGTTAAGCTATTCGGTGTGTGGATTTGTACATTTGGATTTCTGTACATTTATTATAAAGTACTCAAACATTGAAACAAAATACTTTGACTATTGTTTTATTTTATTCATTTTAGGTATTTTAGCCTCAGGAATAGGGAGTACGAATAATAATTTAGGTAGTCCTACGTACCTTTATGTAAAGGTTCACGTAAGTGTTGTGTGAAATATTTTACCGATGTTCAGCTGAACGGAACTTTTATGTAGTGAAAGATTTGATAATGGTTTGATTAAGTGATCGAAACACAGATAAAGGAATAAAGAATAGGAATTGACGTTTTTACTTTCTCCACCCTATACGTAGTATATGGAGAAAGTATTGTTTTCGTAAAAATGTTCGAATTTGAATTTTCAGTTGAATTATCTGTTTTGGTGCTCCCAGAACCCCAAAAAATTGTTTAGTGCAATTATCTGTGTTGGTGCTCCCTGAACCCAAAAATATTTTTAGTGGAATTTTTTGTTTTGGTGCTCCCTGAACCCAAAAAAGTGTTTTTAGAGTGGTGTCTGTCTGTCAGTTTGTCTGTATGTATACACGACCAGAGAGGACACTATTGGTCCGATTTTCATGAAATTTGGTATGTAGGTACTAAACCCTAATATGTCCAGGCGTTTTTTTCATTTTTTGGAATTTTTAATTTTTAAGGGTAATTTACCCCTAAAAACCCATAAAAAACGACAAAAATGCAAATTTCTCAAAAACGGCTCTAACGATTTTGATCAAATTTTCAGTATTTATAGTGCTTAAGATGCCAAACAAAATGACACCACCCGCTTTTATCAAAACTTTATTTTATAATTATGGGAAATGTTTAAAAATAAACAAGTTTGTGTTGTCAATCTAGCATCGCGGCGGCGGCCGCACGGGATAGCACCACGGTAGCGAGCACGGCCAGTAATTCAAAGGACGCGCGATCGAATCCCGCCTGGGACAATAATTTTTTTATACGATTGACATAGGTAGAATATTATTTTTTTGTTTTGTTCTAAAAAGTAGTAAATAAAATGATTAAAAACAATATTATTTTGACTACAGTAAGTTGGGAGAAAGTTTGTGTCAGTTAACTGATACCGTTTATTTAAATGTACGATACTAAATTATTATTATTTTATACTTTTGAACTTATCTGCATATGCAAATGTTTTTATTTTATTTTTCAGACTAGACTTTAAATATTTTCTTTAAAATTTTGTTTAGTATTATTCATAACAGCCTATAGTGGTATTTAGGCCTAGTTTCTCTTCTAAGTGACTAAATCTGCATAAATAGTTCAATAACTCTTCGTTGGGTACAACACTATTAAACAGATTGTTTATATAAATGAAAAACAGAACACAGTTTCTCATAGAAAACGCTTAATATTTCAAACGCGTTTCGATGACCTGGTCATCATCATCAGTGATGGTTACAAACTTATAGCTGTTAAGATTGTTTATAAAATAAGTTAAAGTCTATTTGTTATTTAAAAAACTAATATTTAGATTCCATTCTAATTAGTGGTACAAATCAATAAAAAAATATCAATATATAAATATTGTAGGCTATCTACGTTTTTTTTATCGATATATGAATATATTTTACAATCGATTGATTTTCCTGCACAGAAAAACACAACAAACAGTTGCAATTTAATGAGACCTCCAACGATGCATTAATGCACATATTTCCCCGATCTTCTGTAACAAATTTAATTAACAGCACATCAGGCTTGTTAACGTTCAACTTTAACAAGTTTTTGACCTAATTTTTGAAAATAAATAATAAACGAAACCCAGTCACCGTGTGCGCGATAGAATATCGATATATCGGCGGTCGGTGTCGGCAACTCACGCAAGACTGGCCAGAGTTAATTAAATAAAATCAGCATTTACTGATGCGACGCAAATGGGAGCTCTTGCTGAAAACAAACTGAAATATAATTTGTTCAAGTTTTTATCAACGTTCGACATGTTGAAAGTGATGAATGATATCTGTTGTGTGTGTGCTTGCTGGGTAATTAAAAAAATCATAGGTGATTTACATTACTCAAAACATTGGTTGTACTCAGATGTGAAGGCCTTATCTCGTAGTGAACAAATTGTCTTCTGTTGAGTTATATTGTTTAGTATATATATGAAACTGAAGAGAAGTATATTTTAGTAACTTCTATATATATTTCAAAGTTGCCTAAATCCTAAATTGCTTCCAAATCGATTTCGTAAATTTTAAGTCGACTCCTACATCTTAGAAAATTAAAAAAAAACGAAATCGACTTGCAAGCAATTTTGTAGGTCAAGTACTTTGAAATAAACATTTTTTTGTCTCTTGAATTTTTTTCTAAAACCTCTTTCTTTTCGAGATATTAGCAACTTTATGTCGATTTATTTCAACTCGTTTAGGGCCGCCATTTTGTTTTGGGTGGTCCGATTTTTATTTTCTTAATGTCATTTTCCTAGTGTTAAGTAGACTTTTAAAATGAGGTATCACATGACCATACTTCCCATTTAAAAATTTTGAGTTGCCTCCGAAATCCCCCATTTTTGGTTGACACTACAAATTTCCGATAACGTCAAAAGATACTTTGGATTAAGTTAGTATCGTTCCCCAAAAGATATTTGTTTGTTTTAACAAGCAACAAAATTAAAGGGGGTTGGACGGACATTTTACACACAATAGGATATATAAAGCTGAAGAGAAGTTTATTTTAGTAACGTTAATTTTAATATTCATTTTTTGGTACCAAGCTACAAATAAATAATAGTATATTAATTACCTTGTAGGTCCGTCTTGTGACTTCAAGTGGATTGATTCTTATGACTAGTTTCGAGGTCTTGACCCCATCATCAGATAATTCTTATTTCACTCAGAGGTCATGCCGGACACATGCCGGCAATACTCCGACAGACATGTCAGAGACAATCGCGTTGATGTATAGTTGTGTTAGTGTATGTGTTGTGTTTTTAATGAATGACGAGCTCCTCTGAGTTAAAAAAGAATTATCTGATGATGGGGTCAAGAACTCGAAACTAGTCATAAGAATAAACCCACTTAAAGTCACAAGATGGACCTACAAGGTAATTAATATATATTTACTTATTTCATAAAAAATAATTTGGTTTAAAGGAATAGATTTTGGATATTGGTTTGGATGGATGGACGATTCCAAGAGTTATCGCACACATTTGGACCTGCCAACATAAAAGAAATTCCTTCCCGCCATTAACTGAACCGTGTTTGTTAAACTCCACCAGATATGCAATTTATCCTGATTTATGGCAAGTACATGGCAAACTAAGTAACAAATTGGTGTCTAACTAAGAACCGTACTATAGAGATTAGATTTTACGAGACAAGATCATATTTGTATAGAAATATATTTGATTTAATATTATTTCAAAATGAACTGTTGAAATTTTATAAAACTGCAACAGGCTGGCAAAATGGTAATCTAATAAATACTTTTCAACGGGATACGCAGTTACATAAAGAAACTCCTACCTTAATTATTACTGGTTGAATATGTTCGTTCCCACAAATACATTTAACTTTAATAATCAAATTTCATTATTACTAGTCTCCTAGTTTAAAAATAAAGACGGAAATTCACAATCTGTAATAGTAACTAAACTTAACTCGTATCTAATTTAGTTTTAGTAATTTAAAAACTAAAATTACTCCAATTCATCAACACCCACTACCACAGTTGTGTCAGTATCGTGATGTAATTCTCAGTAATAGGAACTGCTCTTAAGCGCTAATTTAACATTTAATTTATAAAGCCTCTAATTAATCAGAAGAAACAGATCTAAAGCTCTCAATTTTGTCGCTTAAAGAAGTCGACGATTTGAATCAAATTCGCGTAAAAATTATAACCTTTATGCTTACAGGATAGTTAAAAACATATGTTTTATAAAACTAACGTAAGTTTAGTGTCACATAACACTGGATGCTCTACATACTGTTCACATATTACCAAAAGTAGTTAGGTTTGGATGATTGTGAGGTGCTTTAAGTAATGTTTCAGATATTTAGTTAAAACATTAACGTTACTTTTCTCAATATTTGCTCCAGAGACGGACATAAGTCATTTTTATATGACCCAGTAGAACATCAAAAATCTGTTTTCCACAAATATTGTGGCGAATTTCACAGTGAGAGCTTGTGTACACGAGTTATGTATTGTCTTTTCATAAAAAAAGTATCGTTAAACTTATTGTAAAATTAACTTTTAAACTAAGTAGACATTAGTTTTTTCGTACCAATGGAAAATGTATTAAAGTTAGATTTGTTGGAGTGGTAATGATTGTCTATGTTTTTACTCGGAATCTACTTTTTGTACTTTGGTAACATTCAAGATGAGTTTCGCATAATAACTTTTAGTTCTTCCGTGAAGGAAAAGCGCCATTTGAAATCTCAAATAGTATAATTACCGGGAAAATGTAATTAAGCGAAACTAAAAATGTATGCTTATTTTATACTAAAGCCATTGGTTTTACTGAATATCTGGATTTTAATAAATAATTCATATTTCTTAGCATCTAGGTCGCTAATTGTATACAATTAATTACAGTCTCTTTTGTTTGTCTGTCATAGACCGCTTTTGTCTCTTTCTTTTGTCGCGTTATGTGATGCCTATCTTATCATCAGAAAAATCCCTCGTTAAGTAAATTTTGTTTAAAATCAAGACAAAAGAAAGTAATCACGTAAAAACACTGTTAGAAAGTAGGTACTGTCAATGGCTACCGGACTTCGACTGTCGGTCTATTATTTGTACGCTCTCAAAACTAGTATTTCCCGCGGGTTTCCTGGATTAAAAACTATCTGACAGATAGCATGTTTATGTCGGAATTCAGTTGGTCATTCAATAATTGGTGTTCGTTGTTTTTGTACTTTACCTCAAATGGCTGATAAATTTCAAACTCACCAGCGTCCATAAATTTACCTCTACGGAAAATCTTTTCTGGTGTAACGCTACTGCCAAAGTCCGTGTCGTCCTATACCTGTCGCGGGTAAATGGGCTTGTTACCAGAAGCAGATATTTCTTGGAACGTGCTCTTTAAAACGTACTTTGAACGCATTTCCAAAAAAAATAGGTTTCGGGTAACACGTCACACGCGATACGTCGACGTCTGGTAACCATAAGGCAGGTAAACCTACATTCTAACTATGTTTTTGTATGTTGACGGTTTTTGTTCAATGTTTTGACAACTTTTATTCAACGAGGGAGTTTTTCCAATGATGGTATAGACATCCCGAAACGAGTCAAAAGAAAGAGAAAAAAACAGGATAAATAAAGGTACTGTACTTGTTTGTATCTTTGTGAATTTGCAGGACCTCAACCTTAATCCGTTCCTCAAACTTTTGTATGGGCTTCCCTGAAAATGTTATGTGTCCTCCTAGGTTTTCCTTGTGTTATTACCTCCCCCCGTTTTTTATTAATCATGTTCGTACGGGGAACATAGCATTGCTATGTCGTTCCATTCGCAGATTTATTTTCCAAACCATCTTTTCAGTAACTCATCTAGAATCAGATTTTCCACAATAGTCCTGTATAAGTTTATCAGAATCACATATTGTAACAAAATTAATGATTAGTCATTATTTGGACGTGATCATTTGGTTCACGCACGCTTCAAAATATTTTTGCCATAGCATCAAGAGGTAAACTGAGGAAATATGATTTGCTGACATCGAAATTTCAGAAATATAGTTGGCAATGGTGACTCTGGTGAAAACGTTTGCATCCAGGCAAACCCAAAAAAATTTTTCTTATCCCAAAATGAGATTTTATAGTAATATCTACAGATGCTCATATGCTGCTCAGTGATGAAAGAATTAAGCTGGCAGTAGCAAGTACAATGAGTGGACACATCTACAATGATAGAATAAAACTTGAACAGAAATGATCACAACATTTACTAATTCAAACGAGTTTCAACAACGAAGCCGCCATCTTCAGTGTTGCACGAGCTGCAACAATCAAACTATAATTAGCTATATTTTGATTACTGTACCTCGTGCAGCACTGAAGATGACGACTTCGTTGTTGAAACACGTTTGACTTAATAAATGTATCAGTTGTGCGGTATTTTGTTCAAGTTTTATTCTAGCAAGTTATCCCCTCACAAGTCAAGTGTTTTTTAACTGATGTTTTTTTGCAAAACATCCCAACCGGAACTAGTCATATCCCGTCGGTTTGGAAGCGAGCCAACCACGGTTTGCTTTACTTCCGCCCTTTTACCCTCAAACCACGGATATGAAAAGTTACCTGGTCTAGCCGAGAATCAAATCTGGAATATTCTGATCAGGAAGATCCCACGCTATCCACTCGGCTATGGTTTGCATTAAGAAAAACAGACAACAAAACGACACTTTAGTTACTTGCCTATCTCGCTCCTTCTCCTCTAGCTGTTATAATATATGCTGCAATGCAAGCCATGGGTTAGTCAATTCTTTGCGTGCTTCTCCTGTAAAGTTAACAATTTCTGACTTAAGCCCTTTTGCCCTAACTTCAAAGATATATTTTAGATTTTATGTTCGTATTTTGTTGCTTCTATTCTATTGTTTAAGACTCTAATCTCGTACTTTATGCGTAGTTCTTAAAGGTTCGCCTAATCGTCCAAAAGAAATAAGCTGAGGGAACCACAATTAATTCTATCCATGGAAAAACAAAATAATTATAGAATTTATTTCAACAAAATACTTTATTGTACTACAAAGATCGCTATAGTACGCGTCATCTATACTATAAAATGTTGTTTTTAGCAAGCTTTAACTATATAATTGGAAGTTGAAATTATACACCACGGAATCAGATTATACAATAGAGAAATTAAAATGATCCGTACGATCAAATAAATATTAAACTATGGCGACCTAAAACCTAATTGGACGGGCTATTCGCACAGTGAAATTACTAATCCAATTTAAACCGTATAGGTGATGGCGAAATAAAACAATTAATTAATGATTGAATCTGAATTCAAATTAAAATACGTAAAATCAAAATCCCCTGTCGCATCTCCGATTGCACTAGATATAGTTAAAACGCTTATCGGGAACTCAATGTTGATTACGTTAAGTAGACCAATTCCAGTTTTAATTATAAATGAGACATTCCCTGGTTCCGGATTTAACAGGTCTGTTAATGTAATTAGATTTGAATATGTTTACGTCAGTGGCGGGATCAAAATGTTAATGGAAAGGTTTTTCTCTACCCGTGACTTTAGCAACTAGTACTTTTATAATATAATGCTGAATTTTGTTTTATATTTTAACGATTCCTCCTCTGTTCACTGCCCGTTTCGCCCGCCCACCTGGCCACTACCGGCGAAGCCGCATGCTTCCCATTTACACTACCATTTGTTATGGAAAATGCAAACGGATTGTATAATTCTACGGAAATTACGTTCGGACAGAGGCACTTGTATCGGGGTAGAGTGGGGGGGCAGTGTTGACCTGGATCTTGACGCATGCTCAGTGGGGTCAGAGTTGTTGCGTATGATAAAGAGATGTTTATACTGTTCTTATTTTACTTTCTCCCCCTATACCATAGTAATATGGAAAAAGTATTGTATTCGTCAAAATTTTCGAGTTTGAGTTTTTGGTGGAAATATCCGTTTTGGGTCCCCCTGAACCTAAAAAAATGGTTTTCGGAGTGATGTCTGTGTGTGTGTCTGTATGTGTGTCTGTGTGTCTGTGTGGATGTTATCAGACCTAGAGCCTAAACCAGTCGTCCGATTTTGATGAAATTTGGTATGGAGGTACTAATCCACGGTATCTCCAGGCGTTTTTTCATTTTAGTGAATTTTTTATTTTTAAGGGTAATTTTCCCATAAAAATCCTTAAAATAACGGAAAAATCAACTTTTCTCAAAAACGGCTCTAACGATTTTGATTAAAATTTCATAGTTTATTAGGAACCTAAAGTACTATAAACTGTAAAATCTTAATCAAAATCGTTCGAGCCGTTTTTGAGAAAAGTTGGTTTTTCCGTTATTTTATGGATTTTTATGGGAAAACAACTTTAATACAAAATCACCTCTCCTACCCCACCCTACAAGTCACCGTGAATCTGTTTAATAATTTAAATATGTTTGTGAGAAAGTATGTGCCAGTTCCTGGTACCGTTTATTTAATAGTATCTTCCCCAGTTTTACTTTCTCACTATATTATAGTATAGAGATGGTATAGTGATCGCAAAAAAATCGATGTTAAGATTTTTGTGGAAATATCCGTTTTGGGACCCTCTGAGTCCAAAAAAGTGGTTTTTACAAAATGTCTGCCTGTATGTCTGTATGTACGTCTGTATGTATACAAAGCTAGAGCGAAAACCATTCTATCGATTAAAAAAAAAAAATTGCAGACATGTCAAGTAGGCCTGCATAGATGCACGAAACACAGTTTTCAAAATTTTTTAAAACCAACCCCCTTTTTTGCAAAAAAAACCCAAAAATCTGTTATTATTGTTTTATAAAAAAAAAAACGGTTCTAACGATTTTGATAAAATTTTGCTTAATTGTAGCCTTTAATGTACCCTACCATATGCAAAAAACCGCATCTTTCTAAAAATTCTCGTTTAGCTAATAATAATAATAATAACTGATTTTTGGTGGTTTATTGGCCATAATGGTTGTTTTTTCCTTAAGGGTTGTTTTTCAAAACCTTTTTCGTGCATCTATACAGGCCTAATTAATTGACGTGTGTGTTGCAAATTTGTTCGAAATCGATCGAATAGTTTTATCTCTAGCTAATAATAATAATATTTATTAGTTAATCTCCTAGTTTAAAACCACCTCTCCTACCCCTCCTACAATAATGAAGTCACTGTGAATCTGTTTAATAATTTAAATATGTTTGTGAGAAAATATGTGCCAATTTCTGGTACCGTTTATTTTTTTTTCAAGAAGAAGAAGAATACTTATTTAAGTATTAATACTGTTGTGGGTTTGTATACTATTCCTACACTCTGTTCTAATGCAAGACGAAGGCAAATGTAAAACGCACCTTGTTTTAATATTATATTATTTTATTACTATATAAAAATATTCTAAATGGAATATACGAAATCCTTTATTTAAATTTTAAATGTAATAAGCCAACAATGAGAATTAACAGTTAAATAACATATAGAAATAAATTATCAAATTTGTTTACACAATTGCAAAACTAACACCAACTTAATAATGTGTGTTATAATTATGTTTATGTTTGTTTTTTATAAGGAGCAATATGCGAATGAAGTTAAAACCATGATAACCTATGAGAGTCTCCACACTTTAATGATAACAAAATATACAATTAAGGGAGGTTACAAACTGTTTAACATAGATTTAGATCCCCCTCCCTTACATTAAGACACGTGTTTAGTACTTAAATAACAAAAAAACAAAAAACAACCTACTTTTCCTTGATTACTACATTCAACTTTCAAAAGCTAACAAACTACGCGGCCATAAAATCATGCTCAGCGCTATCTAGCCGCGGTTTAACTGCACTTTTATTACCCCCAGTCCCGTATTTTACGGCGTTTTATTGAGTACAATGCAATTCTACTTTTTCAACACCCATTAAAACAACAAATATATAAATAGAGCATTAAGATCGCAAGATTGCATATTAATCACACCTGCAATGAAAACGTGCAAATTTGATATTTGTTTAATTTTTTTCCAGTTTTATTCGCTGTAAATCACGATCAGAAAGTCACGTAAACGGTCGGAAACTCTTGAAAGCGTGTTCTATACTTACTGCATAGCTATTTAAATGTTTGATAACATTCTTATATGTGCGTGTTTCTCTTGTTTTTTGTTTTTAATTAAATGTCAAAGTTTAAAATAGACTTGTTTTATTATAAATTCCTAACTGTAACTTAGTGTATTGATTAAAGTACGGGTTATTTATTGAATATTTTTGTGAAAGAAATGTTGATAAATGTTATTTACAGTGTATTTCCTATTTCTGGGTAACTGAATAAAGTGACCGAGGCATAAACTTTCCTTTCCCTTCTATCTTTTTGTCCTCCGAAAACTGTCTCCATCCTTTGTATTTATTTTCACTGCCAACATTTTCCTTTCTATTTCCCCTTCTCTCTATACAATTGTATTATTATAATGTTTCAATTATTTAGTATGTTTGTAGTGAACAGTAACAAACAAGCGAGTTCAAACATATTATCAGAAATTCTGTTTTTTAAGAAAAATGTATTTAAGACATGAACCAATTATTGTCCTTAATAATCGTCTCAAAACAAATACAAACCATATACTCAATAGAAGTTTGAACGTTATAGTAATAATCCTTTCATAAAAACAAGTTGAAAGCAGTAATTCATTTCTTCATTCATTTTTTCTCCCCCCCCCCCCTCCAAAAGAGGTTTGGCAATAATACTGTTTATCTGTTTTGTTGAGCCTTATTTACATGTAATATGTATGAATGTGTGTATGATGTGCGCACGCGAGTGTGTATATTTAAATAGCCTTATTGTAAATCAAGCATTTGTATGCTAAAATGTAAATTTCAGTTTGCTGTTTATTTAAGTTTAATATTCTGTTTATTATTATTCCTTTTTTTTGTTTTTCTTTTAAATTATTCATTGTGTTTTTATTTCTTTTGTTTTTTTATTTTTTATTTTCTTGTAATTGAAATTTTTCAAATTTTGTAAATATAATACTGTTTTTATTTTACTTATAGTAATTTAATTAATGTAGGACTAGACAATCCTAATTTCAAACCATCCAATAAAGGCAAATATCTATTTATTTAAATCTATCTAACTCTTTCCATTATTCTATAAATCTTGCCTATTTTTCTTCTTTTTTAACTCTCTTTCTGTTTTCATTGCATCTTCTCCACCTCTCTACTCCCATTCTTTTATGCCTATTTCTTTTGTCAACTCCCTCCTACACCCATCCATCCATCAATTGGTCTTTATTTGTCTCTTTCTTTTTGTCCCTCTCTCTTCATTCTCTCTCTCTCTCTCTCTCTTATCTTCCCTAATCTGTCTATCTCTCGTAATATGAAAATCTAAACATTATTTTTTTAATTAAAACAATATCAACAATCAGGCAAATTATTATGTGCCTATTTATTACAATAACCTTATAATAATCTTTTCCTGGTCCCTTTCACAAACCAATTTCGTTTGATTATTTATAACACTTTAAAGGTACTTCAGATATTCCTTCTTTCAAACTCACAAAACTGGGTCAATTTTGTGAACCAGAAAAGTATTTTGTGTCAATCTAAGCTGGAAATTAAATATCACGCCATTAATACCATCAACAGATTTGAACATGAAAGCTTTTATATCGCAATACTTAAATATTAAAACCCGAGTTTCCTTTGAAAAGAATTTCCTGGGCATATTTATAATTCGTCAGGGTTCAAATCACTTAAACCTTTCAACTACTCGGCGGGCTCTTTCAACCCAGCCCCTCTTCAAAAGGGGACGGAACTCTAGAAAGAGAAAGTACTTATGCTTACTTAATTCTTCCCCGAACAATCGGTTAACACAAATGGATTAGTTGGAGGGAAAACTAACACTTGACTCTCTGAGATAACACAATACCCACTGCTCCGATGTGTTTGTCCGTTCGTATTGTGCGGCCATGTTTGTTTAGAAGGGGAAAGAACAATTCCCCCGGGCTCTCTGAACTGTTATTTTATACCGCGGTAAACTCTAACCCTAAGTAAAGGCTTTGAAAATTGTGTCGAGTAATTTCTTCGCATTTTCAAAGAACGTTTCAGGGTATTTTAAATGATTTGTAGGAGACAGTGCTTGTTCTCAAATGCTTGACACATAGCTAAATACAAATTATACACCATACTAAAAGAAAATTTGATTTATAAAGTGTATTGATAGAAACCGATATTTAGTTGAAGAAAGTTAGTATGTTAAAGGAAGATTTAAAATTTAATCAATCGTGTGAACTTTAGTATCGTAGATATTAACACTTCTAAAGTGGTAAGGAAAGTAATTTAGTTATTCAACTAAAGGTGGTATGTTGCAGGTCTTTTTGAAAGACGTTTAAGGATATCAATTTCAGTGACAACGGTTACGCTAATGAGTTTAAAACACGTACTTTCTCCTCTGGCCCTTTACCTCCTCCAAGCTTCCTCTCCACCTTTAGACAGATGACACACTGAATTTCATCACTCTATAACAAAAATAGTGACACTTGGTCACAGCCCTTGAGGCGGCTTCCTGAGGTCGGTCCGTTTTATGACCCCGAAATATTCTCCAATGACACTTAGTCACACTCTCTCTCGTTCTTCCAGTAGAAGGTAGCTCAACGTACTAATTTTACTTAAGGGACACTACCTGTAACCTGTAACCAAGTGTCAGTCGAGAATATTTCAGAGCCATAGTTCTGACCGACCTCAGTAGTTTTGGAGTGTGGCGTGTCGGTGTGAAGAACTAGCTGGACACAGCTGTCAGCAACAACAGATGTATACCTTGCCTCTATCACTTTCGTTGTCTCTGCATCTTTGCATCACTGATTTTGCATTTTTCAATTCTTGTTACACTTTTTGAGAGCTTCAAAAAAAATCCTTTAAGATTTAATATATCTTTTTTTTTCTTCTTTTTTTTTGCTTATATATAGGGGTCTATATATATAATATACCTTTTTTTATTTTATTTGTGCTTATTTTTCCTGGGTCCGTAAATCCTTTTTATAACTGTCCACTCGTATATTATGTGACTTGGTTAATGCCCAAGCTTCACTGGCGCGTGTCTGTTCTAATTTTGCAATGTCTGTGAAGTATATTGTTACGCCATCAGCTGTTTGCAAGTATAAAATGCCCTGTTTTCTGTCGAAATTCCATTCTTAATTTCTGCAATTGTACAGTTGTCTTTCTTCAATGAGTTTAGTTTCCTTTATAGTCAATCGAAATACTGTGAAACCATGTAAAATACAGTGATGTTTTTCCACCGTAATTTACTTGGTATTAACTTCATTAGCAGCTGTTCTTGGCTCCAACTCCAAAAACATTTCTCTTACTGATGTTTCACTCAGCTGTGGGTCAACTCATCTTTAAACATCTCCCAGGTTCTATTACTTGTACATCCGTCAAAATAATGTTCTCTAACAGTTAAACTAAACAACATTGCAGACAGCGCATCACCGATATCAATGGCAAATGCATCGACCATATCTTATCTTCTAAAGCGAGAGATAATAATTGTCTGTCTGCTAAATGGATCTGGAATCTCCGTCTAAGGATTTTTGATTTTTTGATTTTATATGGGGCTTTTGGCCACGAGAAATCGATTGGAAATGGTCACCAGCCTGGGAAAATTCGTTTTCTACGTCTTTATTAAATTAAAAAGTGAAATTTGTCCATTTTAAACAATACAAAGAACAGCTGATGCAAATGTTTTCAATGTCATTACAATAATCATCTGTTTTCTTTTAAACGAAGCACAGCTGATGCAAATGTTTTCAATGCCATTACAATAATCATCTGTTTTATTTTAAACTGTATTTTATTAGAGGTAAGCCTAATGTTGTATCTATTTATAGTTACCATGGCAATGAATACTTCTGCTAAATAAACATACCCTTTATTTATTTGTTTAATGTTTTCCTCACATATTCAAAAGTTTTCATTCATAAATATTTGGGAAAATGATCAGGATGTTTAAATATAATTACCTAGAGTGATCCCCCCCTCCCCTACTTGCTTCGCTTATCAACACAAGTGGTGAATCAAATGCTAACAGATTATTGTATAGTCTGATATTTTCACGGAAATGACAATCAGGACAGAGGCACTTGGATGGCGAGGTGGTGGGAGTAGCGGCTACCCGTATCCTGACGCATGCGCAGAAGGGCTAGCGTTTTTGAGTGAATTTTCTTGTATAAAGAAATATTTTGAGAACCCTTTACTGTAATAAGCGAACAATATTATTTGCTTGGGAGCTTAACACAATTATTGTCATATTTATTCAATCCGATACAACTTATATTAATTTATTAGTAAGCCCCCGTGAAAAATCACAGGCTGATTAATTAGATACACATTAGAAATACATCGTTTAAAAAAACAAACTATTAAAAAAACAACATTAAGGAATACTTATCTAGGCCTACAAAACTATGCTGTCGGGGATTTTTAACTCGGTAAATGGAGGGTTAAAAATAAAATCAACTTCACTATTATTGATTGAAGTTGTAAACATAACCCCAAAGTATAATCTTTGTTAGGTTTATTTTAGTATTACAGATGGTGGGTGAAATCAGCTGTTATATTATAATGTTACTCATGTATGTACGTATGTAATATTACAAAAATGTAATATCCATAACTTTAAGCATGTCGGGTTTAAGCATAACTTTATACGCTGTAAGGTTCTGTACACACCCTGAATGTAATCCTTCAAAAATAAATGCAATTTGAAAGCACAATTTACGCTGTTATTTTATGTGTTCAACATAATCGTGAATTAATTATCGCCCCCCGGGAATCGCTAACCCGAGCAGTCGGGACATGAGGAGGAATTGTAAAATAAATTAAAAATTACGTTTATTTACAGCTGCGTGCTTGAAATTATGTACTTAATTAGTGAAATTGTTTCACAACGTAATACTTGCAGAATTAACCGTTGTATTTTATCATTGGAATTAAAAATGATAAAACGTAAGCAAAACAAAAAAAACACCTTTACGCTCTTTCCTAAATGATCCGCCCCTCTCCACTTGACTTATTTACAAGCACAATTAAGTCGAAATTAACCTTTTTCTTTTGTCTCTGTTGTAGGTAGGTTCCGCTGATTTTTACACGACGCCATCTTGTAAAGTAAGTTTTACAATTTTAGAACACAATTTACTGTTTTACTTTTTACTGATCACTTTTCCTACCGTTTGTTTTCCTAAACACACTAGGCTGATGCCATCTTTGATCTGCCTTGTACACAGTTTAAAACAATGCCTTACTTTATGTTTAACCTCCGACTTAAAAACTGGGGTGTTATAGGTTTAACGTGTATATCGATGCGTCCGTGTATCTGTGTGTCTGTGTATCTGTGTGTTTGTGTATCTGTGTGTCTGTGTATATTTGTGTCTGTGTGTCTGTGTGTCTGTGTGTCTGAGAATCTGTGTGTCTGGGTATCTGTGTTGGTGTGTGTGTATCTGTGTGTCTGTGTATCTGTGTGTCTGTGTATCTGTGT
>JAGFPH010000668.1:281400-296492 GCA_018207615.1 Philaenus spumarius | reverse complement strand
TTTGTATACAATGCAGACAGACATTTTGTAAAAACCACTTTTACGGACTCGGGGGGGCCCCAAAACGGATATTACTTTCTCTGTACTATACTATAGTGAGAAAGTAAACATTGTTGCTGGATCTGAAAGTATAACTTTGAGAGTCTAATAGACTAAATTGCAAGCACGCTTAGTATTAAACTGACGTAGTATATATAACTCAAGTGATAAATAATTATAACTTAAACTTTAAGTCGCACTAAGGATAACGACTTTATCGTTGAAACACGATTGACAATTGAAAATATCTTTGTGTGAGTTGGTTTCTTTTTCGTACTATTGCAAACCAATGTTTCATTAGTATATGTTAATGAATTAGCAAACCTAATTCATGTATATGTTAATTAGATTCAAATCTAATAACAAATTTTAAATTTCAAAAGAATTGAAATTTTTAGAGGAGCCACAAATGTACAAAATTATGAATTCACACTACTCAATTTGTATAATGGTTCAGTTATTATCTCTCCGTATTTTTAATTGTCGCACAATACCCTGTTAAAGCCCCATACGTTAAAAGCGTTTCCAATTTATTTCAATATTCAGAATTAAATTTTCCGTTACTTCTGAAAGCCCACACGCTACTTTGACATGAGTTAGATTGGATCGGATACACAGAGTAGTGGGGTGGTTTTGAAGTAAGGGGAAAGGTCATTATGTTGATTAGCTTCCATATCTGGCATAAAAAATCAGAAAGAGCTCTTTCAATATATCGGTAGGGCAGCCCTATTCATTGTACTTCTGATACTTTTTAAGCCTATTAACTGATTAGGGTGATCCGGCCAATTTTAAAAAGATAAGCTCCAGTGAGAGCGTACAAATAAATTGTGGAGGGAGGGGAAATATTAAATAACATAAACCTCCTATTTATCATAACTTGGAATTTTTAAAAGTAATTAAAAGTACAAAGACTTACATTGTTGGTTTTAGTTTTTAAAATTATTATTATAATTTTTCTGTTTTGTTTTTATTTTTCAGT
This sequence comes from Philaenus spumarius, assembly GCA_018207615.1. Classification (NCBI taxonomy): domain Eukaryota; kingdom Metazoa; phylum Arthropoda; class Insecta; order Hemiptera; family Aphrophoridae; genus Philaenus; species Philaenus spumarius. Next base: position 295,474 of record JAGFPH010000668.1, on the reverse strand, counting down.
GTTTTTTAAAAACTCATTTTTGCTATCACAATATTCTCTTTTATTTCTGTATTTAGTTGTTTTAAACACTTTAAGTGGTTCCTATTTACTTGTTTGTATTGAGTTAATATCCTTTTGTTGTACCTCTTTTGATTTCTTTAATTACATAGTTTTGTACGTTTTGGATGTCTCTCTTGCGTGTAACTAATTAGATTTTGAGTTTAACTCAACAGCTTTTGCTTTGTTTTATCATGATGTTCAGATACATTTTACAGCTTTAAAAAAGTTGGTACTTTCTCTCTCTTATTTCTGATATACATTTTCTAGGTTTTGTTTCTTTGTCTTTTTATGTTTTTGAATTTTATCACTATGATTTTTCGTTGTTGTTTTATACAGATTTAATAAGTTTTATTTATTAAGTTCACATGTTTTTGTATTCTCCTTCTGATTTCTTTTTTATATTTTATATGTTTTAATTGTTATGTCGCAGATTGTAAATATTATTTTGTGTGTGTTTGATATTTTGATTTTGATTTTTGCACGAGTTGTTAACATAATTCCCCTGTTATGTACGAGAATGATTTGAAATATTATCGATGTTGTCATCACACTTTACTCTCTCTTATTTATGGGTTTTAGTTTATTTTATTTACATTAAGTGGGTTTTAGTGTTTTAAATTTTTTAATTCTGTATTTTTGTTAGATAGTTTTACTCTGATAATTTACAATAAAAGTTTAGAAACTTACAAACCTACCTATTGTTTACACATACCCGTATTTTAATTTTTTGTCCACTCTCATCTCAGTTTCTATCTTTTTAAATAACTAACCAAATAGTTTCATTTACAGCTCTAAGGTGTTTAGCCTTAGTATCTTTGAAGGATAAAGCGATACCCACATGCCTCCGTCAAAATTATCTCTATTATTATTGCCCCGATTTCGAGCCACCCTTCTGTAAAACAAAGAATCTACTCCCCAAACACACACGTGTGTCCCAACTAAATTAAAAGAAGATTTACCACCCCATGTCACCGACAAGTAACAGAATGCGACTTTGTGAACTTTGGATTCTCGGAGAGGGTAAAAACTTTTTAATTAGTTCCAAGCTGACAGTTAATAACTTCATTAATAAACGCAATGATTTATTGATGATATGTTCGAGTAATTAATTGTCAATAGAATGAACGGAACTGTCATTGCTTTTAGAAACTTGATATTTCTTTTTTGTAAAGTCAACGTACAAAAAAAACTTGTTTTAGTATTTAAATTAGGATATTGACTAAGATTACCAAAACTGCAGACATTTTTAAATTGAATGACAAAATTGCCACAATACACTTAACGGAATATTATTGAAATAATTCAATTTACTTATAATTTGTTGTAAAACTGTAACACTATGTTTTGGGATAATGTATTAGTTATGATTATGAGCTATAAAACAATACCCATCCTATCAAATTAGTAGACGTAAGGAAATTTACAAAAATATTTGAACAGAACATTTTTATGTTATACAGGCTGAAATGGAGAAACTTTAGGACGTGCACTACTAGTGAAAATAAAGAAAAAAGTTCACAAACTTAGATTGGAAAATGCTTTGTTTTCCAGTTATCCGCCATTTTATTTTTTTTTTACAAAATTCATAATGTCTTTGATGTAAGAAATATATTGAACGCAAATTTTCGATACATATTTAGTATGACACCATTTACCCATGTACAAAAAAACGTATTCTTTTTTACGATAATCATAACTTTTTTTTATATTTATGTAACTGAAAAGATAACCCAGTTATTGGCTAAAAACTAAATATTGTTATCTTGTTAGTTGTAAGAATATCCAAAATTACTACAGAACCAAGTAATGGAAAAATCATGTAAAAAAGTCCATAATCTATCTATATAAAAGCGAAATGGCACTGATTCATTAATTAATTAATTCATTCATTCATTCATTCATCAGCAGAACTAAAAATCTACTGAACCAAACGAGTTCAAATTTGGCATGCATGTTCAGTTGGACCTTTAGACGTGCACTAAGAACGGATTTTGAAAACATCCCAAAGATACGCCCAATATTCGCGTTTTTCTAGCGATTTTTTGCGTTTTCTCAGCTTTTTCGAGAACTAATTGGCAGAAAATGTTGAAATTTGGTACCTAGGTTCGTTTAAGGCCTAAAAGTAGTCTGTTAAAAAATGTTTGAGATTCTCCCAAAATTACGCCAGAAATAGGCGTTTTTGCATTTTTCCTTGCGTTTTCAATGCGTTTTTGATCATCCTCAAATTACGCCTGATATTGACGTTTTTCCAGTTATTCTTTGCGTTTTTTAGACGTTTTTTCATGTGTTAGCAGAACGACTGAATATTATACAATAATCTGTTTTAATTTTTGGGTTGGTAAGCAGTGAACGGAACCCTCTAATCTATTTATATAAAAGCGAAATACCACTCATTCATCACGATTTCTCAAAAACTACCGAACGGATTGAAATGAAATTTGGTATGTAGCTTCCTCTAGGGCCATAGGTGCTCACTAAGAAAGGGTTTGAAAAAATTTGAAATTTTAGGGGGGTTTGGGGATCATAGTTATTAAAAAACGATTTCTTCAAAACTACCGAACGGATTGGAATGTAATTTAGTATGTAGCTTCCTCTAGGGCCATAGGTGCTTACTAAGGAAGGGTTTGAAAAAATTCAAAATTTTAGGGGGGTTTGGGTGGATCAAAGTTATTAAATCACGATTTCTTCAAAACTACCGAACGGATTAGAAAGAAATTTGGTATGTATCTTCCTCTAGGGCCATAAGAGTTCACTAAAAAATGGTTTTAAAAATTGGAAATTTTAGGGGGGTTTTGGGGGTAAAAATTACTAAATTACGATTTCTCAAAAATTACCGAACAGATTGGGTAGAAATTTGGTATGTAGCTTCCTCTAGGGCCTTAGGCGCTCTCTGAGAAAGGGTTTAAAAAAATTCGAAATTTTAGGGGGTTTTGGGGGATCAAAGTTATTAAATCACGATTTCTTCAAAACTACCGAAAGGATTTGAATGAAATATGATATGTAGCTTCCTCTAGGGCCATAGGTGCTCACTAAGAAAGGGTATGAAAAATTTCGAAATTTTAGGAGGGGTTTGGTGGGATCAAAGTTACTAAAATTATAATTTCAGATCTTTTATTATTATGACAGTAGTGCTTTTATTATTTAAGATCTATATATATATATAAGCCAAATACCACTCACTAACTGAACACTTCAAAAGATTACAATTACGTTAAAAAGACTGAAAATACTAACCACCACGGGCAACGCCGTACGGGTCAGCTAGTGAATTATATCTGCTAGGATAAATACGATCAGTTTGAGTACAATTTTCCGCCAATCCATAATAAATTATCACAACATTACAAAATAAAACATAACTTTTTTGTTTCTTGAATTTTTTTTGTAAAGTTAACAGTTTTCGATATACTTTACATAAAAAATGTTAAACGGCCTCCATTTTGAAAATAAATGAAATAGTTATTGGTTTTTTGTACTCGGGTAAAAGATGTCATACCAAATATGTATCCATAACTTTCATTCAATGTATTTCCTACATCCAAAGACATTAAGAATTTTGTAAAAAAACAAATAAAAATGGTGTATAAGTGCAAAACGAAGCATTTCCGAAACTATTATGTTGTATGAACTTTTCCCTTTATTTTCACTAGCGGAACACGTCTTGAAGGTTTCTCCTGTTTAATCCAGTATACTTACAATTGTTCGGACATGCATAGGTTCGAATCCGGCTCTTGTAGTTAGCTTTTTCCAAGTTTATCCAATAACCGGCCTTCATTAGCACTCTTGGCACAAATAAACCGGAGAAATTCGAGCTATACTCGCACGACAAGCGTTCCAATAGCAATTATACCAATGATATCAATAGCAATACGTCATCACATCTCGAACCAATACAACTTTGACTTGAATAAATTACATATTTACCGCTTGATTGAAAATTGTACTTTTCATAAAAGTTAAATTATATAAGGTACGAAGGTTTGTCTTTTTTTTATAGGTACGAAACACAAAAAGCAAACAAAAGTCGTCACAATGATAAATAAATATATAAATAATGTTTTATAATTAACGTGTCTTAAAATAAGAGCAAATATTTGTAAACAGTTAATTAAATATTAAGTCAAGGAAAACTGTCGAAGCGAAATCTTTTTCACTTGCCCGAATATTGCAAAAGGTTTTTATTACCCGGTCTTCATCAAGCATTTATACAGTTTCACAAAGTCCTTTCATCCTCACAACTTTATTATTTTTATCTCTACTTTCTTGAATTGAACCCAGTGACAAAGACTTCTATTTAGACTTCATTACATTTCTCAAAACCCGCGTGGTGGAATTATTGGATTGTCGGAGGGTACCGAATGTGGACCACCCAAAATCTTCAGTAATTGGCACCACGGTCAAAATTGCAATTCAATGACATTTTCCGGTAGTCTGGACCAATATCGGACTACGCTTAACCAAATCTTACCGAAATCGAATGTGTTCCACGTTAAAGCGGCCCGCCTAGTGATGCTCTACGTATTTCCGTTCACAATGTGGTTTCACTTTAATTATTATTCACGTAAAGTCAGTTTTTAAAGTTATACTTCTTTGGGGCCGTTGTACGCGGGATGGGGTGTCGGTCGAGAAACCGCGTCACGCGTTAGGAGTAAAATCCGGAAAGTGCATTTTTATACCCTTTCTCTACAAGAGATACCTCAAGAGTCTCGGTGGGTGCACTCGACTTCCACGCTAGGATCACTGGTTCGATCCAATGGGAAATTTTTTTCAAAAATTTTATGAAAGTATACGAATATACGAATGGCCAAAGAAGTATAACTTCCACCGTCTGGACCGACGCAGACCCAATTTTTTTATTTAATGTTTACTGGAGTTCTTCGCTATATTTATTCTTTTCCATGTATATAATATTTCTCAAAGGTATTTTTTGTGACAACGCCATATCTCCCTTAATTCTTCATCACAATTATTGCTTCAAACATCATTTTAAAGCTTATGTTCCCCACTATTAGACGAAAATAGATTAAAATTAATGTTATTGTTAAAAAAAAATTAGAAAAAAACCTTTCATACAAGAGTTTATATGATTTTTTATAAAAGGCGCCATCTATTGACAACATGTTTAACTAACATGACAGCTGTTCGTGAGATTGTTTACATTCTGTATGCAAGACATTATATCTATCCAGCAAATCAGTCAAATTAAATCAACGTAAAACCTTATACATTGTTAAGCGAACGTAAATAAATAAACGTAATTAACTGAATTGAAACAACGGATTAAATCAGGTAAGAAATTGCGAAATATTTGTACGGTTCAGCTCTCTTTTAAGTAGAATTCACTCCTTTATCCTCAATTACCAAAACCTTCCTGCTCAATAATTTGCGTGTTTTCCTTAATTAAATAACCATTATTATATTTGAAAAGTAAAGTTTCACCGCTATTGTTTATTTACCAAGCTCGTATTCGCCTGTTTTGTAAATACCCAGCCACTGTAGAGTCTGAAGATTATGCAACGTAATAAACGAACCCTGTTTACCATTTCCCCGCCCATCGCTACCGACCCATGCGAGTGTTTAGTATTTACTCGACTTTCATTTCGTTTCCACGTCGGGTATGACTGAAGCAAGTTAGTTTTTTGTGTTTTTTTCCTCTCTCTTTGGAAAAGGCTGCCGTCAGAGCACTAATATATCGGTAATTGGCGTTGGGCTAGTACGGAGTCAACTTTGACTGCCGGAGCGTAAAATTTATCAAAGGGTAGACAGTAAAAGGCGTTGTACGTTACATTACCGGGGCGCCAATTTATAACCTCCCCCCCCGGCCCGCCCCGCTTTAACCCCTTCTGCAGTCTCTATCCTTTACGATAATCGCTCGCTTCGGATCAAGCTAACGAAAATTGTGCTTCAGTTTAATCTTGTTTACAAGCAGCTGTCCAATTTTATAAACGTTCTTTACGGGGAAATGAACATGTTTAAAAGAATACCCTTCAGGTGTTGCATTGTACGTTTACATTTTAAAAACGTAGTTTTATTATTTTGAACCATATTTTTACAGTCGGTGCAAAGCAATTTATCAGAAATTTTATAAACTTCGTTCAGTATTAAAAAAAACCAAAAACTAATAATAGGTTTTAACCTTTTTTTTATTTAAATTGTATTCATTCACTACCAAACATCTATATACAATTAAATGTTAATAGAATCAAAAATAAAAACCATTCTTACTTGACTTAAAAAATAAAGACAATATTTCTACATAAAATAATAATATATTTACGTGTTAATGTAGTAGTGAACAAACAAAATAATATAAGGGATCTTCTAGGCATTGCCTGTTCGAGACTTTCAACTTCTAATTTGCTTCTGAAAGAAAAAAATTTAAAACAATTGTTTAGCGTCGCCGTTCAACCAGCTCGACAGTAAAATTAAAACTTTGAAATTAAAAAATTACAATAACCCTTCTATTAATTAGTACTTGCAAGGTAATCGGAGCCTTATAAAAACCAATATTTTAACACTGCACATAATGATTCGACAGAATATTCATGCAAGGGGAGAAAAAGATACAACAAATTTTATTCCTTTATTTTTTAAATTATTAGAACCAACTATGCGTCATCATTCAACCGTCACTCAACAATTTGGATGAAAGGATTCCATATCTTCAACATAGAAAAATCAACGCTTTTACATCACTTAAAAACCCTGCCCTTCTAACCTATAGTGCAACTAAATTTTAAAGGCGTGTGAGCGACAAAAGTAAATTAGTTATGAGTGACCCTAGATTTGTAAAGTTGTCAACGTTTAAACAAAATATAATTTCATGAACTCCTCAGTGTTATTGTGCCCTAAGAGACAAACGGCTGCTTAAGTACATAAAACAGCTGTTTATAATACGCTTGCGAGACAGAAGCTACAGTCCTTCCTAATAATATTCCTAATAGTATTACGAAATGATTGTTTCTTCATATTTTTAGAATCAGGTATAATACGTTATATTGCTATAGCTCATTCCCCTTCCCTTTCTCTTTCGCACGCGTGCGCGCTCTCTCTGGCTCTGTTTTCCCCCCTCTCTCTGTTCCTCTCTCAAAAGTACGATAGTAAACCAAGTAAAACGGGTAAAGCTTCTTTGTCTTGAGGTGGTTTGATTACTTAATGTGATTAAATCTATTAGCATAGCAACAATAAGTACATCTATTAGCGAAAGTAAATCCTCAATCTTAAATTTTATCTGTTTTAATTTTATTTGTAACATTAATTTGTTTATTTATTTTTAACCCTGTAGTATATATGTAAGTATATTGTATAGTAAAAGGTAGATGTAAGAGAGTCCTAATCTTAGTCAATTATTCATTAATTCGCGCGGGATCTCTCTTTCTCTCTCATCCCCCCCCCCCCTCCCCGTATCACTTAAGGCACATAACACCAACGGTAGCATCTTGCTCCTTAATGCCCGAGTTCGTAATAATTTCAAAACTCTTAACTGTTTACGGTGCAAGTTTGCCCGTTGATTTTATAGGCCAGATTATGATACTAGATAGGGGATGAAGTCCACCAACAAACACTGCATTTAGGGGATGAGGGTAGTTTTCAAAGTTGTACACTTAACAGTCCGTCATCGCGAGGGGTGGAGTGATGGTGATCTTAACGTCACTACGTCTTTGATTGGCGCAATCTTAAGTTTACGAATAAAAGAAGCAAGGGTGGTTTTTGAAATGTTCTAAACCCTCGATTTTCTTTGTTTCTCTCGCTGTCTTCCAAAGCAATAAAACTCCCAACATTATAGTAGGGAGTCAAGATTCCCCATTATATGTAGATGATCAGGGATAGACAAGAATTAAATAATACCGAATAGTTTAGATTTTTACTGACAGTACTAAAATATATTCACTGAGAGTATCCTACATGCAATTGACTGTTTTACATACAAATACGTGATGATTTTGATTGTCACTTTCATATGCTATAAATATATCTTAATTATTCTCTTTTACAATATAATATTTTACATACGAGTACAACAACTTTGTATGTAATTACGTGTACAATTTTGAAGGATACCCACTGATAAATTATATTCTATGATAACATTACGTTATTGAATAAAGGCTTCTTCTTCGGCTTTGGTGCAAAATTTTTTAAATTCTTCTCCTCCGAAACTGCTCGACTGATTTGGATAAAATTTTGCATGCACAATTTAGATGGTTTGGAGAGTGCACCACTTCAATTTCAAGTTAATATCTCCTTTTCTGCAAAAGTAACTCAAGTATTTAAAATGTTTTTTGCATGTGTCATAGCTCTCTTAGCCGTTCTTCAGCTCGCCTTCTCTATTCCAGGGCCGCATTTAAGTTTTCAGCGCTTGTAGGCACTTTGGACCCCTCTTCCCCAGGCTTAACCACCCCCCACCCCCAAAAATTACTTTATTTCGGAGAATGAAAACTAGTCAGTGCATGTACGACTTAAAACCCTGCATATAAGTTATATAAAACTTGAAACTACAACAGGAACGACTGAATCTAAAAGTCAGAGGCTGTGAGTTCAAATAAAAATAATTCGACCACGCAGCTGGACCGCTGACGTGAGTTGAGCAAATTTCCAAAATTAATATTATATGCCTATTTTTTAGGGTTTCAACCAGCAATTTGCGCAATAGGTCTACTCACGAAGGCGTTGAACAGCTGTCTGTGTGTACACAATATATTAGTACAATTTGATTGCGCCTAGTGGCCTCGCGAGTTTGCACCACTTGGCTTTGAACCGGGTACTTGTATGGTATTTTACGTTTTGATCGATTTTGGGGGAACCAAGCGAGCTATAAGGTCGCGTATAACATCCCTACATTTATATTTTTAGAAAAAACTCTAAAAAAAATTAATTCTCGTAGTAAAAATCTAAAAAAATAGTTACTTCCAGTCCGGTTTAAAATATTAGTGATTATTACGTAGAAAAGTTCAAAAATAAAAGACTATAAATATAAAAAATAAAAAGTCAGCTCCTAGCATAGGAATTACGAAATTTGCGTAGCAGTGAACGTGTTAAGGGTGAGGTAAACATCCACTAGTTCGTTTGAAGGATGAGTCACATTAGGAAGCGGTGTGGGAAAATGTTTTTCTTCTCTACTTACGTCCTTTCCCCACACCCCCTGCCCATCGCGCCAGGGCGAGGCCAAGGGCCACGCCGGTATCTGTACGAGGCTTTACTTACAGACAGACATGGTTACCGTTGCTGAATGCTAAAAGCTGGAATGCAAGATTCGCTTTAAAATTTAATCTCTTTTAGCCCCCAACAATAGAGGATAGTTTAAAATGCATCCAGCCAAGGATTCCAAGACCTCAAGTTAATTATTCAGTGTAATTAAACAAACCGGAAAGTGTTAATTAATTTTACGATTCACTGTAAAATAGATTATGCTTCACAATGAGTTTAATTTTACTCAGGAAGTGACGTCACGTCTGTGTATAAAATTCTTTATAGTTGAAATTAAGATGCGTTTGTTTAGCAATTGCAAAATATTACTATCTAATTCAAGTGTAAGGATGAAGGAAACGTATTCGAGCGTTCATTGGCCCCAACTATAAAACCGTAGGATTACAGATTTATATTTTTGCAATAGTTGCTTTTAAATATTTGAATTAATCAATTTGATATAATAAGCAGTGTTTCTCCTAATAACTAAGTAAATTCCTAAGTAATTCTTAGTAAATTTGTATGAATTATATTTTTAGAACATACACATTTACTGTGCACTATTTATACATTCAAACTGTATATTTTACTAGTAATTCAAAGTATATTTGTGTATAAAGGGTGTCAAAAACATGTTGTCCCAAATTTATATAGGTGAAAATAAGATAAAAGTTTCAATAAACATAGGTCCGGAAGTGCCTAGGTTTTGAATTATCCGCCAGTTTTTTACTAAATACTCAATATATTTGGAAATATAACAGGTATTGACCTCAAATTTGGTGAACATATTTTGTCACGCAAACTTTTACCCGTGTAGAAAAAACCAGAACGTACATTTGTATACTTTAAAAACCGGCGGCCATTTAAAATTGTCAATGTCAAATATCTCTAAACTGCTAACTTTACAAAAACACTTTAGGATACAAAAATTTTTAATTTTGTAAGAAAATTATAGTTGTATACAAAATTTTCCCCATAGCTTAAAAGATAACCGAGTTACCGGCTAAATATTAAAAACAATTTCTTTCTGTTATATTATTGTTGTTTCTGCACTGTTACAGACAATACCAAGAAATTATGTTTAAATGTTTAGTAAAAAAATTGCCTGGTGAAATTTGGGACAATATAGAATATCGTTAAAACGGATTCCTTGTACAAAAATAATTCGAAGATGACGTTTTATTCGAAACCGGCCGTAGTATATAAACAACATAAAGGAAGGAAAATAATTGCTGATGGACATATTAAGTTAAAGAATTAAATTTTAAAAGCCCGGTAGCATATAACACACAAGTTTACCTCTTACGAAAATGTTCGCCAGGGCAGGACTTGCTTCAACCTATTTATTTTTAATCTCATTTTTAAAAGCACATTACAGACACAACCAAAGCAGTTTTTTATAAAATACATTTTTACATGGAAAATAATGGCCAAGTCACGGATGAGTTCCAGGAATGGTCCAAAATTGAAGTACATCAGAACAGTTATAGTGTGTTCAATATACAGAATGGGAATTTAGAGGTAAGAGACACATTTTTATATTTGTACTCAGGTCATCCAGCAACTAGGTTATAACAGTATTAAACTAGAGATGCCTGGAGCATAAAAAGTGGAAGCCACACATTCTTGAACTCAACTGTTTTAAAAGAATTATTTATTAATATAAATATAATTTTTTTAAATATAATTTTCAGTTTTGTTTTGTATTATTCGATATAATGGTAGACCGTTAGCGTAGATAATATTTTGCCTATTTTGCGTACATTTTTAATTAAAAAAATGCTTTTATTATTTAGGTTTTTTATTTACATCGCCCGAACAAAGTTGATTTTGTATTTATTTTCCGCGATATATCAAAATTAAAAATCGGTTTTAATAATAATCCAGCGAGAGGTTTTACTCGTGACAGCGATTAAATACACCAACTGAAAACTCACAATTACTTAAATTGATTACAGCTTTAGACAAAGTCATTCCTTGTGGTCGATAGATGCGTCAAAACTATTGGTTTTCGTGCAAGCTTAACTGATCGCTTAGCTTTTGGCAAATTTTAAGACGTAGACGATTATGATTGGTTAAATTGTGCACTAAAAGTAGGAGGAATACCTGAACACGTGCATACAACGCAAAATGTCAGGGCGAAACGTAGAAGCGCCGAAAAATAAGAATAAAAGAATTGTCAAAGAATTTAAAAAGTCTGAGGATTTGTTTAAGTATTAACAATACGATTTTTAATAATGGAAAGTTAATAGAATGTCATATTTATTATAGCTTTATTTTAAGAAAAAGCGCCTATAACACTACAAGTACGTTGCATCACTTGACTTCGGCTTCCATATCTGACTTACGGCGTGCTTTCGCCTGGTTACAGCTGACAGAATAATATTGAGCATGCCTGTCACAGACTGTTCAGAAAAAGATAATTTTCTACTTTAAAACGAATGAAAAACTACATTGGAAACTTTATGGGCAGTTTAAAGTTGAATTCTTTAGCCATTGAAAGTGATGTCACTTCAGCACTGGACTTCACATTACTAACGGCGCTGCTTATGCAAAACCCAACCTTACAGTGTGTATCAACATTGCATACACGCGCCTGGAAGTCATCGAGACAAAATTGTAGCAAAACACCGTGGGAGTAACAGGTGTAGTTGTAGTGGTCTTAGTTGTTAAGGAATTAAATAGCGGTGACAATGTATTGCTTACTCAAGATGGTCGCGTTTAAAACACTCCGGTCTTTTTAGTGATGCCCTTCAGTATCCTTTAATTGCCCTTAAATGCGGGTTTGAAATCGTAGGCACAGCTAGTCTTAGCTATATTTTTTTTAAGATTTGTGTGACGTAGTTTAGAAGAAGTTTTTTACCCATTGTATACGGCAGTTAAAATTTGTATGCAGTTGTGTTAAAAGGTACTTTTATACATAGTAAGAAAAAATATAGGGAATCCAAACTTTGTTCTGTTGGTCAAAGAATACCTGAGGTATAGACAAAATTATGACATTTTCCTCTAGGTACTTATAAAAAACACTCTGGATTAGCCTAGAACCAAAATATTTTTTCAATTTAAGTTCAAAACTCGGTTATCCTTTGACTGACAGAAAATGTTCGGTAAAAACGTCCATTCAAAACGACAACTTTTTTGTCTCTTGTGAAAGTTTTGTAAAGTTAATGGTTTCCGAGTTTCTCAACAAAAACATTTTCAAGACGCCATTTTAAATTATGTTGTTGGGTAACGTTTTTTTTAGTTAGGCTTTTATGCTATTCGATTTTAGTATATCAATCCGTTTTTTTGAGATAAAGATTGACAAGTAAAACCAAAACAGCTGGTGGCTGTATGACATCAACAGTGTGTGTATTTGCTAACGTGCATTTGTCCCCATCAGTGTGTATTTGCTAACGTATAACACAGCTGATTTCGTAGCTGATCAGCTGTAGTACTTCAACAACTACGTGGACTATTTAAGGTTATGTTTACAACTTGTTAGGTTAAGCTGTGTGTTGTATCAATATACAGCTGATTCTTTCTGTCGTGTCAGCTACCTGCTGTTTATGGTCTGTCTTGGGCTATTGGTCTGAATTATTGCAATTTTAATATAATCATAAATGCAAAAAAAAATAATAATAATATTGTTTAGCCTAAAGAATGTATTTAATATATTTGGGTTTAAAATCGTTACCTTTTAAGTAGGCCTTTGATTTTTGTTTTAGGTTGTTTTCCAAAAATATATCTTATATGTAACTAAAATGTTTAACGCGACACTTTCTTACTCAGAACTTGTTTTACACTTTCAAGGCAAATAAAATTGTTTAGATTTTCTGATGTGTATCAAATTTATCTAACGGTGATTTTTCACTGGGGCTTCCTAGTTGTATTATTAATATTGGGAAGCGAGCTGGAAGATAGGCTAAAGGCGTTAGCCCAGTCTGACTAGTTACTGGCTGTCGATTTACCTCCTTTTTACGCTGCTCCTCCTTCTTCATTATATTGCGAATTACCTTTGAACCAGAAACAACACTTTAAACTCTGAATTGCCTTGTATATATGAAAACATTTTTTCGTACTTTTTAGCTCTAGACTCAGCACCCGTAATGTCGTGAAACTTTGAGTCACCCTATATATAAAACAGACATTACAAGAGAACTAGCTCACAATTGTATCGTTAAAGATCGTGTAGAATCAATTAATGTTCGGCTCACAACGTATTTGCGAAACAAATGTGTAAATCTTTCGAAATAAAATTTCATTTCCTACGGCACCGAGTGTAAGTGAATTCCTACGCCCGGGAGTCGAACTCGGGCGAATACGTTCCAATCGAGAACGAAAAGTTTCGAGAAATTACTTAAATGAAAAATAAATTTAAACTCTTGATTTAATCAGACCCAGTGTATCAGAAGTGGAACGGTTTTTATGGGTTCGTAAATTGCAGAAATATCGGAAGCCGATATGATTGCATTTTGAAGCGAAAAGCTTTTATTTTTTTTTACTGGAAAATACAATCAACGATTCGCGGCTAAGTTGGATTGAGATTTTGCCGGTGTGTTTGAAAATTTATTACCTCCACGGTTGAAACGTTCCGATTCAATTATTTGTTAATATATTTTAAATTTCAATTCAACCGAGATATACCGTCGTAAAGGTATTTTAACAGTGTGAAAGGAAATTGAATTTGATAATACCTGGATACATAAGTTGTGCTGGTTATATCGGTTTTTATTGTTTCGGAATGGTGGTAAAAATGAAGACTAAATTGGCTTAATAATTTCGTAGTATTTGCAGTACTTGCTCGTTGCTATGGCATCATTGTGTTATTGAATTAGAAATCAAATAAGTTTTCCATTGAATAGGAAAA
>JAGFPH010000668.1:255003-281390 GCA_018207615.1 Philaenus spumarius | reverse complement strand
CTATAGCTCTATTTATCAAATTTGTTTAGTTCTAGCCTAATCTAACCTAATACCTATAAACTAAAGCTACAGCTAAGTTTATAAATGTAATTTAGTTCTAACCTATTCTAACCTAATATCTATAAACTAAAGCTATAGCTAAGTGTATTAATTTCAATTAGTTTAACCTAAATTCTATTAAACATATGATTTCGTATATTCTGTGTCCATGTAGTTCATTGCGAAATTTCAGACCACTAACGTCTTCAAATAATTGATATGAAGTGCTTTTCTTGAGCTGAGATTATCAATTTTATAAAACTCTATTAAACATAATCCATATATCTATCTACCAGTTTTGTTCAGTTTTAACCTAGCATAAATGAATCTAACCTAATGAATAAACTAAAATCATAGTTCTATCTACCAATTTTGCTTCATTTTTTACCTACCAAAATGACTGGCCTAAAATGACTAATTTTTGACAAGCCTAATTTAAAATGATATATAAACTAAAGCCATAGTTCTTTCCTCCTTGTTTTAAATTCTAACCTAACCTAAACTAGTCTATCTAAACTGGTGTGTAATTTATGCATAAAGTAACCTAAAATAGTCTAAGCTAATCTATCTAGTCGAATTTAACCAAGTATACATTAATAAAAGTCAATACTACACATTTGCTTTAACCTAGCTCAACTAGCCTAGCCTAATCTAACCTGAACTAAATAAAGGTTGTTATATCCATACAATTTGACAATTTAATTTAGACCTAACCTAACAAACCTACTTAGAATAATATATGTAGAACTTTGTGTAAGAATAAAGTTCACAATTCTATCCACCAAGTTTGATTAGTTCTAACTTAAAACATCATTTACTAATCAAATGAATGTAGAAAAGTAATAGTTTTACTCGCCAGTAAAAGTAATAAGCAGAAACGATATATTAAACTGTTATATATATACAGGGTGATTTTTAAGTATGGAAACGGCTTTATATTGCGCAACTGGGACGTTCTTGGCGGTAGAAACTTATGCTAACCTGTACAGTTTAAAAAATCCTACTTTTTGGTAGTTTTGTAATTTTTGTCCGCCATCTTGGTTCCGCCATATTGGATTTAACTTTATTATTTTAAATGAGATGATGGTCATATGACACATCACCTCAATGTGAAATTTCAAAAGAAAAACAATGGCGCAAACCGTTTTTTGATAGATGCCTTCGTTGTAGAGTTATTAGCATTCAAAGTTGCAGTTTTGGGAAAATTGTGTTCACAATAAAATTAGGTAGAACGCACTGCACTATCCATTTTTACATTTTTTATTCATGAAGTATAAATTTAAATGGTGGTTAGATATGATAATAATAAGTATAACAATAAATGGACATAGCAACAACTAAAAATAAGTGGCTATTTCATGAACCATACATCAGCTGTAGGTGCTAAATTCAGCTAATAGGTATCTAAAAGGTCAGCTGCGACAATTTGTTAAAAATTTATTTCATATTCTGTTTGCAAGATCAGCTGATAAATTCAGCTAATAGGTATCTAAAAGATCAGCTGCGACAAATTGTTAAAAATTTATTTCATATTATTTATTATGTTTGCAAGATCAGCTGTTAATTTACAACAATAAACTTTCTTTCATGTACTAACAGTACAATTTATACTACTTCTTGATTTGATATTGCTAGTAAAAATAAAGTTTTAGGCCAAGTTGTTCATTATTTAAAGCATTTTTATTAGTGCCTTCTGTTTATTCCGTTTATTAAATTACAAAAATTCAAATTGGAATGCCTCCTTTAAGTGAAACTGAAAGAATAACGCTGCTGATGATGCATGGGTATGGTGATAGAGTACGGCCTTTACAAGAGGTATGTGATTTATTTAATAATACATTTCTAAACCGAGAACCGATTTCTAAATCCACTGTGAGCAAAACAGTACGACGATTTGAAGAAACCGGTACTGTAAATAATCGACCTCGCACCGGTAGGCCACGAACTGTTACAACAGATGCAAATTCTTTAGAATTTCAAAATTAGTTAAATACTTTATTTAAATTTAGTTTTTTAGATACTTCATTAATAAAAAATGTAAAAATGGATACTTCATGAATAAAAAATGTAAAAATGGATAGTGCAGTGTGTTCTACCTAATTTAATTGTGAACACAATTTTCCCAAAACTGCAACTTTAAACGCTAATAACTCTACAACGAAGGCATCTATAAAAAAACGGTTTGCGCCATTGTTTTTCTTTTGAAATTTTACATTGAGGTGATGTGTCATATGACCATCATCTCATTTAAAATAATAAAGTTAAATCCAATATGGCGGACAAAAATTTCAAAACCACCAAAAAGTATGATTTTTAAAACTGTACAGGTTAGCATAAGATTCTACCGCCAAGAACGTCCCAGTTGCGCAATATAAAGCCGTTTCCATACTTAAAAATCACCCTGTATATGTACAACCAATAAATAGACTAATAATATAAATCATAAGTGTACTATGAACACATTTTATCCCAAATAAAACACAAGAAATAAAATTAGAATTTTTGTTTAGTCTTGGATGATCCAAATTGCATGTAAAAGTGGTCTTCACATGGGAGTTGAATTAATTGATTCCCTTCCACTACACTAAAAATATATAAATATTGTGGAAAAATGTAAAACTGAAATCAAGGATAATTTTCAGGAAAAGTCTTATTATTGCATTGATAATTTTTTTCTGTTCAAACATGTCAAATTAAATACCTTTATGTACTTTTGTTTATGTGTATTGCAATTTGTAATTTAGATGTTTTGTATCATCCGTGTTTATTGTAAGGATTATTTATTGGTATTGAAATTATTCATATATGTATACAGTAAAAAACTAAATGTATTAAAGATTTAATGATGACATTGCTATGTTTTGTAAAAAACCTTCAGCAATAAATGAGTCGGGTTCTGTTACAAAACATGTTTTATGAAAGCACAACACCGGCAAAGGTTTAAGTTCTAGAATTATTAACAAAACGTGAAACGAGTTATTTCTTATAAAAACATCACTACAAAATATACAGTTTTCAACCTAATCCGTTTCCAAATTACTCAAAAGCTCTCTTTTTTTCTTGAACGGTCATCGACGCTGTAAAGGATTGCATTTATATATGTTCAAGAATGGGCTATAAGTAGCCTTTTACATTGACTTGTTGACTTTAGGGTTGCCATAGCAACGCAAGGGACGACAAAGCGCCCTACCCTAGTACTGGACGTTTCCGAAGATTAAGCTTTAATCATTGAAGATATGATGAAAACTCTTCATTCACTGCGAGGGCCATTCAGCGCAGTTACCCGCAGGAATTTGTTAATGTATACTGAAATGGCCTCTGATTTGTCATTTAACGGTATATTCCGCTTTCAGCTGCATGTTGGGGCAATTTGTATACGAGTTGGTTTCGAGAAATATTTGCGGAACAATCGAGCGAAACCATTTCCAACGTTTAGTTTAACCGATAAAGATTTTCAGTTTCTTTGATGGTGACATCAAAATGTATTTACAGTCATGCGATATTTGTTCAATGTATTGTTTTTACATTTTCTGTTGTACCTAATGAGTAAAATGCATAGATAAAAAATCGTTGTTATTCTAAATTTTTTTATTGTACTAATTGTTTACTTTTTACTTCGATATAAGTATGTGGTGACAATCGTTGCAATTCTTTATTCTACAGCCCTGTTTCGGCTTTCAATTTCGCCTTCATCAGGTGTACCTTGCCCCAGGTTGGTCATGGGCCTCCTTTAGAATTCCCCACCACTAATTTCTATTACTGGGTCGTCCTCCAGCCTCCTACGAGCCAGCATTTATCCTCCCCCCTGGGATTCCTGGTCAATCTGTCATCACAGTTCGTGTGGCCCCTATTCGTTACGTAACTAACAACCATTTCTACCTCATCGCCGTTGTACGATCTACTAGTAGGCCAGTCGGTAAAGGTCAATTTAGACCAAAAGTTCCAGTAATTTGCAATACGGCTGAATTTTTTTTTATAAGTTCATTAACGTATGTAGATTAACATAAAAAAAAGTTTACCAGTCTATCGATTTCCCAAAGTCGAAAAAAAAAATCGATTATCATTTTTTTTTTCGATTATCCTTAATATTTTGAGCTGGGATGAAGATAGAGGAAAATAAAAAATACCACCGTGTAGGGGAGGTATTTTTCAACAAAAAAGGTCATATGTGTTTATTTCGTCCGAGCAATGGTTTGTCTGGAAAAAATTCGATAATGCAGGCATGTATTTTGCAGCAGGGGAAATCACTAAAAGGGGACATCTTATTCATATATGAAGAGTTGGCTCATTCTAAATTGGCCGAATTTTAATATATCGAATTGAAACTTGGTATAGGAGTTAAAATATATATTTTAAACATTTATGCTGAGTCTCAGCTTGTTATCTTGAAAATGACCCGATCTAGGAGTCGATTTCGATTATCGATTTTAGGAGTACCGGACCCACCAATTCATTTTAAACAGCTCCAGTTTAGAAAATTTTTGGAATATCAACATCAAATTTGTTTTACAAGTTTAGTACACCAGTATAAATATTCTTAGTAAGTATGAACGATTTTTTTCTTGTTATTTTTAAAAACGAGGCGCTTGAAAATAGTCTTCTGTTTTACCTATCTCGTTTTAACTATAACACTTTTGGATTCAACGACTCCATTTTCGACATTTTTGAACATATCGATTTAAAAATTGGTACAGAAGTTAAAAATACAATTGTTTTTTGCTATACTTATTTTAAAAACTATATTTAAAAAAATGACTAATCTGACTAAAATCGAGAAACCCATTAATAAGTCAAGTGGCTCTAAATCGGGTAATTTTCAAGATAACAAGCTGAGTCACAGCATAAATGTTTAAAATATATATTTTAACTCCTATACCAAGTTATAACTATACATTAACTTATAACTTAGAAGTTACATTAACTTATAAGTTATAAGTTTGTAACCATCACTGATGATGATGACTTGGTCATCGAAACGCGTTTGAATTATTAAACGTTTTTTATGAGAAACTGTGTTCTGTTTTTATTTATATAGTAATATTTCTTGTTCAACATTATTGGTACAATGAAGGGGTTGAACTAATTATGCCCCCCACTCCCCAAGTTAGATTCATTGATCGAAAGTTTAAAATTTAGATAGTTTTTTTCATTAATATTTTACCCATACTTGTACGAATGATAAAATTTAACAAATATATTATTAGTTATATATTTGATAGATTTATTAAAGCTATTATTGTTTAAAATGCGAATATTTAAAATAAAAAATGTAATTGTGTGCTTAAGATCACACGGGAGATGGGTAAACTTTTTATTAATTAACACAACTTACGAAATGAGGAAGCACAATGTCCATTTCAGAAGTATTACTAATTAAATTATGCATTGTATTAACATTAAAGCCTATAATGTAGGACAATCTGTTACACTTATATACCTACCTCAAATATACTAAATTAGCAATGCGATGGTGGCCTAACCGGCTAAAGCGCCAGTCTATGGTGATAGATTCTACTGGTTCGAATCTCGGCGAGACCAAACCTTTTTCAATGAGCTGAATAGAGCTTTGTGTAGCAAACAAAGCTTCTGAAGATGGGGTCTACCCGAAACGCGTCAGGCGAAAAAAAGACAAAGCTAAGAGAGGCGGATAAGCAAGAAGACAAATGTTTCAAGCATCTTAGCAGAAATAATAATAACAAATGCAGTGATTAGAAAACTATATACTCTGGTATACAAATATTTTGGACGTGAAGAGCCTGTATACGTTTACACTTCCAAATGCATAGCTCTTAGAATTAACTTGGAGCCAGTTAGGCTAATGGAGACTCCGAAGTAGCCTACTAACTGCGCTCAAAAGTGCGCAACTATATTGAAGGTTCCAACTTGACGAGCGTGTTTAACCATTGCGCCGTTCTGTTCCCATGAACAATACAGGAACTACTCTCTGAAAACAAAAACAAACTTTAATTCATCGTCTACACTCAAATTATTTGCAAAAAGTGCTAAAAATAGTACAGAAGAAGAAAGCCACATCACGTGAATCAAACAATATTTGCGAAAGTAATTGTGTGCACCTTTAACAGCTTCAAACATTCTGGAGGGCATATTAAACATCTGATATTAGGCTCGAACCTGTGGAACTATATTGGAAGATCTCTTTTGAGACATTTAAAATTTCTCAAACTTCATACTTCTAACCTTTCCCCCCAACACCCTTTACATTGAACACGATTGCATTTCCAGGTCTCGATTCCCGTGTCCAATTGAACCGTTAAAACTCTATTTCCAGGATAAATAACCAAAGACTCGTAAAAGCACAAAAAGTCTTTGTGGGACGTTAAAACAACCAACGGAAGAAATCCTCTGTCCAGGAATTCTTAAGCCAGAGTAATAAATTCTAAAGTCATCCTCTGATCGGAAAGTGCAAGAAAAGCACATAAAATCCCCATAAAAACCGTGCTATTGTTACAGTTCTATCCGTGTACTTGAACTAGTGGAATACAATTCGGTTTTTATTTACAAGGAAGGAACGGTTCCATTTTAATGTTCCCGTTTAAACGCTATACTTCATCCGTGTAGTAATTTTAAATTAGTTTTGCTTGAATAGGTGGAATAAGTTCTGGAAAATCAAATTCAAATTTAAGAAAGATTCTATATAACTGCGTAAAATTAAAACCCAGCAATAATATTCCATCCCTGCAGTAACTTATGATGCACAATTTGAATTTTTAGAAAAAAAAAACTGTAAAATAAAGTTCAAGCCACGCGCTGATCATTGAAGCTCAGTAAATTCAAATCAACAGAAAGTAAACCTGTGGTAAAAAGAGACAACTGAAGCAATACATTTATTATACTCAATTAAAAAGCTGAAGTGGAGCTGGCAGACACATTGGAAGAAGCAATAATATATGGACCAGAACGATGCTAGAGTAGAGCATAATGTTCCAAAAAAAGTTGGGAGGTAGTGAAAAAGGGGACAAGATGAAATCTATAAAACCTACGGAAGAAACTGGCAGCAGGCTAGACAAGACCCTCTAAGTTCATGGAAGAGGCCTTTCCCAAATGGAAATGGGAAAGATTCGCTTTGTTATTATTATTAGATTTTTATCTTGTAAAACTTAAATGAAAAAACGTTTTTGAAAATACTTTTCTATTGGTGAACCACGAATGAGGTCTTACTATTATTATTGGTTTGGCTTTCAAAAAGTTGAAATTGTCTGTTTCGGAGAGGCTATTGGATTTGTGAAAATAACTAAAAAGTGTATACATAGCTTTTATTTAGCACAAGACAGATTATTTTATTACAGCACCAATTCTACGGCAAGAACTGAGGGATTCATCCACTTGCTAAAGCAAAAAGAAGCTTGGTTGTCCTCGACAGCGTTGTTTTTTTTATTTCAGCTAGGCTTCTTTGTAGAATATATGTTTCTTGCCTAAATAAGCAACGTAGTTGACCCTCTCCGATTACCGTCGTTCCTGATATTATTTTCTCAAACACTGTCGAGGGCAACTTTTAAATCGTTTTTCAAATTCTCCGCGTGAATGTAAACCGTTTCTGTATTCATACTTTGCTTCTACACGAACATAAGCTGACATTTTGTTGCATTTTCTTTATAATAAAAAAATACAACGTCTGAACAATTTACAATATTATTTAAATATATAAATTACAATGAAACCTGTATGCTGAGAACACAAAGAGCGTGTCTTAGTTGTGTTGTTTCGAAAGTTATATCGAGTAAAAACACTAAAAAATGTCGAATAACCATAGAACCGATTACAATATAATTCGTCAGATATAGCAAGAGCTCTCACATGCGTAGCCGGGAAGGAGCGGGAAGGAAGAATTTAGGCCGCTGGAGTCGGGACACAACGCAAAGACAATATATTTATTTGAAACCCGTACAAGGGCTCCAGACCGAAGTATTGTGTTCAGAGCGCGGCAACAGACTGAGCCTGTCTGACCCCCCACCACTCTAATCATCTCCGCGTCTACTGCGCATCTCAAGGCCACGACACATGCTAGACCTTCTCTAGTATACTAAGAAGTGTTATCACAACACTATACAGAGTGGACGTTTTCCACGAAGGCGTAGTGTTGCCAAGTCAAACGGTAAGGACGAATAGGAAAGGTAATCGTATATTCCCTATACAGTAGCGGTTTAACTTGGCAACGCTGGACGGTTGGTTTTACGCGTTACACTTTTATTCAAAATAGACGTCTGTGAAGAAAATGTTGTATCTATGGTGAAAGTTTTCAGATTCTACAAATCGATAACCATATGGTGGGGTGCCACTTCGTCATGCGTTTCGATGTACATTATAGTTGTATGAGCTGCAACGTTAAACAATTCAGTTATAATCGGTTATTATTTCCAAAACATAACATATTTAGTATTAATTTAACAAACAACATCTTTAAATCACTATTTCATTTTATAAATTAATGTGTTTCACATATTTGCAAAAACACTCTAAATTAGAAAAACATTTTTGTTATATTATTCCCCCAGACAATCGCAAACGCACGATTAATTTTACAATTTGTCTATGGTTTTAACTCGTATTCATTCCCTCTTCGGCGTTGAATAAACGACAAAAAAATAATCTCCTCCCCCCCCCCCCATTCTATCGGTTCCGCAACGGTAAGAATTGTAATTCATCAGAAATTCGATTCGGATTTGCAGGGTGTGCGTGATCGATAGGGTGGGTGAGTCAGTCTCGTTCTGTGGGTCAGGGGTAAACCGCAAACCCTCCCCTTGAAACTTGCTGAGGCCATGTGACACTACCTTCTAATACCAATTAAATTCCTCGGTCATTATGTTAATATTATTAGGGTGTGGGTTTTCTGGGACAAATTTAGAATTTGGAGGAAGATAATTTGTATTTGTTAATATTTGGCGATTTTCAATGTGCTTATTTCCACACAAGAAATGCATTAACGTGTGTACAGTTTATGTAAAAAAATTAATTACTTATAAATTGATTAAACATTTAGAAGTAAAAATGTGATATAGTTGAGAGGGATTTTCTGTTGAACTTAATTTTCAATACAACCACTAAATTTGTGATTGTTAATTTAATCTAAGTAGATATTTATGTGAAACCAGAGATTTTTAATAGAATAGCTCCATGTTACGTTTCAACGACAATGTCGCAACCTTCATTGATGCATGAGCTACAATAATCAAACTATAATTATAAAGCATCGCTGAAGATGTCTACTTCGTCATCGAAACGCGTTTGAGTAAACATGTGTAATAGTTGGGCGATTCTGTGTTAAATTGTTTTTCTAAGAAGTATATCTTCTCACAAGTCAAGCTCAATTTATCGTTTTGCAGTCCCTTTAAAACGATACCCTAATCGACTTAAGGCCGGGCCACACCCCCCCCCCCCCAATCAGTCAGTGGACGGATTGGTTGGATGTCCGAAAAAGATCGCTCTCCTGCTTTCTCAATGGGACAACACAACCGTCATCCATCCATCCGCTGGACGGAACAAACGTCCATTGGATGGATGTTTCGAAATCGCTGGCCAGGCGATTTTTCAAAACATCCGAGTAGACGTTTCGTTCTGCACATGCGTTCAGGCTGGTAAAATAAATTAAACATACACACAATAAAATTAGGTTAGGCCTAGACTGATGAACTAAAATTTTATTTTTATTGAATGTATTTACAATGAATGGACACCTACACCGATGAAAGTATGTAGACCTTCATTATAATAACGTTAAACGTATGGAAACAATAATACTTGTATCGAAATATATAATTATATTAGCTTGCTTTTTGTGTTACTTCCATTTCTTGTTAATTGTAAATTCCAGCGCTTGACGATAATATCTGAACAAAGCCGGACGGCACCGATTGAATTTAGATTGATGAACCGAAACACATGTGTCTTGAACGTATTTAAATTCATTGTCATAGCAATCAATTTGATAACGCTTTTTCGTTACGTGTAATTTGTCGTTGTCGTAGCAACCAATTCATTTTTCGTTACACATTAAATTTTTTATTTGCCAACTACCGCAACCCGCGTAAAGGAACTTCGTTCCAAAAACACGTCGAAATTAATTTACCACCGAAAGTTAAACACGAAAACCTCTTGATGACATTCAGAGTGAACCTACCATATTATAACAAAATAATATTCTTACCTTAAGCAAACAGCTAGCCGTTCTCTGCTGGTTATAGTAGATTGTAGGTAACTGGAGGGGAAGAGAAAGAAAACCTGCCACATACACCACGGATGGACGTTTTTTGTATGAAGGTAGCACTCCGCGGACTTCCAAGGCTGGACGTCCGTCCATTGGATGGATGGATGCCCGGTGTGGCTCGGCCTTTATAATAGAACTAGGGGAGACCCCTGCGTGCTCCGCACGCCAACCCCCCATGGAACCTTCCAAAAACAAATGTTATGTTTTATTAATAATAAAGTTGTACGATTAATAATAACCTCAAAACTAAGATAAATAATGATAAATGTTCAAATCAAATTATTTCTTATATTTGATAATAGCAGTTATAATAATGGTTAAAAGAACCAGCAAGGCTCAGGTCTACACTTTAAAACCCTAACCTAATAGCTAGAAATTCAAAAATAATTGCTTCAAATTTTGGAAATCGGCTGTTAATGGAAATATTGTAACAAACAGCTATATTATCTGTTCTTTTATTCAATTTATTGCTATGGTAATAAATGTAAATGCATGTGTTGGTTTATATCATTCTAGGCCTAACCTAAGAATTTTTTCCGACTAAATTTACAAATATTGAAATAAAAAAAGGTTTTTATCGAAATGAATTTTAGCCTTTGTTACTCTGGGAAAGTGTAGTTTTTTATTAGTAAAACTATTTTTTTCAATCGGTTCAGTAGTGCCAGAGATTACCTCCTACATACAAACACACAAACAAACAAACTTTACCTCTTTATAATATTAGTATAAATGTATGAAAAGTTAATAGAACAGCCATACAACCTTCTAAAAATCACACTTATAAGGTTTCTCTTCTATGTGTGTGTCAACGTGTGTCTTTTAGAGGTTAATAAGTAGCAGATTTTATTTAAAAATATAATTTACACTAACTGTTATATTATATCATTTAATATAAAATGTTTTAATGTAAACTGCAAAACAGCTGTTTTATGTTTTTAATATCTTTATTTAATACCAAATGTTTTAATGTAAACAAAGCATAAGCATGTATTTCTTATGGGGATTTTTCGTTTTTCGGGGACCTCAAAAACCCTTTAGTTTTTAATTTTAGAAAAAACTTATATTTTTCCCTCGTTCCTTGAATCGATACCTTCAATTTGATACCTCTCCCATTATCCTCCGATTTACCAAATTCCCACAATTTTGAATCTAAAATTTCGCTTACATAATTATATATAAGGATGTGCGGTAAATATTACCTCCTCCACCCCATGTTAAATATTATATGACGTGGATTTAATTTATTTCGCATAAGAGTGGAAGATCTCATACTTTGACATGCTTCCAGAGTAAACATTTTTTTAGTCATAATTATTAAATATTGTTTACTTTATCCATTTTTAACACATTTACAACAGCTTTAAAATGGTGTTTAACAGATTTATTGCTTTAAAATGGTCGAAAAATCTAGGTTGGGTTTTGTAAAATTAGTCACACACATTATATGACAAGATTTTTTTCACAAACTAGGAACAATGAGAAGAAACACCTATTAATTTATAATCAAGAAATCAAACAACACAAAACCGAAGCAGCAAGCAGCTCACAAACAAATTGGTCAACAAAGTCAGAAACCTGCGGGACAGAAGAAAGAAGCAAACAAAGCGACGGACGTGGCAGTTTCGTGTAAACAATGTCATGACCACGCATTCTAGCGGAATAAAGCAGCACCTATTACTACAAAGACACTTTTACAATACAGATCAACACTGTATTGGTGAAATAACTAACTGTTTGAGTCGTAATAAAAACCCGTTCTCGTGGCAACCAGGAACGTCATATGACGTGATTACTCCTTTGAGCGGAAACGTAGGATCACGTCGTATGACGTGATTACTCTTAAGCGTAAAATAAGCCATCCCTCAAAGGGTTAAAATGGGTGGGGAAAATATTTTTTGAATTTTGATTATTGGAACATACACAGGTTAGTCAAATTACACCTTCACGTCTATAAACGTTCTTGAGAAAGTTGGCTGTAATAGAACCAATATAATGGTTCCGATTTGTAATTTTTAGAACCAAAAAAGCACAATACATGAATATTATTAATTTAGAAACTATTTTGCAATAACCACTTTTTTGCTCACCTGTATCTCTTGAATTAAATTTCCTACTATATGAAAAATATCTTTGATTTCTAATTCAATAAAACATATTTCCATAGTAACGTCCATGTACTATAAAAACTACAAAACTATTGCGCCGATTTATTATTTATTTTTACCACCACCGTCGGCTACACTCCGAAACAATAAACACGGATACAACCAGTAAAATATAAATTTCGATATATCAAATCCAATTTCCTTTCATACCATTTTTTACGTTGGCATACCTGGGTAAAATTTAAATTCAAAATATATTAACAAATAATTGAATAGGAACGCTTCAACCGTGGAAGCAATAAATATTCAAACACCACGGCAACATCTCAATTCAACTTGGCCGCGGATCGTTTATTGTATTTTTTTCAGTAGAAAATAAAAGCTTTTCCCTTCAAAACGCAATCATATCGGCTTTCGATATTCGTGCAATTTACGAACCCATAAAAACCGTCCCATTTCTGATACACTGCATCTGATTAAATCGAGCTGGAACCGAGAGTTTAAAATTATTTTCCCGTTAAGTAATTGCTCGAAACTTTTGGTTTCCGATCGCGACGCGTTTACCCAGCGGGGTCTCTTCGACCCCGGAGTAAAAATTTAATTCAAATCTGAGCTGTCGGAAATTAATTTTATTTCTAAAGATTTACACATTTTTTCAGCAAAAATTACCCGCTTTGGCTTGGCCAACTAGGTTAAAAAAATGTATTATGCCAATAATTGGCTAAAATTTAAACTGTTTACTCTGCGCAAGATTATACAATGAGTGATGCTAGTTCACTAAGTTTAAAATGTTTAAATTATAACGTTGTCATTTTGTAGTTATTGATGATTATTGTCCTTATTCAATATTATTGTTATATTGTAATTTGTAATAGATGCCAGCCACTCTATAGGATGTGTTTCAAAATTGTATATAATTTTACTTCTAGAGGTTCGTATACTGTAGACTAGTAAGCCCATGTGAAAAATTACTCGCATATTAATTTAACACACATCAGAAAATTTTTGAAAACAGATATCTTACATTTTAATCATTGGCCTATTTAAATTAACCCTTGTAAACCCAAATATATTAAATACAATTATTTAGACAAAACTGTATTATTGTGCACTTTACAATTCACTCAAGTTTTTATCGTCAGTAGGCCTAGATTATTCAAACTCAGACTTGTGTAATTCTATTAAATTATCAATAATTAAGAAAGACCATTTCAATTGAAGTCAGGAAGTTATCTTATAGTTGTTAAAGTACTAAAACTGATAAATCAGCTGCTAGGTGTTAACGTAAATATAATACAATCTTGCGCATGCGATATACTCTTTTGTTACTCACGAACGGACGTACGACGTTCTCGATTTTACAGGAGTTGATGATGACACGGTTATAAAAATGTGCTTAACGACAGTACAATATTTGAATTTTGAAATGGATCCAAATTTCAAATCTATATACAGGGTGTATGAAAAAACCTTTCAGGACTTTGGGATATGATTCCTCATACTAAAAGTAAGAAAAAAGTTCCTATAAACATAGGTCCAAAAACGCTTCGTTTTCCAGATATCCGCCATTTTGTTTTTTGTACAAAATAATTCATATCTAGAGAATGGTTTGACTGATTGAGTTCAAACTTGGCACGAAGTTTAACCTGACAATGATATACCTCAAGAAAAATAAAAGATGAAATCCAATCATGCGTTTCAAAATGGCGGCTGTTTGAAAATTTCAAACCTAAATTACTCCAAAACCGTACATTTTAAGGAAAAATGTCAAGACACCTTTTTTGTAGCCCTTTTGATTCCTTATCGGATGGTGTTACTGTCAAAACAATCGGATGAAGGATAACAGTTAAGTTATGTGTAAAATTGGTTTGTTCAACCCGGCATCCTATACCAACACAGTAAATACTACAATATTGTATGGACATTTGTTGTCATTACCTTTTAACTTATCGATTATCCTTCATCCGATTGTTTTGACAGTTACACCATCTGATAGGGAATCAAAAGCGCTACAAAACATGTGTCGTGACATTTTTTGTTAAAACGTAAGGTTTTGGAGTAATTTAAGTTTGAAATTTTTAAACAGCCGCCATTTTGAAACGCATGATTGGATTTAATCGTTTATTTTTCTTGAGGTATATCATTGTCAGGTTAAACTTCGTGCGTGTTAAGTTTGAACTCAATCAGTCAAACCGTTCTCTAGATATGAATTATTTTGTACAAAAAACAAAATGGCGGATATCTGGAAAACGAAGCGTTTTCGGACCTATGTTTATTGGTAATTTTTTCTTACTTTTTGTATGAGGAATCATGTCCTGAAAGGTTTTTTTTATACACCCTGTATATAAAAGCCAATTACCACCCACTGACTCATCACGATTTCTCAAAAACTACTCAACGGATTGGAATGGAATTTGGTATGTAGCTTCCTCTAGAGCCATAAGTGCTCGATAAGAAAGGTATTCAAAAAATTCGAAATTTTAGGGGGGTCAAAGTTACTAAAAATTGCACCAAACGGATTGGAATGAAATTTGGTATGTAGCTTCCTCTGGGGCCCTAGGTGATCGCTAAGAAAGGTTTTCAAAAAATTTGTGATTTATGGAGGGTTTGGGGGGGTGGGTCAAAGTTACTAAAAAGCCCCATAAGAAATACATATTGTAGGGCCTAATATATTTATTGATATGTTTTGTTGTTGTTAATATACATTTAACTTTGATTTGTCTACCCGTGCAAAGCCGGATCGGGCAGCTAGTATTTTTATATATTCACCTTATACACTACATTATATCATTAAAAAAATATATACATTACACATACAATACGAAAACGTTAACTAAATAAGAAAGCTTACATAATCCCATAATAGCTTCGGCCATCAATTGATCGCACAATTTACAAAATACTAAACGCAATACGAATACTCTGTGAAAAACATTTTTATCCTGAATAGTTTCTATATTCGGTAACGAGTTGCGACGTAGCCTAATGTTGTATTAAGGATTTGTTCCAGTTCTGTAAACATTCCTGTCCCCTTTTACAACCCCCACTCACAAAACTGGAAAAGATAAATTCGTAAAAATACATTAACGTCAAGACAGCCGCTTTTATTTAAATCAACTTAAATATAAAATTCATTACAGTACATAAATCAACCCCGAATGTGAAACATAAGTGTAAAGAAGAGTGGGCCCGTGACAGGCCAGGTGTTTTCATTATTTAGCGCGGCCAAGGGTCGGTCATTAACACCCCTTGAATGAAACTTTTAATTAAACGGCGAAAAGTATGAAATAATTCCTTCCCTATTTACGCAATTACGTATTTCAATAGTTGACGTATGTCGTCGCGCGGAGTTTTTACCGTAATGAAAAAGCAGGTCGAGAATTGTTTACAGTGACGTAAAATTATTTACATAAAAACCGACTCTCTGAGTGCAACGTAAACTTTTTCAAAGTCGCTTCAATTTAATAAAGTGATATCTCGGGAAAATATTAAACACAGTGACGTGAATTATTAACTCGTGAAATGGAAAAGGGATTCTAACGGAAATAGTGTTAGCTTTAATAAATAAACAGTATTTAGTTGTGTCGTGCGAAACTGTATTTGCGAAGATTATGTAATTTTCTAATCCTCGAATAAGCTCTTCTAGTAGTAATTTCGTTGGGTTTTTTTTTATCAGACTGCGGATTCTGTTTTCCGTTCGTAACTGCAATCTGTTTAATTTCATAACCAAACATACCCTGTTGCCGTTATAGCGTGGGTTTATTTAATTCCGTTATTTCTGTTATAAGTATTTCAGTAATTTACATGAAGTACGTTTTGTGATTCAAGTACAGTACTTTAGTTTTTGCTGCGTGTGAAATAGACGTCAAGTACCACCCATGTTGATGTAACGTGAAAAACAAATGATTCACCAATGACGATTTTAATCTTAAAATTATAATTTACGACTCATTTGAGTACCTAGTATAACTTTTTGAAAAATTGTATTTTTAATTTTAGTATACATATTATTATTATTATTATTAATTGTTTACAAATCGATTTCTTATTTGGAAAGTAAATTTCATATCATATGTTAATCATTTGTGTTACGAAAGTTAAAAACTGCTTTACTAATGGCTTTTCATGGGCGATGATCAAATATATTTTGAAATATTATGGCTAGGATAATATTATATAAATTAAGCCACCTTTGAAAATTATAAGTTATTTTGTAATATATCACTTAACAGAAAGATTAACAATACGTAAAAACTATAACATAATTAGTATCTATAGGTCTGGGAGACCGCTCGATAACAATACAATTTTTGTTTGCATGTTAAGTTAGTTTCTAATTATGTATTTGAAATATTTTTACGATAATTGTTTGTTGGACATTTTTTATCATTTATTTAATGTTTATTGTAAGATAGGTCTGCGAGACCGCTCTGTAATAGGTTATAAATTACGCGAAATCAGCTCAAACGTAATAAACTTTCTCTAAATTTATTCAGCCACTTAACTAACGTAATTGGTATGAAAGGTCTGTGAGACCACATTTTAGCACTGCATGTATATAAATGGCGCGAAAACAACATGAACGTAGTTATACTCTCCTTACTCTTAGTCGGTAATTCTCAAATTAAGCACGACCACTTAAACGTAATTGATATCATGGGTCTGTGAAACCACAATGTAGGCAAAAGTTTATACTGTAATTGGCGTAAACTTCACAAATAACCAAACCTTTGCTATTGGTATGCAGGTAATTAATTTGTATAAACATTGGTGAAACAAGAGGAAGCCTGATAATGAAATGAATTAGGTATTTCCACTGCGGTCTCACAGACCGGTAATAACCTGGCGAGGATTAAACACTCTTACTACATATTCCTTCCCGAAAATTACCGAACTAAACAGACACAACTAAGCTAAACCCTAACAACGTCATTTCCCCTAAATATATACTTTAGAAGAAAACATTTTCTTCCCGTATTTTCTCGAAACCAACTCGGCACTGAATACAGATTTTCGCCAGCTAAGCTTTTGTAGCAAAGTGGATACATGTGTATTTCGCAGGAAAACCTCATCTGCGAATAAATGTGTTGTCGGAGGAGATAGCTAAGGTGGTGGAACTCCCTAAGGGTTGGTCCTCGCTGAGCCGCTCCTTATTGTACCTCCTTATCATCCTTGCCCACAATGCCACCCTCAAAGTTACACAAATTCGTAACTCGCTCTCTCTCGCACACTCCCTTCCATTGCTACAATTCCAGGCGTATTTTATACAACAATGCGCTAGTACAACGTTATCCATAAATCTTTAAAGTTCAATGGAGAAATGGGTTTTGGTTTTGTGAAGGAATTTTACTTCCCCCCCCCCCTCCGGCTGCGTTTACTCTTCATTTGTCAACTTTTAGCGAGGAAATGAAGTTTCATTAACTTAACAATGAGCTTTCCGTAAATTTTCTAAAAGTTTTAATATTCGCAATAAGAATTGGATAACATAAAGCAACTCTTCTCTTTAGCGACATAGTGAAATAATAATAATTATAAATACCAATATTAATGTACAATCCTATTCACGATATTTTTATCTTCTATATATATAAAATTCAATGTATGTCCGTCTGTTTGTACGTTTGTCTGTTTGTATGTTTGTCCTTAATGCGTTACCAAACCGTCCATCCGATTGCTTTGAAATTTTGCACAGTAACACAGGTTAACCCTGGGAAGGTTTTAGGCCATTTACCGAAGTCCTAGGACATTAGGGCTACGCCCCAGTGGCCCTCAAAGTTTCAATGTTAATCGTATGGAAGGTCAATCTTAAGGAAGAAGAAGAAAGATTTCTTTTGATTTTATCAGGGGCACAAAAAACAGCTGTTCGTATGAAAAGCTTAAAACAGCTGATTTTGATCAACAACTGATTTGGATCAAAAACTGAATATAATTTTAGGTTAGGCCTACAATGAACTAAAACACCAATTATTGGGCTAATTATTTAAGATATATAAAAGCCAAATACCACTCACTGACTGAACACTTAAAAAGAATACAATTACGTTAAAAATACCAACCACCACGGGCAACGCCGTACGGATCAGCTAGTGCAAAATAAAATACATAATTTGAGCAATTCCAATAATTGCTATTTCATATTCTTGAAAAAGAAGTGGCGAATAAAATTGAGTAAACAATGGAATAATCATCAATACTTTGGGTGTTTTTTCCAGTTATTTATTATTATACATTATAGCGTATTGCCTCCAGGAACTGTTATTGAATAATATAAATAGGTTACATACCTTATATGTACGTCTACAGTCCTAAATGCAGTCCTTATTTTGTAAAGGGACTATCGATTTCGGAGTTCATGTCTCCATTGTCAAGTCAAGTCAAAAACCAAATCATATAAGAAGTTTCGCATTACGGTCAGTCGAGTCGCGTCCGTTGGCCAACGATGTACATATTATGTTTTTATCACGTATTTATTTGTTTGAGTGTTTTGTGTTGTGTAGTGTTATGTTAAGTGTGACTATGACAATTTCTGTGTAATATGTGTTTTTACTTGACTTGACAATGGAGACATGAACTCCGAAATCGATAGGCCCTTTAAAAAATAAGGACTGAATTTAGGACTGTAGACGGACATATAAGGTATGTAACCTATTTATATTATTTATTATTAGATTTTTCGAATGTGATATTTAGGCTAATTGGTACAGGAAAAAGATACAACTTTTAACTCGAAGTTTTTTGTAAAACATACACTTTAAAATTGTTTAGGGTTTAATTTGTTACATTTTCCTTCCCTCGGTGAGCCCTGACCTTCAATTTCTTCCTCCTCATCTATCTAAAAACGTCTCCCCCTCAACTCAGCCTTCTCCGCCTACTATATTTACTTGGTTTACTTTATTTTAACTATACAGAGTATTGAAATAGATTTTTACTTTCTCACTATACTACAGTATAGAGAAAGTATAGTGATCGCAAAAAAAATCGATGTTGAGATTTTTGTGGAAATAATCCGTTTTGGGACCCCCTGAGTCCAAAAATGTGGTTTTTACAAAATGTCTGTCTGTATGTATAGAAAGCTAGAGAGAAAACTATTCTATCGATTTCAACCAAATGTGCACCAGACATGTCCAGTACGCCTATATAGATGCACGAAAAAATGTTTTGAACATTTTTGAAAAACAATCCCCTTTATGGCCAAAAAACCCCAAAAAATCAGTTATTTTTTTTATAAAAAACTTTTCTAACGATTTTGATAAAATTTGGCTCATTTGTAGCATTTGATGTGCCCTACCATATACAAAAACCCGCATCTTTCTAAAAATTCTTGTTTAGCTAATAATAATAATAACTGATTTTTGGGGGTTTTTTGGCCATAAAGGAGGTTGTTTTTTTTTTAAATTTTTCAAAACCTTTTTACGTGCATCTATAAAGACCTAATTGACGTGTTTGGTGCAAATTTGTTCGAAATCGATCGAATTGTTTCCTCTCTAGATAATAATAATAATATTTATTAGTTAATCTCCAACTTTAATAAAAGTATACAAAGCTAGAGAGAAAACTATTCGATCGATTTCAACCAAATTTGCACCAGACATGTCCAGTACATGTATGCACGAAAAAAGGTTTTAAAAATTTTTGAAAAACAACCCCCTTTTTGACCAAAAAACCCCCAAAAAATCTGTTATTATTTTTTTATAAAAAAACGGCTCTAACGATTTTGATAAAATTTTGCTTATTTGTAGCCTTTAATGTGCCCTACCATATACAAAAACCCGCTTTTTTTAAAAAATTCTCGTTTACCTAATAATAATAATAATAACTGTTTTTTGGGGGGTTTTTTGCCATAAAGGGGGTTGTTTTTTAAAATTTTTCAAAACCTTTTTACGTGCGTCTATAAAGACCTAATTGACGTGTCTGGTGCAAATTTGTTCAAAATCGGTAGAATAGTTTTCTCTCTAGATAATAATAATAATATTTATTAGTTAATCTCCAACTTTAATAAAAAAAAACTCTCCTACCCCACCCTACAAGTCACAGTGAATCTGTTTAGTAATTTAAATGTGTTTGTGAGAAAGTATGTGCCAGTTCCTGGTACCGTTTATTTTAAATGACACTTTTGTACGTTTTTCAGGCAAAGTTCTTGTATACAGGGGCAGCTTATTAAATAGCATATACTGTTGGTAATAATAACTCTTATGCGTTTTAGATAGTCTTATACCAGGAGCAATATTTGTTTATAGTATTGTAAACCTGGTACCGTTTATTACAATTATGTTCGTCTATATTTCCTGGAACGTATCGACGAAGGTGTGAACCTAAATCGTATTCGGAAAACGTACTTTTAACTTCTTTAACATTTGTAGTTTTTATTCAACTTTAAAACATTTTCCAAATCCTACAAACTTCGACAAATAAATACTATTTTATTTATCGACCTCTCAGCATTCGTAAAGTTTCCTGAAAGGTTTTACAAATTTTACGCCGATCAAATTACTTCCAACATAGGCTTGGCACGTACTTTGTTAAACCGACGTATTTCACCGACTCGATGTATTTGACACTTTTAATTTGCTACGGGTTAGAGGTTTTCTATGGACTAACATTTGACGTTTTGGTGTTTCCAAGAAGAAGTTATTCAATAAATTTTCTTTTTAAAAAATGTTCCAACAAGAAGCAGTTTCCCAATATTGATATAGTCAATCCTTGCTCCAGTAGGCGCTTGCAGAGAGAATTCTGCAGTAAATAAAGTCTCACGTCTGAATAGTTTGTACAGTACATTCGTGAACATTACTTTGTATCTAATAATTACTGTTAAAAAAAAATATCAGGCTATACAGTAGAACTCCAATTATCCGGATTAATTGGGACCGGACCCGATCCGGATAATCAAAAATCCGGATAGTTAGATTTTTCTCGAAAAAAGTCCGTTTTTAGGAGAAACCCGTAAACAAAACACAATAGAGAACATTTACGGTATTTATTATGAAAAAACAATACCAATGACAATGTTTACATTACGTAAAATTTACAAACAATACTAAAACACTGTAAAATGCATTATTTTTACTTTCTCCTCCTATACCATAGTATATGGAGAAAGAATTGTATTCGTCAAAATTTTCGAGTTTGAGTTTTTGGTGGAAATATCCGTTTTGGGTCCCCCTGAACCTAAAAAAGTGGTTTTCGGAGTGATGTCTGTGTGTGTGTCTGTGTGTCTGTGTGGATGTTATCAGACCTAGAGCCTAAACCAGTCGTCCGATTTTGATGAAATTTGGTATGGAGGTACTAATCCACGGTATCTCCAGGCGTTTTTTTCATTTTTGTGAATTTTTTATTTTTAAGGGTAATTTTCCCATAAAAAGCTTTAAAATAACGGAAAAATCAATTTTTCTCAAAAACGGCTCTAACGATTTTGATTAAAATTTTATAGTTTATTAGGGACCTAAAGTACTATAAACTGTAAAATTTTAATCAAAATCGTTCTAGCCGTTTTTGAGAAAAGTTGATTTTTCCGTTATTTTATGGATTTTTATGGGAAAACAACTTTAATAAAAAATCACCTCTCCTACCCCACCCTACAAGTCACCGTGACGTTTAATAATTTAAATATGTTTGTGAGAAAGTATGTGCCAGTTCCTGGTACCGTTTATTTTAATATACCAGGTAGAGTCAGCTGTTTTGCTACCTTAAATCGATTCCGCGCCGCCAAGTCTCGCATCCGTTTGACTATGTTCTTATTCAAATCTGATCCGGATAATTGGCGATCCGGATAATTGGAGTCCGGATAAATGGAGTTCTACTGTATTTATAAAAAAGCTCTGTCTAGATGGAGCTTTTTTGTGATTTTTCTAACACAAGTAAATATTTTTTACTACTATAAAAATTTATATTTTGTTTAAATCATGAGGGAGGAACTACTGAATGAAATTATGGGCCATACGTAAACATTTGGTATTTTCCAAAAAATAATCATATTTTGATAAATTTGACGTAGAATTATTTTTTTTTTAAGAGCTATCCTCCGATAGCCTATAGTCCATTCGTTCCCGCGTGGCACCTAAGAGATTAGCAGATCCTCGCTCTCGCACGCACACTCACAAGCGCCCGGTCCACACACCCTTGACCCGTGCGGCGCAGGTATACAGCTACACGATACAGTTACAAATTAGGACACATTTAAATTGAATGATAATCCAAATTAAATTATGATTTTCGCAATCTTTGTTAGATTTCGAGAAAAATGAGCCCCTCAACATATAGGTTGTACTTATTTTCACATTAGGCCAATATTATGTAATACTGTACATTAATAGTTTATGCTGCCTGACATGTTATGTAAGATTTCTTGTGTCCTTACAATATCTATCTATATAAAAGCAAAATGGCACTGATTCATTCATCAGCAGAACTAAAAATCTACTGAACCAAATGAGTTCAAATTTGGCATGCATGTTCAGTTGGACCTTTAGACGCGCACTAAGAACGGATTTTGAAAACATCCCAAAGATACGCCCAATATTCGCGTTTTTCTAGCTATTTTTTGCGTTTTCTCAACTTTTTCGAGAACTAATTGGCAGAAAATGTTGAAATTTGGTACTTAGGTTCGTTTAAGGCCTAAACGTAGTCTGTTAAAAAATGTTTGAGATTCTCCCAAAAATACGATAGAAATAGGCGTTTTTGCATTTTTCCTTGCGTTTTCAATGCGTTTTTGATCATCCTCAAATTACGCCCGAACGGATTGGAATGAAATTTGGTATATAGCTTGCTTCCTCTAGGGCCTTAGGTGCTCTCTAAGAAAGGGTATGAAAAATTTCGAAATTTTAGGAGGGGTTTGGGGGGATCAAAGTTACTAAAATCATAATTTCAGATCTTTTATTATTATGACAATAGTGCTTTTATTATTTAAGATCTATATATATAAAAGCCAAATACCACTCACTAACTGAACACTTCAAAAGATTACAATTACGTTTAAAAGACTGAAAACACTAACCACCACGGGAATCGCCGTACGTGTCAGCTAGTTACTTATAAATCAGAAAATACTTATCAGATTCGCATGAAATTAGTTGTAAATTGTTTGTAAGAATGTAGTAAAAACTAAAAAACTAAAAATCTGATTTTTGCTGTCGGACTTCGCTTAAAATGGATATAATTAATATCTTATTAATGCTATTGTTTTGCGCATTATGTTCCTT
The DNA here is from genome assembly GCA_018207615.1 of Philaenus spumarius. Lineage (NCBI taxonomy): Eukaryota > Metazoa > Arthropoda > Insecta > Hemiptera > Aphrophoridae > Philaenus > Philaenus spumarius. Next base: position 257,829 of record JAGFPH010000668.1, on the reverse strand, counting down.
TTTGTGCATTTTTTTCCATTTTTAACTCCTTAAACTGAAAATTTAATCTCAAAATTTACAAGCATAGTATATCACTTCAAATATTTCTTTAAAAACCCTCAATCTATCACGCGAGACGAGTCTGTTTCCTAAATCTTCCCATTCACCTAAATACTGTTGGCATATTTGCAAAACATCACAAACCTAAGACTAGGTAATTAGTCATACCGTCAACTTTGGAAGCAAGCCAACCACAGTTTGCTTTATTTCCGCCGTCCTTCCATTCCCACCACATATGTGAAAAGCTACTCGGTCTTCAACTGGGATTCTAACATGATAATATCTTCTAATGAGGACGAAGCAATCCTCTTCTAATAAAATGTAATCAATTTTTACCTTGAATAAAGGAGAGTACAATATTCGCGGTCGCCATTTTCAAAAAAAGATTTTTCGTGAATAAATTTGTAACCACAAATTAAGTTTAATAGAATTACAACAGTGATTTCGGTTTGCTACATAGATTATTTTTGGCCAAGTAAAGTATTATATGTAACAGCAATTCTTGTAAAATACGAATGTGCAATAATTATTTATTTTTCAGTTTTGAGAGTCATTGTAAAATACCAATGTGCTTTTATTTATTCACGTTTTTTAAAGTCATACTTGTTAAAGTCGAAGTACCATTAATATTCACGTTTACATTTTTAGTGTCATTGAATTTTTGGAAACAAACTGCGTCCTTTAGAATGCCTTAATAAATGTTTAAAATATATATTGTAACTCCTATGTCAAGTTTCAATTCGATATATTAAAATTCGGCCGATTTAGAATGAAAAAACGCTTCATATATGAATAAGATGTCCCCTTTTAGTGATTTCCCCTGCTGCAAAATACATACCTGCATTATCGAATTTTTTCCAGACAAACCATTACTCGGACGAAATAAATATATATAACCTTTTTCGTTGAAAACTACCTCTCCTACACGGTGGTATTTTTTATTTTCCTCTATTTTCATCCCAGCTCGAAATATTAAGGATAATCAAAAAAAAATGATAATCGATTTTTTTTCGACTTTGGGAAATCGATAGACTGGTAAACTTTTTTTTATGTTAATCTACATACTTTAATGTACTTATAAAAAAATTCAGCCGTATTGCAAAATTACTGGAACTTTTGGTCTAAATTTACCTCTACCGACTGGCCTATAAAATCTGCAACTAATGTCGTTTACAAATATTTAAACGATAATGCACTAAAGGACATTCGATTTATGATATTACAGACTATTTTTGTAATATCTAAATACATAATAAGCCAGTTCATGTTTTCGCTAACGTCAGTGTAGAACATACAACAAGTTTTGTAAAGTCGAAAATTATATGTCAAGGAGTCCGGTGGACCGGGAAAATAGGCCGAAGTTGTAACTGCCTTGACCATCCAATTCAAGTGCGGCCTTGTAGAAAATTACAAAGGCCAAACGTGGACACGTGTGAAGAAATCAAATGACTTGGAGAAAGGCAAGGGGGAGATGAAAAGTCGGGAAAGAGAAGTCAGGAGTAAAGATTCTTTGAGTATTGGATGACTCTATTCGCCTACTTATATTACATTAACAGGAATGTACCGGGTGTCCCACGAAGAGGTCCCTATTTTTGAATTGATATGACAGACGTATAGAGCGCGCTACAGACTTGAAATAATACAGTCGTGACTAACACATATGTAAAAGAAATACCCCTGAGTATCAGTTAATTCTGACTGATCCAAACAAAATGGCGGAAAAACAAAAAAACAAAAAATCAGCAATCGTATTTTAAAGGTAAACCTACTTTTATTTAGAATAGGAACAGCTACAGCTGTTTAGACTATTTTAAATCTATCAGCTGACTGCGTGTATCCACAACAATGAACATATTTGGTAATAAACATTGGCATTTGTTATTAAGTTGCATTGTAAAGTGTCTTATGTACCATGCCGTTTTCAACTGAGCAAAAAGTGAAATGTTGTTCCTGGGCTATTGCCTTTGAAAATGATTATGAAGCAATAAGGTGTTTCAGGGAAAGGTACCCAGGTGTTGTTCCACCGTCAAGGAAATCTATTCGTAAGTGGAAGACTATCCTACTAGAAACGGGGTCAATACAAAAAAATACCATAGATCCTCCAACATAGAAAATGAAGAAATCGTATGTGCTGCTTTCATGGAATCTCCAAATACGCCTAATTCAGTAAGAAAGGTGGAATCTGCTGCAGGGATACCGAAGTCATCTGTCCAAAGGTATGCCAAAAAGAACAAAATCAAACATTATAAAACGCATTTAGTTCACGGACTGCTTGAAGATGATCCTGACAGACGATTGGAATTTTGTTCGAAAATAATTGAAAAGACTGACGTAGATAGCAAATAGCATGAAGGAATCGTGTTTTCAGATGAAGCGACATTTTATCGAACAGGAACTGTAAACTGGCATAATTGTCATTACAATAACACAAAAAATCCACATATCTTACAAGAAGAGAAATTAAAATCAACAGGTAAAACAGTTTGGGCTGCTGTTACCAAGGATGGTGTTTTGTCGTATGACATATCCCGACAAACAATGACTGGAGAAAGGTATGCATCAGTTTTAAGCAATCACATAGTTCCTCATCTTTCTCAGCCTGAGATGAAAGACGTTTTCTTTCAACAGGATCGAGCTCCTCCGCATTATGCTAATGTGGCCAAAGCAGTTTTGGACCAAGGAGAAGGTTTATTGTCATAACATTGCGACAGACGATGAACTAATGAGGTTGATCGAAAAAGAACTGTTGTTGATACCTCGAGAGTTGTTCAGCAAAGCGTATGACTG
>JAGFPH010000668.1:228543-245003 GCA_018207615.1 Philaenus spumarius | reverse complement strand
AAAAATGTCGAAAATGGAGTCGTTGAATCCAAAAGTGTTATAGTTAAAACGAGATAGGTAAAACAGAAGACTATTTTCAAGCGCCTCGTTTTTAAAAACAACAAGAAAAAAATCGTTCATACTTACTAAGAATATTTATACTGGTGTACTCAACTTGTAAAACAAATTTGGTGTTGATATTCCAAAAATTGACGAAACTGGAATAGATTGAAATTAGTTCGTGGGTCCGGTACTCCTAAAATCGATAATCGAAATCGACTCCTAGATAGGGTAATTTTCAAGGTAACAAGCTGAGACTCAGCATAAATGTTTAAAATATATATTTTAACTCCTACGTCAAGTTTCAATTCGATATATTAAAATTTGGCCAATTTAGAATGAGCCAACGCTTCATTCCTAAATAAGATGTCCCCTTTTAGTGATTTCCCCTGCTGCAAAATACATACCTGCATTATAGAATTTTTTCCAGACAAACCATTGCTCGAGACCTTTTTTGTTGAAAAATACTTCCCCTACACGGTGGTATTTTTTATTTTTCTCTATCTTCATCCCAGCTCGAAATACTAAGGATAATCGAAAAAAAAAATTATAATCGATTTTTTTTTCGACTTGGGAAATCGATAGACCGGTAAACTTTTTGTTATGTTAATCTACATACTTGAATGTACTTATAAAAAAAAAATCAGCCGTATCGTAATTTACTGGAACTTTTGGTCTAAAATTACCTCTATCGACTGGCTTATATTCGATTAAAGAAATCACTCAATATGTCTCTTTCTCTCTCAAATAATTTTATATTGCTGGTTTGTAGGGAAAAAAACTTTCCCAAAAATTAATACTTTCAGTTCCAAGTTATAATGTAGAACAAACATTTTTACAAAATTTGTTTCCACCTGGCTTTTTCGAAGAAAATACCACCCGCCCTAACCTTAAATCAAATCCAACACAAGCCCAACTGTTGACAATCGGCCGCTCTCTAGTTCGCTGTGTTTGTACCAATTTATTGACGTTTGTAAAACGACACAAAAGGAAATAGAGGTCAATTTGTCGGCAGTCCAGCGTTAGTTTTCCGCGCCACCACTAGAGTGGGTACACATCATTACCGCGATACAAAAGGCAAACCTCATCCCAGGTATTTATTCGGCAGCTGAGCTCCTGTAGACTTGATTTTCTAAATGAACTTTACGCTGAGGTTTGTTGACGCATAGGGTCCATTGATTTAAGTCGCATGTAGCGTTGACTCTTGCAACCGCCGACGACCGGATGGGTCCGACTTTGTATCTGGCTTGTTTATCAAACACTGTTGGCGTTAAATGCAGTACGGTTGTTTGTTATTGGCAATGGTTTGAATTGTTTGAATCGTAACACATATTAGTTTATATGGGACTATTATCTGTATATATATAATCCAAAGCCTTTTTAACTGCCAGTTTAAAAACAAAACACCGATCATATTTGTATTCACTAGGCTATGTAATAAGTTTGATTAAAATCGCTTCAACACACCCAAGTTTAAACAACATATATATACAAAACAGTTTGATAATTCAAACACTAATTGGATCATAAATAATTTAAAAATTGTCGCAGATATTCCCGAATTGTAACCGTGTTAATTTGGTAATTTACTCACCATTAACATGGAATAAAACAAGGTTTTTAATTAATCAACTCTTATAAAAGCGAATGTACGTCCGTGAGTAACAATATAATATAACAGCTGATTTCACCCATCGTCTGTAAAACTCCAACAAAGTCTAGCGTAGATTATACTTAAGGGTTATTTTCACAACTTCATTCGATAATATAATGCCTTGTGAAGTAAATTTGTTTTTATTATGAGTTACAGAACTAATGTAGGCCATAATACGTTATACGATTTGTTTGGAGGTTGTAAAATGAACATAAATACAACCTTTTATCACCAATAAATATTCATTTATACAGATTTAAAGAAGAGATTCGTCTAACTTCGAAAACATTCGTACATCTTCGTGTAACATATAAATATATTCTATTATTATTTTTTCATTATATATTAATAACGTCTAAATCATTTGATATATCAATTTGAATTAAAAAGCAACTAAAAGATAATTTTTTTTTTTTATATATAATAATGTGTATAAATACAAAATTTTAACAAATTTGCCTACATTTTTACTTTCTCCAACCTATACGTAGAATATGGAGAAAGTATTGTTTTCGTAAAAATGTTCGAATTTGAATTTTCAGTTGAATTATCTGTTTTGGTGCTCCCAGAACCCCAAAAAATTGTTTAGTGCAATTATCTGTGTTGCTGCTCCCTGAACCAAAACATATTCTTACTGGAATTTTTTGCTTTTGATAAAAAAGAACCCAAAAAAGTGTTTTTAGAGTGGTGTCTGTCTGTCAGTCTGTCTGTATGTATACACGACCAGAGAGGAAACTATTGGTCCGATTTGCATGACATTTGGTATGTAGGTACTAAACCCTAATATCTCCAGGCGTTTTTTTCATTTTTTGGAATTTTTAATTTTTGAGGGTAATTTACCCCTAAAAACCCATAAAAACGACAAAAATGCAAATTTCTCAAAAACGGCTCTAACGATTTTGTCAAATTTCCAGTATTTATAGTGCTTAAGATGCCAAACATAATGACACCACCCACTTTTATCAAAACTTCGGCGTTTTATAATTATGGGGAAATGTTTAAAAATAAACAAGTTTGTGTTGTCAATCTAGCATCGCGGCAGCGGCCGCACGGGGTAGCACCACGGTAGCGAGCACGGCCAGTAATTCAAAGGTCGCGCGATCGAATCCCGCCTGGGACAATAATTTTTTTATACGATTGACGTAGGTAGAATATTATTTTATTGTTTTGTTCTAAAAAGTAGTAAATAAAATGATTAAAAACAATATTATTTTGATTACAGTAAGTTGGGAGAAAGTTTGTGTCAGTTAACTGATACCGTTTATTTTAATTTGTATAAACTGTTGTATACCTGATGATGACGTTTTAGTCGAAATGGATCGTAATTTTTAAAATGAAAGTGGAAAAAGGATTGTTGACAGAACTAATAAGGAACGAATGTAAATTAAAGTAAATTAATATTACACATTCTTGTTGCTAGAAAACCAGATCAAGTTTAAACTTAATATGTAAAGTAAAAAAGGCGGGTAGTCGCTCACTAGACGATCACCCTGTACTTTAAACTATACATTTTGTAAATATTAGTTTATCAATAGAAACCAGTTGAATATGATTTGTAACATAAATTGTACCCAAAGTTTGAACTACTAACTTTATTGGAATAGCGGGTCCCCCGTGTATTAAACGACGATATTTACTAGATGGCGTTGAGAGCAGGTGCTTTTAATTTGAAAAGTTACCTCAACTCTAGTCAACTGTGAATTGTTGGTTCGTACAAGGGCTGTAAAATAAATCCACCTAGTTAAACGTTCTGTCCGAACAAGTGATTCGATTGGAGAAATTACAGTCGAACTATATGCACCTTTGAAGTAAGGAACGTCTACTCTAAATTTAGGCCGGCCTCTTTGTTTACTACCCACAGTGAAAACGGGGCTTGGCTTAAAATGAATTTATTCGCACGACAAAATCTCCTAAAGTTTACCTGATAACGGAACTGTAAATTTCTTCTTTTCCGACTTCAGATAACAAAAGTAAATACAAAATATATTCTTGCAATTATTTAAAGTTGCTATTTATTACAAAACGCTTTTGTTGTACTATATTGTCAGTATTTAAGTACTATAGTAGTTGAACCATTTAAAACTATGAAATAAATTCACCTAGTTCAAATGTTTTGCCCAAACGAGATTTGTATGGAAATATTATAGCTGAACAAGAAGCACCAGTGTTACGGAACGGCTACAATTAAGTTAGCTCAGCCTCTTCCTCATTACTTTTTTTCAAAACTATCATAATTTATTATTTTTAATTTTTAATAAATTACCTGCTTACACGCTTCCTCAACAAGGGTTAAATTAATTAAATTACAAGTGAAAAAACATGGAGGATCAGGATAGCTCAGTGGTAGAGTGTTGCCCCGGAAATGCAAAGGTCCTGGGTTCAAATCCCGGTCTTGGTCCATGTTTTTGAACTTGTAATTTAATTATCATATTTTTTTATTGCACTCTCAATCAATCAATCAATCAAACAATCATTTATTGGTCTCTGACAAATATTTGTATAAAACAAGTCAACAATATAACAATACTAACAATATAAATATGTAACTTACAAAAACAATAACCATATAATAAAACATATATATGTAACCAATGCTAGTCATTTAAAAATCTACATAGAATAATTCACAGTTTTTTAATAATTTCATTTCCGCTGAGGACAAAGTAACAATAATAAAAACTCACAATAGATAATAACAACAACAATAATAATTAATTATAATAATAACAACAACAATAGAAAACCTTTAAGGACCTAACCAAGAACATGTGAAAGGAAAGATCAGACTTCACTTTCAGAGGATCTTCAAAGGGAACTAGACCCAAAATCATGGCACATAAACTGCTCCACATAGTAAAAGGATCCAGACAACATTAGTTGCCTAAGGCTGTTTTTAAAAGAATTTAAATTTTGTATCTTTTTTATTTTAATGGGAAGATTAAATCTATTCTGCTCACTGGATTGGCTCGCTACCCGGCAGAAAGGTTTGTCTTTAGCTCAAATGTAAGTGCTAACGACACACGACGAGGAACTTCATTATTAGTTATACCCAGGCGCAGAACTGAGATATTTATTAAATCATTCGCAGTGACAGCATGCAGGCTCTGGAATTCGTTGACGGAGAGTTTGTAATGCATCAGTGTTCAGTTCAAGAAGGCTTTGGGTTGTTGGTTCTGCGACATTTTTGTGTAGTTTCGGACACTCGTACGGTTTTGGGTGTTTTGAGGAATGCTCTTGAATGTGTGTGTGTTTGAGAGTGTTAGTGTGTTTAAATGTACTACGTTTTGAATTGGTCAGAAGCAAAGTGGTATAAGTCGTAATCATGTAATTTTTCAGAACAGAAGAACTGTTGTTCGGGAGAAATAACAGATTAATTTTAATTAATTTACCACGTGATTAATTTTATAAGTAGACTTATACCACTTTCCCTCATAACAGGCACTGATTTTACCTATTGAAATAGTGGAATAAGTAGGCCTACTTTTTTAAATTTTCTTAACTTATACCTACCACTTTGCTTCTAACCCATTTATATACGGTATAGCCTAATTTACTTTTATTTTACTTAGGAGATAAACGTGTATATTTTTAGTTTTCTCAATTTTTGTATATTATGTTTTAGAAGTAATTATTATTTTACAGTTTGTTGTTTGTTTATACATTTTCGTTTGTAGTGTGAATTGTTATGTATTTTGTAATTCGAGGTTAGTTAATTCGAGGAGAGGACACCTTGGTCCTAACTTCACCACAAAAATAAAAATTGTTATTATATTATTATTATTACTCACAGAGGAAACGGGGCGCGGTAGTAGATCAGTATACAATTATTTTATTCATACGATCTCTTAAATTTTACTTGATAACAATAACAATGTACACTTCAGCTTTTCTACTTCAAATATTAAAAGTGAATACAAAATATATCAGTTATTTGTATACTTTCAATGATTACTTTATAATTTTAAAGCAAAGTCAATGTTACTATTTTATTTTTAAAAACTATTCCTTTCATAATATTGTCAGTATTTAACTACTATAGTAACTGCGCATTATTTAAAACATTCTGTAATGAAACGAAATCGCCCTTAAAAAAAACTACGGACGATAAAAAAACCCCATCAACTATTCTTCCACAAAGTAATTACTCTTTTAAAGTGTAATTGAAAACCCAAAATTAGCATTTTTATTGTCCAGACAGCCCCGGTCACAGTTCTTAAATTTCCCTCAAAGAATTGTCAAGGGAGAATGTGTTCTCTCTGTACAAATCAACAGAGACACCTTTGTGTGCGAGGTGGCCCGAGGGTGGCTTCCTGTTACGAAAACACCCCTCCCGTGTCCGGCGCCCACCCTCACACCCTCGCTCAAGACGAGTTAACTCTGATGCCTCGGGTGTTACGATGACCCGAGGGTAGTGTCCGATTATAAAGACATTCTGCTTGTCCGGTCAGTCCTTCTAGGATGTTGCGACACGACAATTTTGTAGATATTTTATCATCCTGCGATGGTCTGTTATGTATTTACTTACGAATATTGTGGTTAAAGGTCTTGCATTACATTATCAATGTCCGTTCGGACTTCAGAAGGCAGCACGCGACTGCAAATTCAACTTTATTTATTTATCTAGAAGGACTGGTCCCAAAACCATTTAAAAAAAATTTGGAAAACGGTTGACCCTAAAGGCCATCCATTTAACTTCCCGCTAAGTTTAATTACAACAAACACTATTTTTGGAAATTTTGAACTGCCATAACTTTTGAATGAATCAACCGATTTTTATGCAATTTGCGGAAATCGATGCAGCTTTTTAAGTCCATTGAAAGAATCGACAACAAAAATTTTTCTGATAAAAGATTTCGTGTAGAAATTGAGAAAAAACACTTTTTTTATTTTCTTTCGTTCACGATATCTCACGAACGAATTAACCGATTTTGACCAGACTGGTAGCGATCGACGTCGCTTTTCAAGGTTAAAAGCTGATTAGATTTTGGAATTGATCGGTAAAGCCGTTTAAAAGTTATTCCAAAAAAACCTGATTTGAAAATTTTTTATTTCTTAGTTTTTTCGAAATTTCTCAGAACCTACCAGTCCGAATTAGTTGAAATTTTCAGGAAATCTAAGTTTAATGGAACTCTTTATAACGCCGTTTGGTAGGATCCAATCGGTTAAGCCGTTCAAAAGTTATAAGCGGGTCACATACTTACATACACACACACATACATACAGACAGGGTGACACCCTCTCGGGAGTAGTCAGGGAAGATTCCTAGGACCTCAAAACGTCGAGATCTGATGAATACTCGATTTTCGAAAAACGGGGTGAAACCCAATAACTTCCCGATTTTAGAAAATTTCAATTTTCTTAGCGGGAAGTTAAAAACATTGATAATCGTTTTGCCTTTATAGTTATGTAGTTATGTATAATAATGGATTGATAAAATTTAAATAATATCCTCAAAGCTAAAGAGTTTGATGTTAAGAACGATATCTATTAACGATTTCGGTCGTTCAAGGATATTCTTACAATGAATTCACTCGTTAGGTCGACCCAAAACGATTATCTGGCTCGTATGACTATTTTCGATTGAAGTTATAAAGAAAACTATCCCTAATAGCGCAACCAAATAGAGATTTTTTCATGTTAATGAATTTAACAGCAAGCGACGTCCACAGTGACTTTAAGGGTAGCACATAGGGATGTAAAATACAAAAACTGGCAATGAGCTTTTGCGAATTTTTTATAAACTAAAATAACAATAAATTAGAACTTTTTTGGGGTTTTTCGTTGTTATTATAAAATGTTACGAACTGATAATTCCAATGGGACATTTGTAGAGAATTAAAAAACCTACAAATGTTTTTATGTAGACCCCAATCAGACCATTTTCCATCGAGAAAATTAAGAAAAACGTTTAAAAGTTACTAGTTTTCAAAAATGCATATCTTTGTTAATTTACAATATTAAGGGCAGATCTCTCGGAAAATTGTTGTTTATAATGTGTTCCTCAAACAGGCGGAAGATGGAATTTGTCGCATTAATAGTTTTTTGCACAATTGCAGTATAAACAATTTAGGCCATTGTCTTACATTATGCACCCCTATTAACCTGAGTGGCCAGATTTAAATTTACCAAACGAATTCTGAAAGTAGAAATTAAAACCTACAATTCGTAGGTACTTTTAATTGTATTTACATATCTATGTTTTTTATTGCACGACGTCGAAATTTTATTGTTTTGTGTTGGTTTAAGCATATTTTAAAATTAGACTAGTTTGGGGGATCAAAGTTATAAAAAACGACTTCTTCAAAACTACCGAATGGATTGGAATGAAATTTGGTATGTAGCTTCCTCTAGGTCCATAGGTGCTCACTAAGAAAGGATTTGAAAAAATTCGAAATTTTAGGGGGGGTTTGGGGGGATCAAAGTTATTTTATCACGATTTCTTCAAAACTACTGAACGGATTTGAATGAAATTTGGTATGTAGCTTCCTCTAGGGCCATAGGTGCTCACTAAGAAAGGGTATGAAAAATTTCGAAAATTTAGGAGGGGTTTGGGGGGATCAAAGTTACTAAAATCATAATTTCAGATCTTTTATTATTACAATAGTGCTTTTATTATTTAAGATCAATATATATAAAAGCCAAATACCACTCACTGACTGAACACTTAAAAAGAATACAATTACGTTAGAAAGACTGAAAATACCAACCACCACGGGCAACGCCGTACGGGTCAGCTAGTTTATTAAAAAAACGTAAATAGTTAAACGTAATTAACTGAATTAAATCAGGTAGTGTAGGCCTCAGTAGGAAATATTCGCACGGGTCAGCTAGTTTTTACTACTGTTGTTAAAAATAATACAAGCATGGTTCGATTTTAAAATAGTTCTAAAAGTTGCAGCGGTAACAGCGATAAAAGCACGGTAACAGAAAGAACCGACTGAAGCCCAAATTACCACTTTTTTGTACCGAGAGCAACAAACTTTGTCTACACGAAACCAAAAGTAAAATCCGACACAACCCGTCCCGTCCTTTGACCGTTTTATTTATATCGGAACGCAGCCGGGCGACAGAAAATTACAAAAGAGATTTACTCGCGTCGTTTTTCACCGGATCGGGTGTCGGACCGTCAAACAAAATTTCGATTTGTTATTGCAACAGTCCAACCGAAAATAATCAAAACCGATCCCGTCCTGTGCCGGGCGCAATGTTTTCATTAGCATCGTAGGCGCGCTCAATGTTGACAATGCAAAGGGCGGATAAAACAGTGCAATTCAACTCACCCCTAACTTTTACGCCCTCCGACAGAATGTTGCTTTGTCGTGTTGAATGGAAGAGTTCGATATTAACAAAACTTGGATTAAATTAATACGGTCCGGATGTTTGTGTATGCTAAAATATAGCGGCGCCCTAATTCAATTGGAACCCTTTCGACGGGGGGGAATTGTTTTTGCAAGAAATTGACGTCAACAATACTTCTAGTGCCCTTGTGCGGTGCATTAAGGACTCTTTTAACTTTTGTTTGTTTATAACAAGTGCGAAGGGTTTACCAAATGTTTAGTTTATTGTGTTTCTTAATTTGAAAAATATTGACTTCCATGTGTAGATTTGAAATGATTCAAAAACGATGATATACATCCAAAATGAAATAGTATGACAATATTTCAGGGTCGATCCTAGAAGAAAAGTAAAAAAGACATCTTGTATAAACGTAACACTAGGGCGCTTTGTTTTTTGTTCTTAGCTACTTTTTTTGCAATATGCAAGGTGTAAAAAAACCGTTCGATTTTGGGATATGATTCATCATACAAAAAGAAAGAAAAACGTCCATATAAACATAGGCCCGAAAACGCTTCGTTTTACAGATATCCGCCATTTTGTTTTGTGTACAAAATAATTCATATCTAGAGAACGGTTTGACTGATTGAGTTCAGACTTGGCATGCGGTTTAACCTAACAATGGTATATCTCATGAAATATAAGCGATTAAATCCAATCATGTGTTTCAAAATTTCAAATCTAAATTACTCAAAAACCGTACATTTTAACAAAAAAATTGTCAAGACACCTTTTTTGTATAGTTTTTGATTCCCTATCGGAAAGTGTAACTGTCAAAACAATCGGATGTAAGATAATAGCTAAGTTAAAGATAATGACAGCAAATGTACATACAATATTGTAGTATTTACAGTGTTAGTATAGGATGCCAGGTTGAACAAACCAATTATTACACATAACTTAACTATTATCCTTCTTCCGATTGTTTTGACAGTTACACCATCCGATAGGGAATCAAAAGCGCTACAAAAAAAAGGTGCCTTGACAATTTTTGTTAGAATGTACAGTTCTTGAGTAATTTAGGTTTGAAATTTTCAAACAGCCACCATTTTGAAACTATCATTGTTACGTTAAACTTCGTGCCAAGTTTAAAGTCAATCAGTGAAATCGTTCTCTAAATATGAATTATTTTGTACAAAAAACAAAATGGCGGATATCTCTAAAACGAAGCGCTTTCGGGCCTGTTTATATGAACTTTTTTCTTCCTTTTTGTATGATGAATCATAACCGAAAATCGAACGGTTTTTTTACACCGTGTATATTGCAAAAAAAGTAGCTAAGAACAAATAACAAAGCACCCTAGTGTTATTTTTATAAAAGATGTCTTTTTTATTTTTCTTCTAGGATCAGCCCTGAAATATTGCCATACTATTTCATTCTGAATGTATAGCATAGTTTTTGAAAATTGTGTTTTTATATCAAATCGAAGTAACAGATCAGAGAACAAGCGAAGGTATTTTTCAACAGTTTCATGAAATCAGTAATGGCGAGGTGGCGCGCAAAGCTTCAAGTAAGATTAAAACAAAAATGTTCGACGGCTTAAAACACATTCACGTTTCGTTTCTTTCTTTGAATTTAGCAACTAAACAAATACACAATACTAAGTACTAAATATTACAGTGGTTATTGTACAGGTAAATACATTTAAGTAATTAAAGGTTACATCACATGAAAACAACCAGGGCGTGAAGAGCGTGTTTTACTCCTGAAATGTATTTCTTTATTTGCAGAAGGTACAAATAGTGTTTAATTTACTTAATATTGTTTGTAATTTGTAAATATGCGACATTTATTTATGTACTTTTTCTGCTTTCAGGTGAGTAAAGCGGAACAGATTCGCAGAAACTAATTAAGGTAAATTAACAGAGTGTATTGTTTGTTAAATAACGACAAAAACAGTAAACGCAAGAGCAATTTTAGTGTTGTTAGAGATTAATTACTTAGACGTAAAACTAGTTCCACTTTTAAATAAATACTAGGCTTGTGAGAAAATATACTTGGTAGAATAAAACTTGAACTCAGAGTCTCACAAATAATACGTGTATTTAATCGAACGCGTTTCAACGACAATTTCGCCATCATCAGTGATGCAAGAAGTACAACAATCAAAATAACCCCTAAGCAGGCGGATAGCCTTAGGGGCCCTATATTGCGTTTTCTCTAGGATAAGTATTTTATTTCCTGAAAGAATTGGTTATTTTATAAATGTGTATTTTATTTTGTAACATTCTATTGTAGTTCTTTTATAATTCTTGTTATTTTAAGTTAGTTAGTATTATTGTCATATTTAGAGTTATGTATAAATAGAAAAGGAAGAAAATACAAATGTATTTAATTTTGTTCAAAAGCAATAAATAAATAAATAAATAAACTAGTCTAACAAACTGTTGGTTATGGTTTGATTATTTTAGCTCGTGTATCACTGAAGATGGGCACGTTACCGTTGAAACGCGTTCGAGCGAATAAACTTATTAGTTGTGAGGTACCGGGTTCAAGTTGAATTATTTCCACTTTACCCTAACATATCTTCCATTTTTAATTTACTAACTGATTTCCCAATTATTTCTGGTGCACTCGTTTTGAATCTCTTTATCCCTTATTTGTCTCTCTCTTGAACCCTTCTCCTTTATTAGCGAATTTCCATAGGAAAAAATTATGGTAAGACCCAAGGTCGGGAGTAGCAAATGAGCACCGATCATGGTCCCCAGAACACGTTGTGGGGTGTCATTAAAAATCATATATATATGTATATATGTGTTCGCACTCTAGCGGCCGCATTTTAAGTCCGATTTGGTTCAAATTTGGTACACGTGTTGGTTGTCTACGTCGCTCGGACGAGTTCGTCAGCCAAAAAAATCCAACAATCGGAAGCACGTTTTTTGACCGGAAGTAACTATTTTTTTAGGTTTTTCATACGAGAATGAATTTGTTTTTGAGTTTTTTCTACAAATATAAATGTAGGATGTTATTCTGCATATTTTGTTTTTTTTTTTCGCGACCTTATAGTTCGCTTGGTTCCCCCAAAATCGATCAAAACGTAAAATAAAATATAAGTACCCGGTTCAAAGCCATGTGGTGGATTGTACCGCGCGGTTGGCGTGCGAAGCACGCAATGCTTTGCGTATTGAATATACTCTCAAAATTGTATCAACTCACGTCAGTGGTTTAGCTGCTTGGTCGAATTATTTCTATTTGCTTTTTCCCTACTCCCAATCCTTGCATTGAAAAACTTACTAAATTTGTTTATGCTGATTTCAATTCTTTCGTCTTACTCTTTTTAGTTTTTCTTTCACTTTTCCTCCTCATAACTGCACTTTCTCGTGGCTTTTCTCACTTCTCAAATATACTGTTTTTTGAGCTCTCCACTACTGCTATAAATTCAGTAACTACTTTTCCAATTCTGTTAGTTTCGTCTCCAAATTAATTCTTCCTCCTTCCATGTTCTCGCCATTTTCCCTCTCTAGCCTGTAGTTTTGAAAAATCGTCGTATCCTTTTTATTCCACCACACAGAACATTTCTCTTGTTCTATTTGCCAGTTCCTCTTTGCTCGTTGAACTCTCATCTTTCTTACACCCCACCACTGCTCTGCGCCCCTTGTTATAACAACCCTTTACTCCAATTCTCTTTCATCCCTTGTTATTAAAACGCCATAAACAACTGCTTTGATATCGTTATTAATTCCTAATTAATTTATTGTTTTATATCTTTGTGCTCGCGTCCTACGAGACAGAAATTAATTTAGTCATTTGAACTTTTCAGTTATTACAAATGGGTTTTGTTTGGAACGAGTGTACTAAGAGTATAACGAGCCCAGACTGACTTATTAATGTTGATTAGGGCTCCGTATATACAGGGTGTCTCTGAACTCTCTACCGACCTTTTCAGGTATTATTCCTGGACCATAGACAAGCCAAAATATCATATTCAAAATTTCGAAAACTCAAAAGTTACTCGTATAGCCGCCATTTTGTTTTTTTCACATAGGAAATTTTAATTCGAGAACGGCTAGTTATAATTAAATGAAATTTGGTATTTAGCTTTATTACCTAAAGACCTAATTACAGAAGAAAAAAAAAATTACAATCATTAATTTTAAAATGGCGGCTGTTTGAAAATTTCAAACCTAAATAACTCAAAAACCGTACATTTTAACAAAAAATGTCAAGTTACCTTTTTTGTAGATTTTTTGATTCCCTATCGGGTGGTGTAGCTGTTAAAGCAATTGGATGAAGGATAACAGCTAAGTTAAAGGTAATGACAGCAAATGTACATACAATATTGTTGTGTTTACTGTGTTGGTATAGTATGCTGGGTTAAACAAACCAATTATTACACGTAACTTAACTATTATCCTTCATCCGATTGTTTTTACAGTTACACTACCCGATAGGAAATCAAAAAAGCTACAAAAAAGTTATCTTGACATTTTTCATTAAAATGTATGGTTTTTGAGTTATTTAGGTTTGAAATTTTCAAACAGCCGCCATTTTAAAATTATTGATTGTAAAAAAAATATTTTCTTTTCTGTAATTAAGTCTTTAGGTAATAAAGCTAAATACCAAATTTCATTTAATTATAACTAGCCGTTCTCGAATTAAAATTTCCTATGTGAAAAAAACAAAATGGCGGCTATACGAGTAACTTTTGAGTTTTCGAAATTTTGAATATGATATTTTGGCTTGTCTATGGTCCAGGAATAATACCTGAAAAGGTCGGTAGAGAGTTCAGAGACACCCTGTATATTGTTGCTTGTATAGTCCGTGGTGAAATATACAAAATAAGAAAGTTTTACTATTGGTTAATGACATTTTAGTAAACAATGTACTGCTGATTTTTTTTAAATTTCTATTTACATTATCAGCGTTAAATTGTGATTTCTTATTGTGTCGGTGCTATTAATAGAACTGTCACGCTTTCACATTATTAGATTATATAGGTCAAACAGATCTGCAGTGAGATACATAAAACAGGCAAACTAATGGCTTAAGTTATCGACTGAAGCCTTAGTATTTCACACCTTAGAATTTCTCCTTAGTTATTTAAGGAGAATATTTTCAGGCGTCCAAAGGGATATTTTGGTATGTGAGGACGATTTTTGAAGAAATGTCAAGTGAGGGGAGTCTTACTTAACGTTAAAGATCTATCAAAATTAAAAAATGTAAAAAAGTTTTGACTTAGCCTACTTGATCCCATTTTAAAATAACTTCGATAAAATATACAAAATTTTTGTTTTTTGTATTTTTATTTATCATTGAACCGTTGTATTTTCAGAATGGGCTTGTTTGTATAAAAAATGGAAACACATAGAGAAATAAATAAATTTACATTAGTTGTTACATTCTTGAAAATATGTAGATTGATTGATAAATACTCATTATCATCTATATATATAATAGTACAGTACTTATATTGTTCCGTCAGAGAACTCTTTTCGTTTATTTATTTGACGCGTTTCGGAATGTCTATCCCATCATCAGAATCTCTCGTTCAATAGAGATCGTTAAAACATTAAGTAAAACACACAAACACATAAAACAACAATACATTTAAAACACATTTAATATGAGTACACCTTATTTATGGCTACCGTATGTCGACCATCCATCGACATGTCGGATCGACCTTGGTACACAGGTTGGTATCATTAATTTGGGATTTGATATACATTTTTTTTTTCTTTCTTTTTTTGCTGTGTATAATTTTTAATAATTAAATTATGTTTTATTCGATTAAAGAAATCACTCAATATGTCTCTTTCTCTATCAAATAATTTTATATTGCTGGTTAGTAGGGAAAAAAACTCTTGCAAAAATTAATACTTTCAGTTCCAAGTTATAATGTAGAACAAACATTTTTACAAAATTTGTTTCCACCTGGCTTTTTCGAAGAAAATACCTCCCGCCCTAACCTTAAATCAAATCCAATACAAGCCCAACTCTGTTGACAATCGGCCGCTCTCTAGTTCGCTGTGTTTGTACCAATTTATTGACGTTTGTAAAACGACACAAAAGGAAATAGAGGTCAATTTGTCGGCAGTCCAGCGTTAGTTTTCCGCGCCACCACTAGAGTGGGTACACATCATTACCGCGATACAAAAGGCAAACCTCATCCCAGGTATTTATTCGGCAGCTGGGCTCCTGTAGACTTGATTTTCTAAATGAACTTTACGCCGAGGTTTGTTGACGCATAGGGTCCATTGATTTAGTCGCATGTAGCGTTGACTCTTGCAACCGCCGACGACCGGATGGGTCCGACTTTGTATCTGGCTTGTTTATCAAACACTGTTGGCGTTAAATGCAGTACGGTTGTTTGTTATTGGCAATGGTTTGAATTGTTTGAATCGTAACACATATTAGTTTATATGAGACTATTATCTGTATATATATACAATCCAAAGCCTCTTTAACTGCCAGTTTAAAAACAAAACACCGATCATTTTTGTATTCATTAGGCTATGTGATAAGTTTGATTAAAATGGGTTCAACACACCCAAATTTAAAGAACATAGACTATATAAAAAACTGTATGATAATTCAAACAATAATTGGATCATAAATAATTTAAAAATTGTCGCAGATATTCCCGAATTGTAACCGTGTTAATTTGGTAAATACTAACTATCAACATGGAATACAACGCGGTTTCGAAATAATCAACTCGTATAAAAACGAGTGTAGGGCCCCTACGTCCGTGAGTAACAATTTAATATAACAGCTGATTTCACCCATCAAATGAGGCTAAAAAAATTTGTAAAACTCAAACAAAGTCTAGCGTAGATTATACTTAAGGGTTATTTTCACAACTTCATTCGATAATATAATGCCTTGTGAAGTAAATTTCTTTTTATTATGGAGTTACAGAACTAATGTAGTTTGTTATACGATTTGTTTGGAGGTTGTAAAATGAACATAAATACTACCTTTTATCACCAATAAATATACGTTTATACAGATTTAAAGAAGAGATTCGTCTAACTTCGAAATCATTCGTACATCTTCGTGTAACATATAAATATATTCTATTATTATTTTTTCATTATAATATTAATAACGTCTAAATCATTTGATATATCAATTTGAATTAAAAAGCAACTAAAAGATAATTTTTTTTTTTTATATATAATAATGTGTATAAATACAAAATTTTAACAAATTTGCCTACATTTTTACTTTCTCCACCCTATACGTAGTATATGGAGAAAGTATTGTTTTCGTAAAAATGTTCGAATTTGAATTTTCAGTTGAATTATCTGTTTTGGTGCTCCCAGAACCCCAAAAAGTTGTTTAGTGCAATTATCTGTGTTGCTGCTCCCTGAACCAAAAAATATTTTTAGTGGAATTTTTTGTTTTGGTGCTCCCTGAACCCAAAAAAGTGTTTTTAGAGTGGTGTCTGTCTGTCAGTCTGTCTGTATGTATACACGACCAGAGAGGA
>JAGFPH010000668.1:205560-217386 GCA_018207615.1 Philaenus spumarius | reverse complement strand
TTTTACAATAATGCTAGTATTTATCGTTTATTATTGTTTTAAGCTTATTTGAAAAATTATTTTTAACTTTTTAGTTTGATATGCTCTAAAAGCGTGTTTTTTAGTTTTTTTAAACTATATTTATTTTTCACTTTTTAGTTCGATTAATTATTGAAAAAAAAATTTGGCCGTGGACGGGATTAGAACCCACGATCGGGGATTGACGTCAGCGACGACCCGCGCCTTAGACCGCTCGGCCAACGATTGAACTGACGTAAGAGAGATATAATAACAGTAATTAGCCACTGGCTTTTAGTCCAAAGGAGAGTTACTTACAAACAAACATACATACATACATACAAGTGAAGCTAATATAAGCGTGTTAAAAATAAGTAGTTTTAGGACTGCCGACAGAAGTGAACACTGACATGAATATAAATCGTTGGTTATATTGGTTTAACGCGAAATTTGATCGTTATTTTCGTCTTGTCCCATTTAAAATTGAAATCTAAAAAATAACATGATTGTCTATTGTCTAGACCAATATAACCAACGATTTACATTCATGACGGTTTTCACTTCTGTACTGAACCAACACCATTTTCTTGAAAATCTTAATTTTTAAATTGGGAAAAGCCGGTTACGGTTACGTAGGGAGCGGGGGGAGATGGCCTGAAAAGTGTGACGTGAAATTTGAGGTTAGATGCAAAAATCGACCGCGAAAATTCAGGTTA
Organism: Philaenus spumarius; assembly: GCA_018207615.1. NCBI lineage: Eukaryota > Metazoa > Arthropoda > Insecta > Hemiptera > Aphrophoridae > Philaenus > Philaenus spumarius. The sequence goes on along the minus strand of JAGFPH010000668.1, from coordinate 216,673 downwards.
GATTCAAAGGCGCTTTTCGGTAATGTGTCAGCAAACTGTAAACATTTTCCTAACCTACCAGGTTTAAAGTTACGGTTATGAGCATTTCACAGTTACTCATAAATATAATTTTGTCGATCCCGAAACGGGTGCACATACGCAGACAGTCGAACGCAATTGGCGGCTGGCAAAACACGGTAACAAAGTTCAGTTCGGCACACATCGTTCTATGCTTGATTCGTACTTGTGTGGGTTTTTGTGGCGACGGCGTCATCACGGAAAAGGATTGTTCAAGCAAATTCTCGAAGATATTGTCGTCTACTGGCCTCCAGAGTAAGGGTAACAACTATTCCTTTCGTAGCTTCTCTTTAGAAAATGTTTAAAGTTTGCTGACACATAACCGAAAAGATCCGATTCAAAATGTCAAACTAAAAATTAGGCCACGCCCCTTCCCTCACCCCTCTTACTTCACTTCCGGCGCTCAAGTATCGCCACCTCTACTCCTGGAAAAATTGGGAAGTTGGTTGAAACCCTAAAACATATAAATCTAATTTTGGAAATTCGCTCAACTCACGTCAGCGGTTCAGCTGCGTGGTCGAATTGTTTACATTCTACCATTGCCAAACCTTTTCAAAATGCTTTGTGAATGCCACTCAGCGTGCTACCTCCCACGCGGTTGAAAGCACCCCTTGTATTGCACCCAAAGTTGTATGACAACACCACAACTCTGCACACCCAAAACTACCTACGACTCTACAGTGCATCTCCAAAGGCAACGCAGTTCACTTCATTCAATTCTAACTTTGCACTGCACAGTTGCGCTTAGAACAACCAGGACAAAACCTTTTTGTTCTGTTAACATCTCTCCTTTGTAATTGCGGATGTGTCCTGCAACACGCGTTATACGCATGTAGAGGATGTCAGGAAGTAAGCCTCCAGGACTATCCTTCAAAGGGAAATACACTTTGAACCGTAAGGAACAATGTTCGTGCAGTGATCGAAGTATTACTTTTACTGCGCATTTGACGTAATGTGATGGCAGAGAAAACCTTACCTGAAACAGTTTTAAAGGTTTTGTTTAAAGTTTAGAGTCGGTGATTACGTCAAGATGACCAATCAATATACTACTGTCGTTTCTTTAATCTATTAAACCTTTAAGAGACTTATCCTATTTATGTACTTTTTATGGCTGAACTGTCCCCATTTTTAAAGCCAAATTAAGTTGTTATTTTAAAAGAAATAATAGTTATACTTTATGTCGAGGTACCGTTTCAACAACCCTAATTACGTTTTAGGAGAGAACATTTGATTTTAAAACATTATTTTTTAATAAGTTAAACATTCAATTAAGTTTTCCATCGACTGTGCCTTTTATTATCCGCATTAAGATTGTCGTTTTACATTTTGAAGAACCCAACTATACATATTATATACATGTATTAGTTTATGTACATACACATATTACATTGTTCCAGATATTTGAGTTTCTAAGCTATGTTTTATCACATCCGCACTAAAATCTGTATTTATCATCAATGTTTATTATTCATTCGACAATGATACCTTTAGAAGTATAAAATTTCTGTGGAAATAACAACATATGAAGATTTTAATTTGAAAAAGAAAAAACCGATGAAATAATTCTGAAATTTTTTTATAAAAAGATGACAAACGAAAATATAAACTGTTCGGCAAACAATCAAAGGGCTCAGTAAATCACTCGAAAATGTACAGTCGGGGGTTTTTGGGGTTGCTAATTCCGAATCTGCCCTTGAAAAGGTGTCCGATCAGCCTGGGACCCCCACGGGGGTAGAGGGGGCACTTCGGTAAAACATTTGAAGGGCCACTGATCAATTCTACTGCAATGCAAGCAAATTTACGCCAAATACACAAACATTTATTAAATAAAAACTGACCATTTTAGGAGTATTTTGATATAAACTTTTTCTTAATTTCTATGTAGGGAATACGTGTGTACCTCAAAACGGGCATAACTCTTTAACGAATTGCCTACCTTAAAGACACATTTGGTTATGCATTTTGTATTTAATTTGTACTACAGAAATCATTTGGAAGTACCTATAAGCCTAAGCGAAATACAACTCTCAATTTGTATTTTCCAAGTTTAAATATAATACCAAGCTATAAATAAAATCTTCAATTCCGTATAAAATACAATTAACACACCCTAAAGGGTTAAATTACCCCTCCCACCCTTCCCTACCCCTAACTTTACACTTAATAACCCTCTGAACTCTTCAAAGGCGATCAATACAAACTCGATTACTTAAGAAAAGAAATTCTAAAGCCAATATTTTTGTTATATTACAAGCAAGCCGTACCCGATCGATGAATTCACGCACGAGCGATCCTTTCTTGACCCTTTTCAGTTCCAAAAGTTTTTCATTCAAAGTTATACCTACCCCTATTCCGTCTGAAGTACCTCATTATCTCCCCCGTCCCCCCCCCCCCCGCGTTACTTTTCAACTATAAATAAGTCGGCCGATCAAGACGATCCTCCGCCGGTGCCTGATGAAATCCGTTGTAAATAAGACCGGGATCTTCTCTGGAAAAGTTTTTTTTTCTTTATGGCGTGCTCCCGTAGCTAGTTTTAACGAGTTTTTTCTTCTCCGGGTTCGTACTCCCCCCCCCTCCCGGTGTATATTGTTACATTTAACTCAGGCCGTGTTCTTTACGGCTTACACGAAAACACTGTTCAACTTTTACATCCACTAAATTCAAATGTTAAAGCCTTTTTATTTACAGTAAAGGGGATAAAGTAGAAACTTTTTGTGTTTGGAGAGGTGGGTTATTTATTTTTGTGTAAATTTATAACATCATCTTTTCACCCTTTTCTTTTCATTCTGTGTTCTGAATATCTGTTTGAGAGAAAGTATTTCCTAAAAAAAAAAGACTTGATGACTTCCTAGATGATCGTACACGTTGTTTATAATTTTTGTTTGAATATCAAATTGACATTACGTACCATTGGATTTGTATTATATACTAGGGGAAACCTGTCCGTGCTACGCACGCCAACCCAGTTGGTACATTCTATACACATAATCATGTTGTTTTCTTTATAATGCAGATGTAGGTTTAATAATAACCGCAAAGCTAAATGTTAAATGTTCAAATCAAATTATTTCGTACATTTTATTACAACAGTTATAATAAAGGTTAAAAGAATCAGCAAGGCTCAGGTCAACACTTTAGTTAAAACCTAACCTAAAAGTTAGAAATACAAATAATTGCTTAAATTAGCGGTTAATCGAAATATTAGAGCAAACAGGTGTTTTATCTGTTATTTTATTCAATTGGCTACTATTGTAAGAAATGTAAATACATGTGTTGGTTCATCCGTCTAGGCCTAACCTAAGAATTTTTCCGACCAAATTTACAAATATTGAAATAAAAAATGTTTTTATCAAAATGAATTATAGCCTATGTTACTCAGGGATAGTGTAGCTTTTTATTAGTTAAACTATTTTTTCAATCGGTTCAGTAGTTCCAGAGTTATCCCCTACATACAAACAAACAAACAAATTTTACCTCTTTATAATATTAGTATAGATTCCTAACTTTTTAAGGGAGTTAGTTTCCTGATTACTAATTTATAAATAGAATCCAAAATATGTTCCAACGGTCTCGCATCTTGCGATTCAAGCAGGCTGTGGTGCTACTAGCCAACATACAAAAAACGTCTCGTGCGCTTACTCTGGCATACCACCTTGGGTGTTGTTTAGAATATTGCAACAATAAATAGGCGATTGGCAGACGCTTAAGCTTATGTTTTCAGTCCAACAATGCCCGTCCCACCCGCTTCCGCATCACCACAAGGACACTGATTTTACTCGGACCAGTTTATTAAAATCATACTGTAGGACGAAGAAGAGCTTTGACACACACCAATAGCACCGTTGAAAAAATAAATAGCAAAAAATATCCTTCGCTTATTAAAAAATACTCATTAAAATGCGAAATATATTTTTGAACGTTTTCCTTGTCACGCTTTCGAAACATCAATCAAAGTTTACATTAATTTTAACAGTTCAACTGTAAGAAACTTGTATTCCCAGATGAACTCAAACTGAATAAATTGTATTTACTTTCTTTTGAAAAGTGAAAGCAAACACACGGTTGGTTTATTTTTCAAATTAACTGTACCCAAAACAAAACAAACTTGTACAAATACAAAATTCGTTTTTCCGACAATTGTACTTTAATGAAATTAAAACAACGTATAAAGGCTTTACAAAATATAGTTTCAGAGAAAACTCGTTACTTTAATTGGCGCACAATCCTTGTTTAAACCGTTTGAAAACATCGCAACAGCGAACAAACGATGACGTTTGTAACTTTAAAAAGCAAAACTTTAGAATACAACCTTCCGGAAAGTTACGAGCCATTACGTTATTAGAAAAGTCTACTTCAAACGGAGTGTTGTCCGTTGCGTGTTTCTCACGTAATAGGTTATTACGAGCCCTTATTAGATGCGAGGATGAGTGATGTAAGAATGTCTTGACACGTGCGTGACCTATCGGGGGATGAAAGAAGGTTTAGGGAGGGTATTGCGTGATTAGTTATCAGAATTGCCGCGATGGGCGCTACCTGTACATAGTTAATTGCTGAACATTCGTTATTGAGAAAATCAAAACAGAAGGGGCGGATAATTGAGTGAGGCATCCAAGCTTCTTGAGTGGGTGAGGTTTGAAATGCGGACGTTTTTCTGTCATCTGTTGTCTAATTTTGTTTTATTTTATTTTCTAAACGTCGACAGACATATCTAAATGATGTTTTTATACACAACTCCCGTCTAAAGTGAACCAATAGCTAGCATCTACTTATTTAAATATCTAACATCGTACTTCTATCGGGAGACTTAACTTATAACTATTACGCAAACAAAATTCCAAAATGCTGTACAACTTAAAAATCCCTCTTTATTTGTTTATGGTTTCGGATGTAAAAGATAATTTTAAGAATTTGATTTGAAGTGTTTTAGGCTTTAAGTAATACAGGCTGCGAATTTAGCATATTTTTCATTACTTTTTCACAAGAGTTCTGATTATCTGTAAAGTATATGAATTGCTCTTCCAATGGTTTATCATGGATTATAATGTAGCCGCGAATAACCATCCAAAAACCGACACGTGAACCCGTCACGCTAGACCATCACTTAAACAATAATAACCAGAGAGCTTGGTGGTTTTCTACAAAATACCATAATGTATATTTTATTATCATTCAAAGTAATCTATATAGTAAAAATGAATTGCTGTTCCTTTGTAAGCGCATCACTTGAGAACGGCTGGACCAATTTGGGTATTTTTTGTTTTAAAATGTTCGTTATAGTCAGAACTAGGTTTTTATATAAAGAAACATTTTAAAAGTTTCAAATTTGGAAAAAACTTAACAGCCTCTTTTTGTATGGACTCAAGACCATAGCGCACAAAAACAGCTGTTCGTATAAAAAGCTTAGCAACACGTCATTATCAGTTATTATTCTTAAAAACCAACAGCTTTTTTAGGTTAGTTTGACCAACTTAAAGCAAACAGAAACAAAGTTCAACTAAAAATGCTTACTATATTTTAATTCAATTTAAACATTGGTTGTTACATAATATATATAAAACAGCTGTTCGTATAAAAAGCTTAGCAACACGTCATTATCAGTTTATTATTCTTAAAAACCAACAGCTTTTTTAGGTTAGATTGACCAACTTAAAGCAAACAGAAACAAAGTTCAACTAAAAATGCTTACTGTATTTTAATTCAATTTAAACACTGGTTGTTACGTAATATATATAAAACAGCTGTTCGTATAAAAAGCTTAGCAACACGTCATTATCAGTTTATTATTCTTAAAAACCAACAGCTTTTTTAGGTTAGATTTACCAACTTAAAGCAAACAACAACAAATATCAACTAAAAATGCTTACTATATTTTAATTCAATTTAAACATTGGTTGTTACATAATATATATAAAACAGCTGTGTTGGATCAAAAACTGAACATGATTTTAGGTTAGGCCTACAATGAACCAAAACACGTTTATTTGCAACTAATTTAAAATCAGGTTTTTTACAATTCTTCACAACTATCAGTTTTTTTCAGATTAGGTAAAAGCAAACAAAAGGTTTACTGTATTATCTATAAAGGATTACAAAATATAAATATAAATTTATGTAGTATATTATTAAGTGGCATAAAACCAATTGCAATTCGATCGATTACTTAAGTCAACGGGATGAAATGGGATAGCTACCCTTAAAATTAAATCAAGCAATAGCGAAGCATTGCGGCTCCACTAGTTGCAAATATAACTAAATCTGGGATCTCAGGCCCTAGAGAAGACGAGTAGGGTCAAGTTTTTTCAAAATTTTATTTACACGTATATCGTAAATATAAGGGAGATATTTTTTGTAGGGAAATATTATTTTTCATAACCTTTTTTTCAAATATTCGGTTTGGATATAGTTTTTTCTGTAAAGTACCTATATGAATTCCTGTTACAATGTTTCATCATTGATTATAATTTAGCCGAGAGTAACCATCAAAAAACCGACACGAAACCCCGTCACGCGTGACCGTCACGTAACAAAAAATAGCCCGATATCTTGGTTGTTTTCCATAAAATACCATATTGTATATTTATTTTCATTCAAAGTCATTATCAAAAGAACTAAATTGAGATCTCAGGTCCTACAGAAGACGCGTAGAGTACAGTTTTTTCCAAAATTTTAGCTGCAGTATTTTCGTAAATAGAATGTTATTTGTTTGTGAGGTTAGCTATAGTTTTTCTGCAAAGTATAATTATGAAAACCACTATGACCGAGTTGTTCTTTAAGATCTTAGCTACAGTTCTTTTTACAGAAAGATAAACAAATCAAAAACAATTTGTGTTAGTTAAAATAACCCCAAACGCATCCAATAGTCTCAAAATGTCAACAATTAATTGACCGAGCGTAAGCGAGGTCTCCGTTTTAACTCGACCGTTCGGCATTTCGTCTGTATGTCTGTGTGTCTGTCTCACGATTACGGCCAAACGCCTTGACCGATTTTGATGATTTTTTGCATGAATGTTCCTTATTCCTAGGCCGAGCCATGTATGTATACGGTTTTTCCATCTGTCATTTTTAACCCCTTAAATTAAATAAAAATGGCGGCCTGACCGATTCTCTCACTGTAAGCTTTTTTCCAAAGCCAGTTTGTGGCTTAACCGTAAGTCGAATTTAAAAACTAATTTTGCTAAAAGAAAATTAAATTTTAAACAAAATTGTATTCTTGATTTTTTTCCGTACCTCTAACGGTAAGCTCACAAAATGGCCGTAAACTTGGAATTTGTTAAAAATCGTCCAAGTTTTTGTATTTCAACCATGTTTTTTTACGTTTATTCTAAACCAATTCAAAAGTGTTCCATAGCTTTTTTGTAGATAAAGGTTTAAAAAATTCATATATGCCAGTAAAAAAAAAGTATTGAAGTAAAATTAAGAAAGTTATTAGCTCAAGAAACAATCAAGTTCAGTAACGAAAGAAAAATGTTTAACTTTAGGCCTACATAAAAAGTAGTAAAAATTATTGTAATTTTTTTCATAATTGTAAAAAAGTTTCATAATTTAGTTCTAAATAAATTTGTATGAAAATATTTATCAATTTCAAATTTCTTATTTTGAAAACACCAGTTTTCATGTTCCTACTACAAGACTGCTAACAAAACTAGGCCTATTTTGAATAGTAATTTAGGACTATATCATTTGCCCAAAAATGACATATTATTATAAGAAAGTGTAGAGGATAAATCAAAGAATTGAACTGTATACCTGTAAATTATCATTGTAAATTAAATAAAAGTATTTGACTTAGCTTTACTTGAATTACAAAATGAGATGAAACAAATGAAACCTCGCGGCGATAAAGGACATACAAAAAATGACCGTAGGACACCGTGGGAAGTGTTGGTACATGGGTTGAGATCACGATGTTTTAACATCGTTTGTTTTCATTATTTCTAATATTGGAATATGATATGGAACTTAAGTTAACTTATGATACATTGTTAAGTTTGAGTTATTTAAGTATGTAAATATTTAATTGTATGTTGTCCCTCTATAACGCGATATTTTTAGCTATCTTACGCATTATTAACCTAAATAAAACACAATGCCTCTAAAAGAACATCTTTAGCAGTTAAAGCTCAAGAAAAGAAATAAAAACGAGAACTAGAAATCCCGGAATCGCGGGAATTGTAAATAATGTTTCACTGGCTAAACCTTGTGCTTACTTCCTTACTGGCACACTATTTTTAACCTAAGCTCAAAACCACATTTGTTATTTCAACGAGCGAGGTCTACTGTTCACAGAACTACTAGTAAAAGTTGTTACATTTTCTAGACATACTGCATTCCTGTAAAATCGAAAAAAACAGCTGTTTGAAAAAAAATAACTGCATTATAATTGCCCTCCTGATTACATCAATACCCACGCACTCGCATTCGCCGTAGCAAGAGTTATTTTCCCTCGTGAAACTTTTTTTCGCAAAACCTCTCCGCTCGACTAGAACTATTTACATTGAATGCAGGTAGCGCTAGCGTGCATCGCGTGCGTGCGGTTGCCTAATCACAGGAGTTCAGGCGCATAAACCTCCAAGCGGATTCTCTGGACACGCAACGTCCCGCTTCCTTCATTTTAAATGCAACTTATCGCCCGTACCATTTAATGTTACACATTTATACCGAAGCTTATACAGGCTTTGTTAACGCTTAATATGTTAATCCGAGCACTTTCCTTGATTCCGTATTCACTGCTTTGATTTTTATTTATGAATATTGAAATTAATTCCAAGAATATTTGAACTTGTTGATACAATTCAGCTTGTCGGGTCGATTTTTTACGTGAATACATTTTAAACACTTCCCACTACGATTATGATTTATGAAGAATAATTACGGTTTTACTGCAATTATTATAACATCGACCAATATGTGGAGTGATCAGGATGGCTCAGTTGGTAGAGCGTTACGACGGAAACGGAAAGGTCCCGGGTTCAACTCCCGGTCTTGGTCCATGTTTTTTCACTTGTAATTTAATTAAATATCCCTTGCTGAGAAAGTGTGTAAGCGGGAATTTTTTTTTTAATAATATTAAAAGGTATTTGAAGCTACATACCAAATTTAATTCCAATCCATTCGGTAGTTTTGAAGAAATCGTTTTTTAACAACTTTGATCCCCCCAAACCCCCTAAAATTTCGAATTTTTTTCTAACCCTTTCTTAGTGAGCAACTATGGCCCTAGAGGAAGCTACATACCAAATTTCATTCCAATCCGTTCGGTAGTTTTGAAGAAGTCATTTTTTAATAACTTTGATCCCCCAAACCCCCTAAAATTTCGAATGTTTTCAAACCCTTTCTTAGTGAGCACCTATGGCCCTAGAGGAAGCTACATACCAAATTTCATTCCAATCCGTTCGGTAGTTTTGAAGAAGTCATTTTTTACTAACTTTGATCCCCCCAAACCCCCCTAAAATTTCGAATTTTTTTCAAACCCTTTCTTAGTGAGCACCTATGGCCCTAGAGGAAGCTACATACCAAATTTCATTCCAATCCGTTTGGTAGTTTTTGAGAAATCGTGATGAGTGAGTCAGTGGGTTTTGGCTTTTATATATATAGATAGCGTTGGAAGAAAAATTCAATTTGTCGTTTAACGTGTTATTTGGGTTATTTTTATACTCTATATAGATCTGAAATTGTGTTAATGTCTGAGTATATAACATGTTAAACGACAAATTTTATATTTCTCCAACCCTATATATGATATAATCGCCAAATTAACGAAAACATAACAAATCCCATTTCTTCCGAAACCGGGCTGTAGCTAGACCTACAAATACGGACTGAAGACACGGAGTACATAAATAAGATGGAGAGAGCACTGCTAGTACAGATAGCGCCAATTATGATGGAGCGCGAAGAGGGAGTGTGCAAGTCTCCTACGCCGGCTCCCACCACATTTCCCCTCTCGCGGCGGAGTACAGTCAGAGCCGCCTGCCCTACGTAATTCATGTCTGCTATGTAGTCGTGTTGATTGTATATCAACACTTTTTGGTGGTGACTGTACTGAAGACTCACAGTCGAGTAGGAGTGGGTAAGACGTTACGGCGCATGCTCAAGTGACGCTTCACGCTACTTGGAATTATCTGTAATAAGTCTGTACCGAATAGCCGGTGAGGCAAAATGCCGCAATATTTGTACGGTCAAACTCGGTCGTCCGCGGCGAACATTCTAGGTTGGCGCCTTTCATTTGTACCGCCTTTTGATTTACTTTGGATGTAGGGGAAAATTTGAAGTTCGGCAGAAATGGTAATCGCAAATTTCCCAAGCCATAAGAATGCATCAAATTAGTTATATTTCATTTATATTTTTTTTTTACCAAACGTTAAAGTTTTAAAAATTATTAATGTGAGAAAAGATACAAGAAAAAGTTAGTAAGCGAGAAAATTTTTAATTTTTTGGTCTGAGCCATTATGTCAAGTTGTCATTATTATGAAAAGTTGTAGATAAATAGTAGGCCAGTCGGAAGAGGTAATTTTAGTCCAAAAGTTCCAGTAATTTACAATACGGCTGATTTTTTTTTTTACAAGTACATTCAAGTATGTAAATTAACATAAAAAAAAGTTTACCAGTCTATCGATTTCCCAAAGTCGAAAAAAAAAATCAATTATCATTTTCTTTTCGATTATCCTTAATATTTCGAGCTGGGATGAAGATAGAGAAAAATAAAAATACCACCGTGTAGGGGAGGTATTTTTCAACAAAAAAGGTCATGTACCTTAAGCGTGAGGTATGTACTTTAAGGTACTTATAAAAAAAAATCAGCCATATTGCAAATTACTGGTAGTTTTAACCTATAACGACTGGGCTATAGTTGAACTTTAAGAATGTATTTACCTTTTCCGTCTAAGACAAGTAGTTTTGTCACAGGGACAGGTTGAACACAACTAATAATGTAACATGTTTCCGCTACGCACGGCCGTAATTCATCGCTATCCCGGCACTGGCTACTGAGTTATTGTGTCGATCACATCAAATAACTTCTAATATTATCGTATTAAAATATATATTTGATTAAATAATA
>JAGFPH010000668.1:119747-192233 GCA_018207615.1 Philaenus spumarius | reverse complement strand
TGGGAATATTATGGCAGATTCTAGAACATTCTGGGACTATTATGGAATATTCTAGAACATTCTGGCAATATTATGAAAGGTTCTAGAACATTCTGGTAATATTATAGAAGATTCTAGAACATTCTTGGAATATAATGAAAGGTTCTAGAACATTCTGGGAATATTATGGAAGATTCTAGAACATTGGGAATATTATGAAAGGTTCTAGAACATTCTGGGAATATTATGAAATATTCTAGAAAATTCTCTGAATATATGAAATATTCTAGAACATTCTGGGAATATTATGGAAGATTCTACAAAATTCTGGAAATTTTATGGAAGATTCTAGAACATTCTGGAAAATTCTAGAACATTCTGGAAATATTATGGAAGATTCTAGAACATTCTGGGACTATTATGGAAGATACTAGAACATTCTGGAAATATTATGAAAGATTACAGAACATTCTCGAACTTTCTACAACATTCTCGAAAATTCTAGAACATTCTGGGAATATTATGGAAGATTCTAGAACATTCTGGGACTATTTTGGAAGATTCTAGAACATTCTGGAAATATTATGAAAGGTTCTAGAACATTCTGGGAATATTATGGAAGATTCTAGAACATTCTGGGAATATAATGAAAGGTTCTAGAACATTCTGGGAATATTATGAAAGATTCTAGAACATTGGGAATATTATGGAAGGTTCTAGAACATTCTGGGAATATTATGAAAGATTCTAGAACATTCTCTGAATATATGAAATATTCTAGAACATTCTGGGAATATTGTGGAAGATTCTACAATATTCTGGGAATATATGAAAGATTCTAGAACATTCTGGGAATATTATGGAAGATTCTACAACATTCTGGGAATATTATGAAAGGTTATGGAATATTCTGGGAATATTATGTAAGATTCTACAACATTCTGGGAATATTATGGAAAATTCTAAAACATTCTGGCTATTGTCTGCCACTTCGACTCACGATTTCCAGCTGCTCGGTAAGATTTCTAGAACTTTTTGGCACCCATATCTCCGAACCTAACCGCTGCAGTTTTTTCATAGATTAGGAATGAAGGGCTATCACACCATATAATTCCCATAGGACTCCAGGAAAGGGTTGCGGATATATACTGACACGGGTATCATTTATTATGAATGATTTTAATTTTAATTTAGATCTATAAGTAGTGAAAAATGCAATTTTCCCGATTAAAATACATAAATCAACTAATGGAAGATTTTCTATGATGGTACAATAATGTTGGCATGTAGGTTAAATCTCAGTAGCATTTCTACTTTCGGCTGAAATACTTCTAATTAATTTGTATCTCTATTTTTTTAGGTTAGGTTTTAGTTCCTGATTAAGTAATATTTCTTATTCTTATTATAAGGTTAACTTAATAATTTGATACAGAATTTGAATTTTATACAATATTATAGCTTGATGTTGTTGTTAATACTACATCTTCATTAATTCGAAATTATAACGCGTACTAATTGTACCAATCATCCTAAAAACATTTCACGATCCGATGTCACTAAAACAAGCCCCTTTGATTAACTATTCCAAAGTTACAAACTTCCACATCCCTTAACAGCTCAGTCCCCTAAGTCTCTCTAATTTGACCAATAAAATAACCCCGAACCGAAATTAAGACGTAAACATATCAACTTTTCAAATTATCTGACTAACTTAAGCATTAGGCCACAAGATGTTACCGAACCTGGCGCGTGTTATACTGCAAGTCATAACTCAATAAGGAAGGAGGGTAGTGAGTTAATTTATGCGGACAATATTATCCTGGATTTATAGTCTGACAGGTTGTCCAAGCTAGTGAAGTTAAATTTCCCACAAGTAAAATAACCGAAACTGTACAGCATTGCGAGACTTTTTAATTCGGCCGTTTTTAAGGGTTGCGTAACAAATACAAAGATTTTTACGAAATACGCGAAAACCTTACAGGATCATAGGTTGGTCTGTCTGTCTGTTACATTCAGAAGGAATAGTCTTAAAGGTTTTTTAAAACGCAATTTGGTATATTTACAAAGAATGCTAATCCGTGTATATTCCAATAACATAAATATTTTATGATAATGTCGTATTGGATTTTCTTTTAAAAAAATATTAAAATTATTTGCTATTACTGTCGAAAACATTCCTACATCCATTTCGGATATTACTGCTGAAAATATTCCCCGATCTAGATTTCCGATGATACTGTAGAAAAAATTCCCCAATCTATGTTTTTACTTTCTCCACCCTATACGTAGTATATGGAGAAAGTATTGTTTTCGTAAAAATTTTCGAATTTGAATTTTCAGTTGAATTATCTGTTTTGGTGCTCCCAGAACCCCAAAAAACTGTTTAGTGCAATTATCTGTGTTGGTGCTCCCTGAACCCAAAAATATTTTTTTAGTGGAATTTTTTGTTTTGGTGCTCCCTGAACTCAAAAAAGTGTTTTTAGAGTGGTGTCTGTCTGTCAGTCTGTCTGTATGTATACACGACCAGAGAGGACACTGTTGGTCCGATTTTCATGAAATTTGGTATGTAGGTACTAAACCTTAATATCTCCAGGCTTTTTTTCATTTTTTGGAATTTTTAATTTTTAAGGGTAATTTTCCCCTAAAAACCCATAAAAACGACAAAAATGCAAATTTCTCAAAAACGGCTCTAACGATTTTGATCAAATTTTCAGTATTTATAGTGCTTAAGATTCCAAACAAAATGACACCACCCGCTTTTATCAAAACTTCGGCGTTTTATAATTATGGGGAAATGTTTAAAAATAAACAAGTTTGTGTTGTCAATCTAGCATCACGGCAGCGGCCGCACAGGGTAGCACCACGCTAGCGAGCACGGCCAGTAATTCAAAGGTCGCGCGATCGAATCCCGCCTGGGACAATAATTTTTTTATACGATTGACGTAGGTAGAATATTAATTTTTTGTTTTGTTCTTAAGAGTAGTAAAAAATAAAATGATTAAAAACAATATTATTTTGACTACAGTAAGTTGGGAGAAAGTTTGTGTCATTTAACTGATACCGTTTATTTTATAATACTTTTGAAAACATGCCCTCTCTACATTTCCGATAATACTACTAAAGACATTCCTTCTTTCACTTCCTATAATACTTCTAAACAAATTTCCCCTTATATTTCTGATAATACTGATGAAAACATTCCTCCTACATTTCTGATAATACTGTTGAAAACATTCAATTCAATTTATTTTATTTCCTTATATTAACAGTACAAAATAATACATATTTTTAAATACAAGGAAATGCCTCTGTGGGCAAGAGTTGCATCTGAAATATCCACAACAAGGGAGAATATTTAAACGAAACTTTCGGGACGGCTTACAGATTGTTAAAAATAATATTTTCGAATCCTCTAGACACATAGTATTCTGGGTACCTTGAAACCTAATAAAGTAGATTACCAAATCTTACATATTTACTAAAATGCCCATAAAAATCTACAGAAAAATTGCAATTCTCTGCGCAATCCACATTTAAAATATGTGTGCGCATAAATTATAAAAGCATTGACTATTAATTGTACTATCTCATTTTAGTAAAATCAATTCGAAAGCAAAGCTGGCACAGATGTTTGCGTGCGAAGCACGCAACTGCTCCCTGACGAGAAGTTATAACTCAATAAGAGAGAGGAGGAGGTTAGGAGGAGGGGAGGGAAAATGTTAATTTATGCAGGCAATGTAACTCTAGATTTATCGTCTGCCAGGTTGTCCACACTTGTAAAGTTAAATTTCCCACAAGTGAAATAAACCTAACTCGTACAACTTCGCGAGACGTCGCATAAACTTCTTAATTCTAACCAAGTTTATTGCCGGCGGTTATTATAGGTTATGTCACAACAATGGCTTCTTATCGCGAGCCGACACATTGAAGGAGTTTAATTTAAAAACAACTTTTCGTGTTTCATCAAACGCGGCAGCATGTTTCTGAATAACATTGTTGTTATTGTGTCGAGGGAATGAGAATAATTGTGCGACATAACGAGATGTAAATTGAAAAATTATCTCTTTGTGTTGAAGGTTGTAACAGCAATATTCTCCAGTTGACTTTTCTAGTTATTTTCTTGTTTTTCAAGTAGTATCTGTTTGGTTTTGTCTGATACCTGTTTGCTCTCTCTTTTCTTTATTTCTCTTTGTTCTCTTTGTTTTGTATTTTTTTAAATAATTCAATTTTTTTCAGGTATTTATTTAAAAAAGATAAACATCATATCAATGTTAAATCAATGTTAAATGTCCGATTTTTATTTTATTTATGTAATTTTCCTAGACTTAAATAGACCTTTAAAATGAGGTATCACATGACCATACTTCCCATTTAAAAATTTTGAGTTGCCCCCAAAATCCCCCATTTTTAGGGGACGCTAAAAATTTCCGATTGCTTCAAAAGATACTTTGGGCTAAGTTAGTATCGTTCCCCAAAGGATATTTGTTTGTTTTAAGAAACACAAAAGTTAAAGAGGGGGGGGTGGGACTTTTAAGATACCTGGTATTTAATGTTACATGAGATTAAATAATTCGAACTATGATAATATATATTTTTATAATTGTTGATTATTTAGATAAAAAGTATATTTAATTTCATTAGACTTAAGGAGAAAAGTAGATTTAATATCTGTGTTAAGACAGTAAGAGGGCGGAAGTAAAGCAAACGGTGGTTGGCTCGTTTCCAAGCTGATGAATATGATTGGTTAGCTTTATATTTGAATCGGTATGTTTTGCAAAATATTACTAAATCAAATCATTTAATGGATGACAATTCTTAAGGGTTTAAAAATAATTGTTGCAAATTTCTGTAGAATACGCTACATACAATTAATCTACTAAAATCGATAGAGAATTTAAATTATGCCGCGTCACTACAATAACACGGTCCAAACAACCGAGTGACTCAACAAAGTCATGAAACAATGTCGGCATAAATTACCCCGTCCTCCGCCCCTTCTTATCATTGAGTTATATATTGTCAGGCCAGGACCATAACACGTCCTGCTATCTGAGCGTCTTGTTCCTTACGTTACAAGTTTGTCCCGGATGGCTTTAAGTTAGAAACGTAACTGGATTTACGGTATACGTTACACGAAATTGATTGTCTCTTCTTATTGGTCAAATTAGGGCAAAGAGTGGGGGTAACTAAGCTGAAAATAAGGGGATTTCGATAGTGACTAAGTGAACTATCGCCGGATGAGTTTAGTGGATCAACTAAGTCTGTGGTTATTAGATCCAGAGTCTTTAGATTGTCCGGATAGTTTATAGTCGATATGTGATTAATTTATACTCGTTGAGGCTATAAAAAGTATTAAAGATAATATAGTTACGGTGTTTGATCTTTCTTAACTCGTGAACCACTTATCCGATTTGTATTTAGTTTTTATCGGCTATTACCGGAGTTTTTATTAAACACACATGGCTTTACATCGCCGCGCCGGGGAAGGCACACGAAAATATTTTTTTAAATTTAATAATTAGATACTTAAATTCGCAATTTTACTGTCGGCTTAGAAATTTATCCAAATATTTAGACTATTATATTTTAAACATATTTTAATGAATCTTATAATTTGGTGGAGTTAACGTAACGAAATGGTCGATATGACCCTTCTTAATAACTTTACATTTTTTCCTCATACAAAATATCGTTTATTTCTAAACTTTTCGATCTGATCTTAAGGCTCAGCAGACCCATCCACCATCTTGAATTTCAACTCCCATAAGAGCAATGTTAAATATTACTGGAATAATAATGATCAGAAAATTATTCTGAATATGTCATATTAAAGGTTAGGACAGTCCAAACGTGGATGTCATTTAGTTTTTTTACTTTCTCCACCCTATACGTAGTATATGGAGAAAGTATTGTTTTCGTAAAAATGTTCGAATTTGAATTTTCAGTTGAATTATCTGTTTTGGTGCTCCCAGAACCCCAAAAAATTGTTTAGTGCAATTATCTGTGTTGGTGCTCCCTGAACCCAAAAATATTTTTAGTGGAATTTTTTGTTTTGGTGCTCCCTGAACCCAAAAAAGTGTTTTTAGAGTGGTGTCTGTCTGTCAGTCTGCCTGTATGTATACACGACCAGAGAGGACACTATTGGTCCGATTTTCATGAAATTTGGTATGTAGGATACTAAACCCTAATATCTCCAGGCGTTTATTTCATTTTTTGGAATTTT
Source organism: Philaenus spumarius (assembly GCA_018207615.1). Lineage (NCBI taxonomy): Eukaryota > Metazoa > Arthropoda > Insecta > Hemiptera > Aphrophoridae > Philaenus > Philaenus spumarius. The sequence goes on along the minus strand of JAGFPH010000668.1, from coordinate 186,031 downwards.
TAAGGGTAATTTACCCCTAAAAACCCATAAAAAACGACAAAAATGCAAATTTCTCAAAAACGGCTCTAACGATTTTGATCAAATTTTCAGTATTTATAGTGCTTAAGATGCCAAACAAAATGACACCACCCGCTTTTATCAAAACTTCGGCGTTTTATAATTATGGGGAAATGTTTAAAAATAAACAAGTTTGTGTTGTCAATCTAGCATCGCGGCAGCGGCCGCACAGGGTAGCACCACGCTAGCGAGCACGGCCAGTAATTCAAAGGTCGCGCGATCGAATCCCGCCTGGGACAATAATTTTTTTATACGATTGACGTAGGTAGAATATCATTTTTTGTTTTGTTCTAAAAAGTAGTAAAAAAAAATGATTAAAAACAATATTATTTTGATTGCAGTAAGTTGGGAGAAAGTTTGTGTCAGTTAACTGATACCGTTTATTTTAAATTTGTTCTTTGACTTAACTCGAAATAAAAGTTTGCGAATTGTTTCTTATTCAATAATGCAAATATCCGAAAATGTAAAAAGCTCACCACATTTGAAGTTTAATTGCCTTTCAAATAAAAGTGATTTCACTAAATTTTGATAATTTATGACGCAAGAAACAATTTGCTATTGTGGAAGCATGTACGCACCGAATCTGTGTTCACAATCCAGTGTTCAGCCTGCACTCTGGTGACACATCGACTTGTTGCTCGCGGAGGAATACTAGAAAAATAAAATACGCGTTAAATGTTAATGTTTGAAAGAACATGTTGATAGAGTGATGTAGTACATTGTACGTTTGTTGATGGTCGTTTCGGTACGTTTACAGTCAGGGTTGCGTCTATAGCCCTCATAGGCGTAACCAGGACGAGCGTATGGAGGGGGTTACAACAACTTGGGCATAGACAATTTTTAAATTAAGATTCAAAATAACATGTTTTAGGCTTCCCAAAAGTACTTTAAAATGATATAGATTTGTATACTTTTCGACTTGTAATAATTGTGATTCAGGCCCATTTTAGATTAGCAACCATGACTCATCCCCGCCAAATCTTTCCGTGCGCTTCCTCTAACACACACGGCGTTTTTTTTTTGTCGGCTGCGGATTGTCATAAAATTTAAAGTGTGCACGCGGTAAAATTTCCGACGCCGCGCCGTCTAAAATTCTTATTGGGATTCATTAAACTGAAGTGTCTAGTTCATCAATCACGAAGTGTGTTATGTAATATATTATCTCTTTTAATGTTTTATTGACATGAACAGAGAGCAACTCTCGCTTTATTGTTATTCCGCCGCCGATTGAAAAGGAAGCAAAAAAATATACATATTTGGGTTCATCCAATCAATAAATAAAAGAAGAAAAGCTTTTTGAGTATTCTACACTGTGTTTCCTGATTTGAGGAACTAGAAGAAACATTTTTCAATTATTTAAGAAAGTCGGTTTTTACAAGCGGCTGAAGGATAGAATTCTACGAAAACAAATACTAAAATAAGGAAAATTGGCGTGCATTTGGTCATGTTCGCCACTGTTTCAGCGGAGACGGTGGAAAATCCGTCGATTATAGTGGCAGCTAGCGGCTGCACAGCTCCCGTCAGCGGTAAATAAACCGATCGTTTATTTTTTCCGACCAATATGTATGCTCTAATATTCTCCTTCGTGCATCTGTTGAAATGACGGCGACGGCAAATAATCCGTGGCGGACAAAACTCCGTGTGCTGCCTCTAGAACACTATACTTTGATACACTACACTGCATCTATATAAAATAAAGTGCCAGTGCCCAATTTGACCAAAGATAATGTTAGCAATATTATATTGATAATTTATTGTACCTTGACATTTGCATAGTTGTTGAAAACAAGTCACTCTTAAGAGCGTACGTATTTTAATGTAAAAAAAGTGCGAAATGTTTTCTACAATGGGGGGTTGTTTATAACCCCCCAACCTCCCCCCCCCCCCTGGTTACGCCTATCTGCCCTATAGTTTCCGCCTTTACGAAGCTGCCCTATATTTTCTAGCGGAAGAATGAAACTCACACAAACTCAAAGCTAGTAGTGTATAGCCATAGATCATGAATAATAAATATATCTTGCATCCATACGGGGGCTGTGTGCCGGAAAAAAGGTTGACGCGAAAATAGTACATGATCGCGCCGCGAGGTAGCGCTAGGGAGAAATCATTGATAGCATTGGTGTATCATACAGCTTCCATCGTTTCCCCAATAGATAACGCCACTATCGTCGAATTTCCAGTGGAACAAAATATTGCATTGGATCGGAGTTCTATTAGTGTAATAGCTCTGTCACTTGGAGAGGTGCTGTCACTCCTGCCGAGCCTTACTTTCAACTTCGTCATTTCCGTTCGAAACTACCATGGTTTGAATCTCCGGTAAAAACCTTAAAACGTTCATATTTAAAATATTTTACTTTTTGAGACACCTTGTAGATGTATTATCCAGGCTCTTCTTAAAACCAGACACCTTTTGAAACGAGAGCTAGGAGGCTGTCTTTATTTTAAACACAAATAACTTATCAATATTTTATGATATGTTTGAAAAATGTGTCCGACATATTGAAATGAATGTTTGTTTTGCAGGTTGCCTGTTAGATTCCCTACCGCCCGATGTGCCCCCACGCAACCCCACGATGAGTAGACTGAACGGTCGAGTATCCGGCTACCCCCACGATAGGGATCGTGACAACGATTTTGAAGCGTCATGCGTAGTACGGACGCCGTCTGGCAATGTGTATATACCTGCTGGTAGGTTTTAGCTACATTTTTTATCGACATTTATGTTTATAATTTAGGGATTGCCAAACCTAGGAAAATTTTACTTTTTTTTTAATTCAATTAATTTTTTTACATGTTGTTTCAGAAGGACTCTGCTGTACTTAAAGTTTTAAACAGTTTTTGCAAACATATGTCGTAAAACACTTTTCTTTCAGATAATCGGCCATTTTATAAGTTTACAAAAAAAAAACGTTGTGAACATAGAAGCAAACAAGATATTCAGTTCAATTTTTGTATTTTACTTTCTCACTATACTATAGTATAGAGAAAGTATAGTGATCGCAAAAAAAATCGATGTTGAGATTTTTGTGGAAATATCCGTTTTGGGACCCCCTGAGTCCAAAAAAGTGGTTTTTACAAAATGTCTGTCTGTATGTGTGTATGTATGTCTGTATGTCTGTATGTAGACAAAGCTAGAGAGAAAACTATTCGATCGATTTCAACCAAATTTGCACCAGACATGTCCAGTACGCCTGTATAGATGCAAGAAAAAGGGTTTTGAACAATTTTGAAAAACAACCCCCTTTTTGGCCAAAAACCCCCCAAAAATACAGTTATTATTTTTTTATAAAAAAACGGCTGTGCCCTACCATATGCAAAAACCCGCATCTTTCTAAAAATTCTCGTTTAGCTAATAATAATAATAACTGATTTTTTGTGTTTTTTTTTGGCCATAAAGGGGGTTGTTTTTCAAAAATTTTCAAAACCTTTTTACGTGCATCTATAAAGTCCTAATTGACGTGTTTGGTGCAAATTTGTTCGAAATCGATCGAATAGTTTTCTCTCTAGATAATAATAATAATATTTATTAGTTAATCTCCAACTTTAATTAAAAAAACTCTCCTACCCCACCCTACAAGTCACTGTGAATCTGTTTAGTAATTTAAATATGTTTGTGAGAAAGTATGTGCCAGTTCCTGGTACCGTTTATTTAACGTAAAACAGGCTTAAGGGGAATGAGTTTACAATTACAAAACAATCTCTTGGTAGTTGTGTAGGGTTCCAGAATTATTAGCCTACAAACGAAGTTCACTTAGAATTCTGATTGCCCGATGTTCTGAATTTATTTCCCAAATTTCATAAACATATTTTCAAACAATTCAAAATGGTACTGAGTTTTTTGCTTGTCAATAACCGAGTTGTCTTTTGAGCAAAATATTTTTAAAGGTTCGTTTTTTTACTTAAAAAAAGAAGATATTTTATTTGGCAGGTTTCTTTTAAAACATTTTGTGTACAAATTATTAAAAACTGATTGCACACAATACAATGCTATTTTTTTTTTATTCAGACTTCATTATACTGTACAAATCCTCAACATTTAAACATTTTATGAAAATTCTAATGGGAAAAAGATGTGTAACGTGTAAATTGGTTTGAATAAAATTAGTATTTATACTCTTGGGTATATGCTGTCATTTGACACTCATATACTTGTCATTCGCCCCAGAAATATCAATGAATTTAATGTTCATAATATGAATGTTTTACGCTTTGGAGCCTTTGGAATTATGTACATAACATAAATAATTAATAACTTGTAATTTCCTTTGATGTATTTGATAAAATTTCGCCACTGTATATAACCTACTGTTTTTTTTCCCCCAGATATTCCCAAAGGAACGTTAGATTTCAAATCGAACTCGTCATGCAGTAGCCCTTCGAAGATGGACATCCAAAAGAACTCTGAGAGGTAATTAAGTGGCTTTTAATTTAAACAATAATACTGTAGACATGTCAGGCAAAATGTACTATCGGAGTTTCTAAAGCTTAAACTGCAAATTATTCAACATTTTTTAAATTCGTTTTAAATCAAATTGCTTATATTTTGTAAGAGAGTTGAAAATATGATTTTATTTATCATTTTTGTTTGTGAAAATATTTAATACAGTAATACTTACATGTACTCAAAGTATTCTGAGATAATTTATAATTAGGCTACACAACATTTTAAAAGTATTTATCAATTTTCAATATCAAGCAATAAACTTAAACTAAACTAAATAAGAACTATAAAAGTAGAACTGAGCAGTTCCAAAAAGTGTGCAGCTATATGTACTAAATGGATAGAAAACAACATATCACACAATACACTAGCTTTATGTTTGCGATTTAATTTATAATATCTAAGTGTAGGTTTTTCACTTGATAACAAAAGCCGACGTTTAGGCTGCTCATGAAACCCTGTATTACAGAAATGATGAAAGTTTTCTAAATAAACTATTACTAGCAAAAGAAAAATCATTCAATATTTAGCCTCAAAATTTGTATTGGTATTTATTTTTATTAAGAGATCAGTCATTAAAATTTCCCAACACAGTTTAAATTTAAACTTAACTTACAAATTTTAAACCTAGTTTAATTTAAGACCGTTACTCTAAGATTTTCTGCTTACTTGTTTAGAGTTTCGCTTGGGTTTGGACCGCCAGTGCCCGTGTTACCTGTCCGTAACAACCTTCGCCGTCCAAACAGCACCCATCATTTTCCGCCACCACGTTTTCAGTTCCAGAAGAGTTTTGCTTCCAGATGCACATGGAAGTGCACAGCTATTATATTTATAATCCTATCACTAGTTCTTACGGCAGCACTTACATACATGTCAAGTAAGTTGGTTACTATCATACTTCAATTAAAAATAATGTAAAATTTAATATATTACTGCTAATTTAGCTTTTAACAAACACGGATGTATTTGTTACAACTATCTATATTTTAATTGAAATAAATCTTGCCTTCCAGTAAAATAAATCTAAAAAATTCACTTTTTACACCCAATATCTAACCAATCTATATCATTCATCTGACCTAACCTTATCCTGTTAATTCTAAAACCTCCATACAACCTATAGGCTAATATCATCAACAACTAATTAAAATGTAACTCAACCAATTCAATGTTACATATTTATATAATGTATTAACGATGTAAAATGAAATTAGAGATTTAAAATATTCAAACAAAATTCAACCTCTATTCAATTTTAAATTAGTACAAATACATCTAGATCCATGTTTGGATTGGAAATGAATTTGTATTTACTTATTTATTAGTTTTTTTATTCAATATGGAAAATAAAAGTTAAATAATACATGCTGTTAACATTTATAGAACAATGTAGGCTATTATGTTTCTAAAAGAATATAATTTTATAAAATACAAAACTTCTTCTGTAATTTGTGGAAAATATTACTCTAAAGTATAAAAAGTTTTTGAAACTAGTGTAGCAGGTGAAGAAGAATATATGAATAGATTAGTTATAAATTGTATTATACTTTTTGTTTTAGTAAGGAACTTGGAAAGTTCACTCTTTGAGACAAAATAAAATATTTCATAAAAATCTTTAAAATATTTTGTAACATTTACATATTATGGTAATAATTATGCTATGTAGTTATTTTATACAGATATTCAATTTTTTTATTTCTTCTTGAGTTAACTGTATTTAAAATAATAAGACTGAATATCCCCAAATTTTACAGGAACTAAATTTTGGCTTAAGGAATTATGAACATATTTAGATTGTTTAAAAACTTATTTTAATTGTCTCTCCTTCTTTTTCCAACTTTTCTTCCAGCGGCAAATCTACTACATTGGTCCTACCACAGCAACACATGTTCAGTCCTCGTCGGCGATGAAAACATTGAATCCGATGCCAAAACAGCAGGCGTAGCAGACGTCGGAAACAGAAACTCATCGTCCAGTCGTCCAAGGCCTTCTCAAACAGCTCCTTCGACTTCGGGAGGTAGGGACATTCGGGATCAGTCATTAGTGAGAAGACGTAGATCTGTCGAATCCCAGCATGTCCCTTCTTTGAGTGTTGTAGACATTGATTTGCATGAATTTAACGTAGATTCCACAACCGAGCATGACCCTATTGTAGTGTCTGTCTCAGATGTTCCCTCTTTAAGCAATGTAACTAACAATCAAAGTGCACCTATAGTTCCTTTCATGTTAGAAACTAGCCTTAATAGTTCCGTTGCTACTGTAGGTACTCCTTTATCCAATACTACTCAAACACAAAATGTGAACGGTACAAAAGTACTGACCAAGAAGGAACTACAGACTTTAAAAGAACTTAAAATAATCCAGGAGATGATCATCAATAATGGCAGTTCTTATGAGAAAGTACTTTATGTAGATTCACCCAAGCCTATTCCTCTTAAAAACAATATTAACTTATCCCTTCCAATTTTGCCAATTAATAATTTAGATGAAATCATCGATAAACCAAACAAAACAAATCAAATCCCAATATTGAAATTTGAAACAGAAGAACCAAAGCCAGACAGTTATTCTCACTTTCTTCCTCATATTAACAAAGAACCGAGCGAAATGAAAATGTCTGAGACAGTAGTACTCCATCCGTTTTTGAAAATTCAAAACAAAACTGAGAAATCTGTACAAAAGAAACTACCAAAAGAAGACCCGATCGAAACAGTTTTCAACGTAGATCCTATCGTAGAGGAAGATGAAAATCTACAACAAGATTCTGTTTACGCTTACGGCGTAGATGAGATTGAGATATTTAAGTTAAAAAATTTTGATGATGAAATATCAAAAACGATTTATGAAGTCGCAAAAAAAGAACAAGAGAGTACTACTAAAGATAATAACGAAATGCAAAATGAAGTGAATTTCAGAAATAAAAAATCTACTACAAAACCGGATGAATCTGTTTCGAAACACGATGAAACAACCACTGAAATTAATTCAGTTAGTACAACTGCGGTGCATGAAACTACCTCATTTTCATCTAAGCATGATTTAAGTGTTTCTGAAACTAACACTAATTTAATATCATTAACTCTTCCCGATACCAAACTGCATGCGAATAGAGTGTATGTTAACGTCACCATTGGGACAGGAGACGTGCATAACCAATCCGCATCGAATCCTGTTTACTTTCTGTCACTGTCCGTCCCGACCGGCGGAAACGCTGGTCCAATTAACGTGCAACCAATCTTACAAAACACAGTCACTGAAAAACCCAATAACGAATCCTTTTTAATTCCTGGTTTTCGCAACAGAGGAGGCCAGTGTGAGTGTTCTTGTCCCTGTTTGAAATCCTCTGTTACTAACGAAGAAGGTTTACTTTTAGAAGATAATGTTACGTCCGTTACAGGAAACTCTACCGAAATAGAAGATTTTACTGTAAGCGATAATACAACTGAAGATAGTTCTACATATACTACGGAAATGTACTTGAATATTACTAGTGATTATAGCGAAGATATTGAAGGCTATTACAACTCGACTGTAGATTCTAGTACTGAATCAACAACAGAGTTTTCAACAATCGAGGAAACTACTAGCGTAAATCTTTCTGAATCTTCCGCTACTCCAATGGTTGACGAGGTTGGTCTGACAGATGAGGGTTTTTCGACTGAAGAAATACTTTCTACCGATGATACGACTGAAACTTCCTTTGAGGAGTCGACAATGGAAACACCAGAGTGTCCGAAAGTGACTCAACCACCCCCGACTATTCTTATTCTTGAAGGTGAGGTTTTGGTTTATTCTTTTCTTTATGCTTTATACCATTTACTATTACAAGATTCAAACTAAATTTTCGTATAAAAATACTGTATATAAATTAAATATAAAATAAAAAATCCATTACTATTGCCAATAGGTGTAGTACTTGACTCATAAACTCGCCCAAAAAAGTTTTAAAACTCAACAGACTCTTTACTAAATCTACTATTACATCAATTTATTTTAAGTAGAATGATTTAAAGAACAGCTGTAAAATTTATTAAATCTTTTATTCTTAATTCCCCAGTCTTTTAATAATGATAAATTACTTATTTTACCTATTCTCATACAAACATGAGCTTTCAAAATTATACTTGAGTAAAAATAATACAGCCTTTAAGGTCAATTACCTCTCTTTTGCATTAAAAATATATTAAAATTGCAGGATTACAAGGAAAACCCTTGTACTTTTAATGAATCTTGACAACGCAAATGGTAGCTTATTAACATTTAACATTTACTAAAACATTAAATACACTGCATGATAAAATTACTTAACGTACGTAGTTTAGATTCACATCAAAACAGTTGCATGAGTAGTTTAATATATCGTTGGATCTAATACGCATTGCATGTAAATTTCATTATTATATTGTTAGCATAACATAATAGTTTTGAGTTTGTTTGACAGCTGCTGTTTGTTTAAAAAGTACCAGCAATTTATTCATTAATCTTAAAATATTTTGAAAGTTTTAAACATGTAATATTTTGAGAAAATATATTCACATAGAAGTTATTCGCTACTACTTGAAATTATAAGTTTTAATAATTGTTTCCATAATTTGCCCTGTTCTACAAAAGTATTCTCTTACGATTTGGGTGTGGACGATAGGGGAGTTAGAAATTATGGTTTTATTTCTTAATCACAAAGAACCAATATAATATTACTTAACTTTTTCAATTATTTACCATATTTGGTTTTAGTTTAATTACACCGCAATAGCTTTGTTTAAACAAATTTAAAAATCAAAAAGTTGTCAAGTTTGGGTCTAGTTTTTATCTAAGATTAGGTAAAAAAAGGAACTTCTTCCAAAGGTGCCCAATGATATTTTTCAGGGGGGCTAAAAAGAGAATTCGTGGAAATTTTGACCTCGCCTGGAAAACTTAGGAAGCCAGTTTGGTTGTTTAGGTGAAATATTAACCCACACATCATTAAGTCTGTTACCTTTACACCAAAATGACAATGAACACACAAAGCTACACCATGCCTTTAGGCCGCACAAGTAGTGCCCCAGCAGCTCATGCTTGAACTCTTGTAAAAAATTAAATAAGTATATGTGAATGACACCCTATATAACATTAAAAAAATATTCTTATTTTAAATCTCTTCTATGTAATATTGACTTTTAAATAATCCTAGTCAGTATTATTAACTAGAATTAAATACCTATTGATTGTATAATTAAAATTAAGTATAGTAGTAGCAAAGCGGGAGCACCGATGGAGGCCGGGTCAAGTCCCCTTGCACGCATGGTCGTCCATCAATACTCCCGCTTTGCTATTACTATAGGTAGGTACTAAGGGAAATAGGAAAATATAGTTTTTCACCAATTTTGAAGAAGGTAATATTTTGGATCAAGTTAAATGACCTATAAACAAAGAATTATTATTAATTACACACTTTGAAAATATTTTTATTTGTTCAGGCACAAAGAATAATTATATGCAAGTCATTCAAATAACAATCAAAACACCATATTTTTCTTACTTCAGTTAAACACCTGTATTTTCAGTTAACACCTTTTATTTGCGATTTAGGATTTTGTTAATTTTTAGAGTAAAAGTTTTTTTTTTTTGTCTGCTTCTAATGTATCTTTAACATGGTATTCATTAACTGCTGAACAAAATTAAAGGCATTAGCTTAGAAAATTTTTAAATAACTAAAGATTCTAATCACAATATTGTAGTAAAATTATTAAATTATTATATATATAAATAATAGGTTTGCAAAATAATATCCACTGCTTAAAAATTACATAGTTTAATGCTTTATTAGTTTCTACTAAAATTTTAACAAATTATTAAAATAGGTTTTTAATAACGCTTAAATATATAACAATGTTTTCTAATTTTAACAATAACTAAAATAGTATTATTTTTAATTTGTAATAAATTACCTACTTATCTGGAGGAACAGGATAGCTCAGTGGTAGAGTGTTGGCCCGGAAAGGCAAAGGTCCAGGGTTCAAATCCCGGTCTTGGTCCATGTTTCTTCACTTGTAATTTAATTAACTAAAATAGCTTTCAATAATATGTCATGCAATTGCAATATCAATGAAGTCATTCAGACTATGTTCTTTAGAGAGATCTGTCGGAAATTCTATTAAAGTACATATTTCAATAATAAAATAAGCTGAGACAATTTCAAGGTTTATTATTTGGTATTACTGAGGATATTGCAATAAATATTCAAATTGTGTAATACAAGTGCAAAAGTCAATTTTCTGTAAAGTAATTTTAAAAAGATATAAAGATGGGTGCAGTTATTCGCGAGTAGTAAATATATTACCATTAACCTTCTGTTATTTTTTTTCAACATTTCAAGAAGACAATGGTTTTCCAATAATGGAATAATTATTTATTGGGTCAAATATTTTTATTGTTAAATAAAAATCCTAAGTAATAAATTTCTTCTGGGTTCAAACATTTTTATTACTAAATTTTATATTTTGTTGTGTAAATTCTATTGCATTCTATTATGTACTAAGCATGTTCAGTAAATGAATAATAAATTTATTAAAAATATATAATTATACGTAAATTTAAAGTTACCGGTATTCGTTTACAAAAAAATTCTTTAACGGTGAAATAAGAAAGGCAACTTTATTTTTGGTGAATCAAAAATATAAGTAAATATTGAGATTGACTTGTGAGAAAATATATTGAAAGAATAAAACTTGATTACAGAATCTCACAACTAATAAGTTTATTAACGCAAACGCGTTTCAACGACAAAGTCTTCATCTTCAGTACGGTAACTTTTTTGTTGTAAAACGTTTGTAAACGTATTATTTGTGAAATTCTGTGTTCAAGTTTTATTCTATCAATAAATCAAAAATAGTCTATCTGGGGCTTAAAAAAGGTTAAACGTGGCATTCGAACTGTTTTATAAAATTGCCTGTACTCAACACCCGTACAAAATTTACAAGTAAATAAGTAATAGTTTCGATATAATTTTATTAAAAGTTCCAATGTTGTTCTGATGAATAAGTTCAACGAAACGGTTTACTTGTTTGTGTAGAAATAAAAGTGCATTTACATTTAGGCTTTTAAACCTCCCCTTCGGTATTCTAAGGAATCAATACAGCTCAGGTAAAGACCAGGGCACAATTGAAGGTCAGTTTGTAAATCCATCTTTTAACAATAAACTATACAAAAATACGAGGGTAAAAACTTTTGTAAATAGAAATATATTAGTGTATAAATATTTTTTAAATTGATTACACATAGTCTAAAAGATGAATATATTAATTTCTGAAAATTTTGTATAAACTTTTATCAATATCCATACTGCATGTGTTCATTACATAAATAATTCCTAGAGTATACGAAATAAGAGTCCGGTTAACTATATTTTTGATCTGTAAAAGCTTTTTGAAGTCATTGAAGAATTTATTTTAGTACTGTAATGAATAACTTGACACCATCTAAACAAAACTTTAATTGTCTTTTGACCTTTTTCCAACCCATCGTAATGTTTTTCATAAACAAACAAACAACAAAAATCTCATCCTTTCTAGAAGAACAGAGACCGTAGTAAACATTTTTTAATAAAACATTATGCAATTGCTTGTTTTTTTTTTAATAGCTTAGTTTGTTGCATAAATACAGTAAAAATTTCCATCAATGAAGGATTTAAAAAGTAATTGTTGAAAAAATCTCCCAAAATCTTTAAAATTTACAAAAAAATTACTCATAAAAATGTTCAATCACAACTTGTGCCCTGTGCATACTAACTTTGTGTAGGCTACACAACCCAGCCTAAACAAATTTTTTACTGTCAGTTTAACCTCAGCACATTTTAAATCACATGCGGTTTCAAACGATTTCCTTTTAAATTGTTTGTTTTAACATTATTCAATAAACTCAAATAATTAACGAAATAAAAATTTAATTTCTAAACATTAACCTTAATTAATTGTAATAAAAATACCCAATTTTGCAAAAAGTTCTTTAAAAAACCAGTAGATGTGGTTCTGCGAATAAAAATTGCAACGTTAAACCTGTCCAACAGCAAAATTACAATAATTATGGGTGATTTGACAAATTTACTCCTGCAGCATAGCCTTAAAACCTAACCTATTTTCTCTAATCAGGACAGTAGGACGTTACGACACCAACAATATAAGTTATTACATTTTATAATTTCATACTCTGTGCAGTCAGTCGCAGGCATCTTGCCATTTGTCAGAGTGGTAGACGTTAAAGCTCGTCTACATTTACATCTAATTTAACTAATGCATGCTATCAGATTGCAGCGTGATATACAACTAAGATAGTGATGCTAATATCGTGTTCAATATATTGTTGTTTTGTTTGTGAATTATCTTTGTCACAAAGCTAACACTCAGAGTTATAGACAATCGTTACAATGAGTGATAAGCAGAGAAACATTTACATTGACGTTAGGTAGGCTATATTATGTAGAAGTAATGATCTAGAGTAGAAAATGGTTTTGTTAAAAAATATTTCTTTAAAAGTTTCTATGAGTAAAACTTATACCAATTAGAAAATATTTAATTATTAAACAATAATTAAACTGTCTATCAAATAGTTGCTTTAAATTGATTTTATTAATCTGAACATTTTAAAAACAATGTCTGATTTAGGCCTGTAGCTTATTTCCTGAGTAATCTAGGCTAATTATTCACACAGCAAAATATAGGTAACAGGAATTTATAACTTACTGCTGCAAGTACACCATGTGTTTTCCCAAATGTAGAATATATATATAGTACCGAAGAAATGCATTACCTAACCTTTCCTACAAGCCTCGCAGCAGTATCATTAAACCTACTTATAGATAAATGCACAGTTACCATGTTTTTTTTTTTCTCCAAAACTACTTAACTGATAGTGGAATACAGAATCATATTCACATTTGCTACATTTTTCGTTTGTATTGCTATTATAAAAAGGATGTTTGTGTTTGAGGTTATCTCAAAAACCTCTAAAATTTTAATTTATTTTTAAGGAAAATAATTTTGTAATTTTGTACTAGAAACATCATTTTTGTAATGATTTCTTGCTGTTTTAATCATAGATTACACTCAAATTTAATGTAGGAATGTGATAAAACTATTTTAAACCTTTGTGTTTATTGCCTTTATTCTAATAACAAACATTTTCCCCAATATTAATTTCTGTTTGTCTTGAAAAATCAGGTGCTAAAACATTCCCTGCCCGATCGTTTCCACCAGACGGCACAACATTTTCTCAAATAACTCTTGGACAAAAACTGACCAATGAAATTGCACCTTATGGTTACTGGAATATGCAGTTTTACCAATCGGAAGCATCGTATGTAAAGTTCGATTATAGTATACCACGAGGAGCGAGCATTGCTGTTTATGGAAGGAGAAATGCTCTGCCCACGCACACTCAATATCATATTCTAGAAGTGCTCAGTGGTTTTAAAGCAAGAACTGCAAGAGCATCACATGTGAGTAAAAATTAACATGAGTTAGTTTTCGTTATTAAGTTACAATTTATATACAGAACCAATATTTATTTATTTCGTTGGTTATTTGTGTTTAAACTGATTTACAGAAATTAAATAAATTTCGATGAAGTTTTTGTGTATTCTATAAGTCTAAAATTTTGTAACAAATTAACAATCCTCAGGAGGAGATGCACCTTTTGTCTGTATTTGTAACGTTAAGCATTGCGAATAAAAAAAAAATTGAACTTAATATTTACTTCTTTATGAATCTACTTTATCTTGTTATTTATTTTATCCTGGGGTTGTGAATTCGTCGACCTAAGCAAGCATGTGACACAATCAATTTGAAATTAACCTTCAACATTTATTAATAAAATTTTCAATTGAAAGACATATTAAATAAGAACAATCTCCAATCATTCTATCTGATTGTTTAAAATTACATGAGGCCGCTGCTTGTTTAACTTCTTTTAAAAACTGTTCAAATGACTGTTTTTCTCACTGACTAACTTTATTAAATTTAAAGGATTCAAATACTTCATTCATTTTAGGTACACAATATGTATCAAATTCCTTGGTTACATCATCAAATGAAGAATTAAAACTAAATTGAATGTATCAAATACCTCAATCCCTTCATTATACCAATAAAATGTAATAATATAGTTTTTTTTTTTAATTTTATCCTCCTTTTTTATCCCTACCAGTGGCTAGTAAGTTAATCTCAATAAACCTTTTAAATGATTTCCAAGCCACTGAAACATCACCCTCAAAGCATTTGGGTTTTATTTTATCACCCGATTCCATTGTTTGATACTAGTATTTCTACAGGAATACTTTTAACAAATCAAAACGATTATTCACACATACCTGACACCTTGTTTCATTCTTACTAGGCCTGTTAGTATATTTCTAATCTATATATATAAAAGCCAAAATCCACTTACTCACTGACTCACTGACTCACTCATCACGATTTCTCAAAAACTACTGAACGGATTTAAATGAAATTTGGTATGTAGCTTCCTCTAGGGCCATAGGTGCTCACTAAGAAAGGGTTTGAAAAAATTCGAAATTTTAAGGGGGGTTTGGGGGGGATCAAAGTTATTAAAAAACAACTTCTTCAAAACTACCAAATGGATTGGAAAGAAATTTGGTTTGTAGCTTCCTCTAGGGCCATAGGTGCTCACTAAGAAAGGGTTTGAAAAAATTTGAAATTTTAGGGGGGGTTTGGGGGGATCAAAGTTGTTAAAAAACGATTTCTTCAAAACTACCGAATGGATTGGAATGAAATTTGGTATGTAGCTTCCTCTAGGGCCATAGTTGCTCAATAAGAAAGGGTATGAACAATTTCGAAATTTTAGGAGGGGTTTGGGGGGATCAAAGTTACTAAAATCATAATTTCAGATCTTTTATTATTATAACAATAGTGCTTTTATTATTTAAGATCTATATATATATATAAAAGCCAAATACCACTCACTGACTGAACACTTAAAAAGAATACAATTACGTTAAAATGACTGAAAATACCAACCAGCACGGGCAACGACGTACGGGTCAGCTAGTTGTATTATAAATGCATTTTAAATTTATAAGTAATATTTCATTGAATAACCTTCACATGATACATCTTAACAAAACGCTACTACCCCACTCTCAGTACTGCCAACCTGACAATACATATTAATCTATATGTTACACATTTTGGTTAGTACAGCATCTTGATTATCACTGGCCTTACATTTTATTTTTTGCCATAATGGTGGTACCACTGAAGTCACATGCAAGTATTGAAATATCATTAAAGAACTTTATGTACGGTACCAATAGTGTTACACTCACCAGTGAAATTTTAATAGTGCTAGAAAAATGCTTCAGTTTGTACTGTTGTAACTTTCTATATAATTAATGCAGTGCGAGAACTTTTGACTTTAAACATATTTATGAATTGCATTACATAATTTCAAAGTTAAGTAGTAGCACTCTTTAAACGTTTTGTCATATTGAAATAAGTTTACAGCACTTTATTTTAAACATTTAAAGCCAAAGTTTTAATTTCAACTGTTACAGCAATCGAGTGTTAAAAAGGAAGTAACCCATTATTTAGAGCCCGGACATTGGTTCTTATCTCTGTACAATGATGATGGCGACCCTCAGGAAATCACTTTTGTTGCTGTCGTATCCGAAGACATGACGCAGAACTGTCCAGGAGGCTGTAGTGGTAAAGGGCAGTGTCTCATGGGGCATTGTCAGTGTAATCCTGGATTTGGAGGTGAAGATTGCAGTGAAAGTAAGTTGATCACTTGTAAATAGTTTTGGGAACATTATCTTAATCTATATATATAAAAGCCAAAACCCACTGACTCACTCATCACGATTTCTCAAAAACTACCAAACGGATTGGAATGAAATTTGGTATGTAGCTTCCTCTAGGGTCATAGGTGCTCAATAAGAAAGGGTTTGAAAAAATTCGAAATTTTAGGGGGTTTGGGGGGGATCAAAGTTGTTAAAAAATGACTTCTTCAAAACTACCGAACGGATTGGAATGAAATTTGGTATGTAGCTTCCTCTAGGGCCATAGGTGCTTACTAAGAAAGGGTTTGAAAAAATTCGAAATTTTATTGGGTTTGGGGATCAAAGATATTAAATCATGATTTCTTTAAAACTACCGAACGGATTGGAATGAAATTAGGTATGTAGCTTCCTCTAGGGCCATAGGTGCTAACTAAGAAAGGATATGAAAAATTTCGAAATTTTAGGAGGGGTTTGGGGTTATCTAAGTTACTAAAATCATAATTTCAGATCTTTTATTATTATGACAATGTGCTTTTATTATTTTAGATCTATATATATAAAAGCCAAATACCACTCACTGACTGAACACTTAAAAAGAATACAATTACGTTAAAAAGACTGAAAATACCAACCACCACGGGCAACGCCGTACGGGTCAGCTAGTTTATAATAAATGTAGCAAGTGATTATTCTAAGCCTAAAGTACCTCATTTACTGCTTGTATTGTTTTCCTTGCTATATATATATATCTATATATATATTTTTTTTTAAGTGTGTTTAGTCATTTTTAATATTAATTTTGAAATAAGTAGTTTAAGAGTTCAGTGATAGTAAAATAAAGGTGGAAATTTGTTGTACTTTATTTTAAACAAATTCGGTGTCAACACAATAGACTACTGATAAAGTTTATTATGTTTACTTTCTTACTACCCTACACTACATTTGGTTATCAAGCCATTCAGTGATGCTAATAGCCGGCTTTAGCAAACAATTATTTCTTGTCCTGTTGGAGGTCCAATATTGCACAGTTTTTCAAATGATCCGTGTCTTCAAACTCTTATTTTACTAGAAACTCTGGTGTTGGTAAAGCTCAGATGCAGTCAAGTGGTAGGCAGATGGTAATTCCTGGCCTTGATCCAGAAGGCAGTCATACTAAATGCATGAGGACGATTGTGAAAATAACTTCCCATATCATGCCTACAGATAGTTTAGAGAAATTAATGACTGTGCAGTTTATCATAATTCACTACCTGCCAATGGCATGACTTCACTACTTCAGTGGCATGACTAGAAATCCATTAGGCTATTAATTTAACCCTCCAAAAGCTGAGGAGATCATTCTTTAGTGCTAAGCATTTTTAGGGCGCCGCGCAAACATATTTTGAAAAATTCATAATAGATACAAATTTTTATTTATATTTGTTTTGTTATATATCAATGTGTTCAGAAAAGATCAGAGAATAATATAGTAATAGCTTTATTTACTTATCATTATTCAGTAGAAGTATAATGGATGATAAATCACAATGGAAAAAATGTCACTAAAATTTTGAACTTTAGAAGCTGCTCACATTCACTAAATAAACTGAATTAAAATTTCAAGATATAAAAAATGTTTAAAATTTTATAATAAACACAAATATATACAACAATGGACACTTTGAAAAATAAACAAAACACTTACAGGTAAAAATATCTAAGCATCTCACATTTCGCGTTTAGGTTAGAGCTAGTTTAAACAAACGTAATCAAACATTTTCAAACCACATCTTACAGCTGACAATATTGTCGTCTGCTCTATATTTTTATTTCTCCAATGAAGACAAACTAACACTGCCTACTAGATAGAGAATTCAATTTATTTTCACTCTATGTGAAGTGCTAGTTTGTCCGATAATTATTAGCTTCGATATATCGATTCTTCGAATCGGTTCTTTGAGAGTCGATAGCACTTCGAGGGTTAAATCTGTTGAGTTTTGCCAGAAATGTTCTAAATTGCAGCTATTTTAGTGGCTGCAGTTTACACAGTGACCACTCCCCCATTATAGTTTCTCAGAGAATGTCGTCTTTGGAAAATGTATTAATAATTTGCTGCACTTGTCTCCTTTTTGTCTAAAGCCACTCCTGTTTTCAATAACCTTCATACATATTTTGAAGAACTGATTGTTTTAGCTCGACTACGAGCAATAATCTTTTGGCAGATGGAGATTTTACAGGGCATCCCCTAGCTGGCTCGTGGCTAGTGATTAGGAAGTCTTGAAATGTCTTCATTGGGGCTCATCCAACTAGTGTGGTTCCTTACTCGATAAAATTCTCCTATGTAGTCATTTCTGTAATGGAATCTTCAGACTATTTTTGGACCTTATTGGTAGATGGACCTTACCACATATGTCAGTAAATTTGTTTATCTGTAATTTGTAAAACTATTTTTCCACATGAAACGATTGAAAGACATTCAACATAAGAACAAGCACTTAAAAAGAAAAGATAAACTTTATCATTTTATTTTTCCTAATTTAATTCAATTATTTAAATATCTAATTTAATTATAAAATGTTTTCTTATAACATTGCTTTAATATTGTGAAAAATAAACATAAAATAATTGAATGACTTCTTTCCAGGTGTATGCCCAGTCCTTTGCAGCCAACGAGGAGAGTATATTAATGGAGAATGTCAGTGTAACCCTGGGTGGAAAGGCAAAGAGTGCAGCCTCAGGCATGATGAGTGTGAAGTGCCCGATTGTAACGGTCATGGACATTGTGCCAATGGAAAGTGTGCCTGCGCTAGAGGGTACAAAGGAAAATTCTGCGAAGAAGGTAAAACTTTGTTTTATTAGTTTAATTTAAACTGGTTCCCTTTTATTTGTGTTTTTGCTTGAAAAACAATACAATTTTTGTATACAGTAAAACCACGATAATCCGGCAGACTCGATATTAAGGCATCAATCATCTTGAAAATTTGCACTTATTAAAAATAGCGGTTTTTGTAATTATTAAGTGATTTAAGCCCGGTCTACACAGTCTGTTGGCTCCGTATCCGTTAAAAACAGTGTGTAAAAATCTGCTGCACAATAAACTTGTCCAAAACAAACATTTCAATCAAAATTTCTTCTAAAAATCGAACCGATTCAAAACAATGTGCTCTCGTCGTCCTTTAAAAACGTTAAAGGGACCGTTTAACACTTTCGTTGCTGACAGTATTTTCTTGAGTATTCCAATTAGTGAAGATTATTTGAACAAATTGAAGTCTTTGGAAAAAGATACATTTAATTTCTTGTAAATAGTTGTTCGATTTAAAACCGCTTTCAGGATATCTACTAGTTCCCAGAAATAAAACTCAGTGACTTTTAGGGTAAAAATTAAAAAAATCGAGTTTCTATATACAAAGTCTTTATTCCGTAAAACTTAAAATCACTTATGACTTATGTCTACTTCTCTTAGTAATACACCCAACTAGTGATACACGAAATGCGTGATGTTTTAGTCGATTGTTCAAACATCTCGAGCATCAAACAATCGCGCATCACTACGCCGCAACTTGTCTGCTCCGCTGTTCACTACTACGACCATACTCCCCCTTACCGGATGCTGTTCCTGTTTATATTCATGTTTCGGCAAAAAAGACATTGAAGCAACATAAAACACATAATTACTCCGCTTCATATATGCTCCAAATTATTTTAAAGGCTAGATATGTCTTATAAAAAACTAATCATCATTATAGGAAAAATATTTCATCATCTTGAGCCTGGGGCTATGATCGCAATTATAACATCAGCGTGTCACTCACACGATAGTATACGGAACCTTTCTTACATATTTGTTACAATCCAGCGCTCAAAGAGCTTATATTATAAATATTTCATGTACAAAATGATTTTGTTTTAGGCTTTTAAAATGTATTAGTTATCGGCAATCTCTCTACGCAGTTAATGTTACGTAGTTTCAACGTGTTCATATACAGTACATGTGCGTTTATTCCCTGTCTAAACCATTTTAAAGGAAGACCTCAATAATCCGGCATCACCGGATCCCCAAGCATGCCGGATTTTCGAGGTGTTACTGTATTATGTTTTTTGAGATTAGTTTTAAAACAAATTTCATGTCTGGATAATTTCTTTAATTATTTGGTTTTCTGCTACGAATGGTATTTTCATTTTAAGTGCCCTGCCCCTCCCTTACTAGCATTGTTTTTTCGCCTTAAAAGGTACAAGAGTTTTGAACGGCACTCTTATGATAAAAAGCCTAACAGACAGGTGTTGTTTAAAAATAGTCATGTTGTCATTTAAAAAGTAGTCATTGCTGTTGTTTTGTAAACTTGAGTTTCAAGTATTATTCTAAAACTCCGGCATTTTATATAAATAAAATGAAATTATAACATGTAACAGTCTGCAAAGTATTAAAAAATAACATTAACGTAAGAGATAATATAATACGAAAGTAATGATAGATGGCAAATACATTTTTTAAAGAATTCATCTGTAGTCCTACATATAAATAAAATTGAAGTGTATGTCAGTGATTTCAAAATAAATACTTTTTCTAAGCTCATATAGTTAATTAAATTACAAGTGAAAAAACATAGACCAAGAACGGGAGTTGAACCCGGGACCTTCAGGTTTCCATCCTGACGCTCTAACCATCTGAGCTACCCTGATATCTACCGATATTGGTCGATGTTATCTCACTTGTACGGTTTTTACTGCAATTATTGAATTAACAGATTGAATACCTCGTGTATACGACATTGAAGACAATCTCAATTCTTATTTCGCAGCTTACAGTGGTGTTATTATTTTTTTTTTTTTCCCCCCGCTTACACACTTCCTCAGCAAGGAATATTTAACCCTAGAACCGGCAATGTTAACGAAAATGGATTTTTTGGCGTGTGCAAGCATTTATTCAAAAATTCGCCAAAAATAGTAAATGAACCCCAATCCAAAAGTGTTCCATAGCTTTTTTGTAGAGAAAGGTTCAAAAAATTTGTATATGCCAGTAAAAAAATTATAGATGTAAAATTTAGAAAGTTATTAGCTCAAGAAACAAAAAATGTTCAGTTACGAAAAATAAAAGTTCAACTTTAAGTCTACATAAAAAGTAGTAAACATTTTTTGTAATTTTTTCCATAAATGTAAAAAAGTTTCGTAATTTAGTTCTAAATAGAACTGTATAAAAACATTTAACATTTTCAAATTTCTTATTTTGAAAACACGAGATTTTATGTTCTTACTACAAGTCTGCTATCAAAAGTATGCCAAGTTAGAAACGTAATTTACTAATATATGCTGTGCCCAAAAATAAAATATTATAACAAAGTGTAGAGAATAAATCAAAGAACTGAACTGTATACTTGTAAATTATCTTTTCATAAAAGTATTTGACTTAGAAGTATTTGAATAACAAAAGTTAGAAAAATATAGTAAACTCTCGTGTGTACAAGATGCGCGCGCATTCTCGTGTGTCTCCCTATGTTGAAAAAGTCCGTTACGCTACAGATTTGAACGTTAGGTGAGACCGTATTAGCAGTCACTTTCCCACGGTCCTACACAATAAACTGTTCAAATATAGCAAATTTGGTTTACAGGGGAAGTTAGCTTGAAAAATTATCTTTACAAAGATACCAAAATATCTATAAAAAACAATTGAGGTCATACAGATCTCACGTGAAATAAATAACGCTGTTTATTGGTTGGAAAACTGACCAATTGCAAGGGTCTACAAAACCCCTTCTAACTTCAATACTATTGGTCCGATTTTTGATTGGATGAAAGTTTTGGATAGGGGAAATTGTGATGAATCCATCGGTACATAGGTTTAACTATGACAACCTACTGGGCGGGTTTTAGAGATTGACGAAAGTTGAGTTATTTCGTTATGTTTTGTATGAATTTTCGGGCTCCGATTGATTTGTAGAAAACTAATAAACTGCAACGATGATTACGTATGTAAGTATACGTTTTAGAAAGAAATTGTAAATACAAAAAATAAAGTTTGAAACATTACCTTTCTAATGGTGTTTGTCTTTTTGAGATTGGAAGATTTTTAGTGGGTCAAATATTCAATACAATCGCGCGTTACAAATGTGTTGTCATGATCGCACGTTTCGTGCGATCTGCCGGTTCTAGGGTTAATTAAATTACAAGTAATTTAATTAAATATCCCTTGCTGAGTAAGTGTGTAAGCGGGAAAAAAAAATTTGGAAAATGGTTGACCCTAAAGGCCATCAATGTAACTTCCCGCTAACTACACTATTTTTGGAAATGTTGAACTGCCATAACTTTTGAATGAATCAACCGATTTTTATGCGATTTGCAGCAATCGATGCAGTTTTTTAAGTCCATTGAAAGAATCAACAACAAAAATTTTTCAGATGAAAAGTTTCGGAGAAATTGAGGAAAAACACTTTTTTTTTTTTTTTTTTCGTTCACGATATCTCGCGAATGAATCAACCGATTTTCATGCGATTTGCGGCAATCGATGCAGTTTTTCGAGTCTATTGAAAAAATCGACAACAAACATTTTTCTGATGAAAAATTTCGGAGAAATTGAGAAAAAACACTTTTTCTATTTTCTTTCGTTCACGATATCTCACGAACGAATTAACCGATTTTGACCGGACTGGTAGCGATCGACGTCGCTTTTCAAGGTTAAAAGCTGATTAGATTTTGGAATTGATCGGTAAAGCCGTTTAAAAGTTATTCCAAAAAAACCTGATTTGAAAAAATTTTATTTCTTAGTTTTTTTGAAATTTCTCAGAACCTACCGTTCCGAATTAGTTGAAATTTTCAGGAAATCTAAGTTTGATGGAACTCTTTAGAACGCCGTTTGGTAGGATCCAATCGGTTAAGCCGTTCAAAAGTTATAAGCGGGTCACATACTTACATACACACACACACACACACACACATACAGACAGGGTGACACCCTCTCGGGAGTAGTCAGGGAAGATTCCTAGGACCTCAAAACGTCGAGATCTGATAAATACTCGATTTTTGAAAAACGGGGTGAAACCAATAACTTCCCGATTTTAGAAAATTTTCAATTTCCTTAGCGGGAAGTTAAAAATAATAATAATCATATAGTTATTCTCACTTTACTAAAACCTAAACATCCATTTTTTATTTTTTGTCTGTCTGTTTTTCCGTTTGTCTGCCTGTCTATATGTTTGTCCTCGATAATCTCCAGAATGGCCAAACCAATTTTGATCAAACTTTCATTTACATGTAGAGAACTTTTCATAGCCTAATCTAGGCTACTTTTTATCCCAGAACTATTTAGGTTTCCTATTTAAAAATTGAAAAAATATAAAAATTATGGACAAAATTAGGGGTTTTGCGAACGGACGTGACACGCTACCATTATAAATAAATCAACTGATTTGGATCAAAAGCTTAACACTTTGTCAAGATAGTCTGTGTTTTAATGTGCTGTATACGCTGGTTTAACCGTTAAATATATATCAAAACAGTATGCAATAATGTGAAATGTACTCATTTACGTTAAATACACCTCAAAAATTTATATGTTCGTTCGGTAGTTATGAGTAACAAACTGGCGGAAAACGGGAACTTATCGTTCATTGGTGTATAGGTAATTTATGTAGGGCTAAAAAGGTATACATAAATTAATTTCTGCAAAACTCACTGTGCGCTTTTGGACCATGGAACTCGGATCTAAAACCTTTTTTTTAAAATTGTGTGTATTGGTTAGGCACAGTATTTACCCAATAGTCCTTTCATTTATTTAATCATCTGTCCGAGCGAAGCCACAGCTACCACAAAGTCTTTCCATAAATGAATACATGTGATTCTGTAAACATTTTTGGCATTTGTGTTCTGTCCATAGTGTGTTTTTTAGGATTTAAAATGAACAGGGTTACATTTGAAAGAGGAAGATCAAAATGTTTAAATAGACGGAATTAAAATACAAATTAATATACTGTACATAATAAATTATACACACTCAACATTTACCTAGAAGTAGGATATAGTGAGGTCAGCAAATCTTAAGGGGGCGCTTGCCTGCCCGCCATATTGAATCTGATTCCCATAAGAGCAATGCTACAGAATAAATAATTTTTTTCCGTTAATTCGTGGAATAAATTTAAAAATTTGGTTTCATTTTGAAGTACTGTCATATGTGGATGTTGATTGCCGAATACATTTTCAGAAACCGTTTTATTGTTTTCATAAACGTATGATATAAATAGTAAACTTTATTAATTTTTTACTTAGTTGCAAAAAGAGATATTGCAAAAATCCTTAGCAATCAACACCCACAATCTATTTTACTTTAAGAAAAAAAATACAGCTTTCGTTTTTTAACATAAACAGCACAAAAATATGCTTAATAGTGAAGGTATGTTTTGGTTATTTAACATTGAAATTGGTACCCAATATCGTAGTTTTGAATGTGGAGAGCCGAGCCTTAATCCATTTTGGCTATAAACTGAACTTACTCAAAAAGTAAACATTCCTCAGCAACTAAAGAGTTTAAGTCTAATATAATTTTTTGTTGTTGTGTCAATTACTTTTAAATAAGACAATTCCGGCTTAGGCAGAGAGTCTTTTATAGATTTTCATCTCTGCTGATCACATCTAAAGTCTCCCTATGTTCTTGTGTCATAAAAATTATAGTCAATATTTTGAGCTGTTTTGCTCTTAAGTCACCGTAAAATCACTTCAAGGATGTACCTGCTCAGGATTTCACAAACCTTAAAAACATTCCTGCATGACTTTATGATTAAATTTTCAAATAATTCTTACTTCCTTTTTTTGTAAAAAAAATCATCTTTAACATACTGTTTATTAGAATTACCCCATAAAATAAGTCCACAATTGAATTGAGGATATACTATACCATAATAAACCAAGTTCAACTCATTGGTGTAAAGCATTTCGACAAATATCTGAAAATAAACAATCCTGAAGTATGGTAACTATAAATAAAGTAAAAAATTGCCGATTTAACTTCTTCCAGAAAGACATCATCCAAAAACCTTTTAGGATGCTCAGTTTGTGATGAAAGTCCCTTCTCAAAAAACGTTTAAATTAATATTACTAATTTATTTTAACAATTATTTCATAAAAATATTGTCCAGCTGCGATCACATGTACAAAATCTTTCTGCCCAATTTCAGACAAGATCTGGCCACAAGAAGTAAGGTTTGTGGCATCTACAAAATAAATGACGCTATCAATTCTCACAGAAGTTGAAAAGTAATTTATAAAATAAATAAACATTACCAGAAACTGGCACACACTTTCTCACAAACATGTTTAAATTATTAAACAGATTCACTGTGACTTCATAGTTGTATTAAAGTATGAGAGGGGGTACATTAAAGTAGAGAGTAACTAATAAATATTATTATTATTAGCTAGAGAGAAAACTATTCGATAAATTTCGAACTAATTTGCACCAAACATGTCAATTAGGCCTGTATAGGTGCACAAAATAAGGTTTTGAGAAATTTTGAAAAACAATCCCCTTTTTGGCAAAAAAACCCAAAAATCAGTTATTATTAGCTAAACAAGAATTTTTGGAAAGATTCGGTGTTTTGCATATGGTGAGGTACATTAAGGGCTACAAATAAGCCAAATTTTATCAAAATCGTTAATCATTTTTTATAAAAAAAAAATAATAACTGATTTTTTGGCAAAAAAAGGGGGTTGTTTTTTCAAAAATTTTCAAACCCTTTTTTCGTGCATCTCTACAGGCCTAATTGACATGTTTGGTACAAATTTGTTAGAAATCGATCTAACAGTTTTCTCTCGAGCTTTTTGTACATACAGACAGACAGACATTTTGTAAAAACCACTTTTTTGAACTCAGGAGGCCCCAAAACGGATATTACCGCAAAAATCTCAACATAGATTTTTTTTTGCGATCACTATACTTTCTCTACACTATAGTATAGTGGAGAAGTAAAATTATCTAGGACCAAGATCAGATCAATGGGGGACTTGAAATTCAAGAATCATACTACTAGACAAAACTCCAGCCACTCAACAAGCTGAATCCTATTTGACATGTATGATTTAATCCAATTTAAATAATTAGTTACACACAAAACTTCAAATTTTTTTGTATTTGAAAATTAACACAATTAAATGCCTTACAAAACTCAAGAAAGAACTTGTTCTCTACTGTCCGCCGCTTGTTGTAAATGTAATAAGCCTCACAACTATGGTAAAATATAAACAATGTGTAATTTAAACATCTTTTTTCCAGTTGACTGTCCCCATCCAACGTGTTCAAGCCATGGTTACTGCGCAGACGGAGTTTGTCTTTGCAAAAAAGGTTGGAAAGGAGCTGACTGCAGTGAAACGGACAACGATGCGTTGCAATGTCTTCCAGACTGTTCCGGACACGGAAGTTTTGATCTAGAGACTCAGACTTGTAATTGCGAGCCTATGTGGTCAGGCGAAGACTGTTCCAGAGGTGAGAGAAGAAAACATTTCATAGGTAGGCACACTTGCGTTGTGCTGATAGCCTTGGTTATTGTTTTGGGTAAAACGTGGTTGGCAACATTAGGCTTGGAACTACAGGCTTTTACAGATATCTGCATGAATGCTGGCACTTGGCCTTGCTTAAGTGAAAAAAAACAACATTTTCCCACACCACTTTCTAATGTGACTCATCCTTCAAACGAACTAATGGATGTTTACCACACCCTTAACACGTTCACTGCTACACAAATTTCTTATTTCCTATGCTAGGAGCTGACCTTTTATTTTTTATATTTATAACCTAAATGAGTAGAAGTTACTTTATTTTTTTACTTTTCTACGTAATAATCACTAATATTTTAAAGCGGACAAACATGTGCATCCATAGCACATAGGCTTAAAAATGGCGTGCGAAGCACACAATGCACTGTGTATTGAAAATAGGGGAGACCGGGGCAAGTTTTCACGCTTTTTTTTATTTATTTTTTCTATTTTTTACTAAGTTAGCTACGTTTGTAAAAAATTACTACAATAACCACTGAAAACTGCACTACAACGTGGCACGACTAATATAGATTACTTAACCCACTAACGGCCATACGACACCACAACACCAGGTTAGACGGCGCAAACGCAACAACTTCACACATTTGCAAAAATTTGCATATATTTGCATAATCGCTAATTTAATTCACTTAAAATTATCCAATCGTAATAAAACTGGCACCATTGGAAAGGAAATGAATTAAACTTCAATTTTTGTATTTACAACTTTTTCGTAAAACGTATATTTACATACGTAATCATCGTTTTAAAATATGCATATCGGGCTACAGCTGTTTCCACGCGCGAATCTGCATACAATTGGACTGTTATTTCCCACTTCTTCAACGTTCAAGACTATCTACACAAATATTTCTTTGGCTATTATAAATACACCATTGGATTCGTCAAGATTTTATCTTTCTGTTGGTGTCTTCCAATCAGATGTCACTGTAAAATTAGTCTTTCATTCATGAGGTACTGTAAACCCTTGCGATTGGACAGTCTCTCAACCAATAAACAGGCCATTTTGTCAACAGATATTCACAAGGCTACGCCTTATATTTTGACAGATTGCTTTATACCATTTTGTAGAGCAAAGTCTGACGTTTCGAACTGTGTCAAGTAATCCAGATAAAACCGGTTTTGTGATTGTCTAGACAGCAGTGGAAAGTGACGTTGTGGTGAGATCGCCTAGGGCGTTTGTTCCCACGCTATTCAAATGACGCAACCTACATGCACGTGTTGACTCGGGAGTTTTTATTCGACTGATGTCTTTTTGTTATTCAGATAAATGTAACTCAAACACTTTTGTGAACTAAGGAAAGACAAGTACACCGTTCTTTTCTTTGATTTATCCTCTACACTTTCTTATAATAATATTTCATTTTTGGTCAAAGCATATATTAGTAAATGACGTTACAATCTAGGCCTAGGTAGGTACCAGTTGTGTACTTGAAACATAAAAACTGTTTTTTTTCAAAATAAAAAATTTGAAATTGATAAATGTTTTTATACAGTTCTATTTAGAACTAAATTACGAAACTTTTTTATGCTTACTGTTTACTATTTACTCCATGTTTACTATTTTTTATGTAGGTCTAAAGTTGAACTTTTTCCTTTCGTTACTGAACATTTTTTGTTTCTTGAGCTAATAACTTTTACAATTTCTAAATAAACTAATTTTTAGTGGCATAGTTGAATTCTTTGAAGTTTCTTCTACAAAAAAGCTATTGAACACATTTGGATTGGGGTTCATTTACTATTTTTGGCGAATTTTTAAAAATATGCTTGCAAAACGCTAAAAACGGGCTGGCCAATTTTAGCTTTAACCATGGCCGTACGTGGGTTAAGCAATGATTTTGAGGGAAAAGTAGTCAAGTGTCATTTGGTCACGTGCGAAAATGTGCCCAGTAACCGGGGCAAGTTTTCGCACACTATAATGTTAGGCAGGGGCACGTTTTCGCAAGTACTTAAATCATTAAAATCTGTATAATTAAACAAAAAACAGTTCAAGGAAAATTATTTATTAATTATAGATACATTTAAATATAATACATTTAACAAAATTCGTTATCATCATCATCACTATCGCAATTTATACACACGAAAAACAAAGGGTCTCCCTTAATGCACGCCTCGTGAGCCCATCTCGTACAACGAGTACACTTAACCCATTTCTCTCTTGGTTTTGACTTGCTGTATAATTCCAAGCAGTAAATGCAAACGCAGTCATCTTCTTCATCACTCGATTCTATGCTGACGTTCACTTTCTTTGGCTTAGTAGACGTTATATTAGCTGATTTTCCTGATTTTCTTCCAAATAAACTCTTGTTAACACATTTCTTAACTTTCATTTTACTGTCATTTAGTTTTTCCTTCCTCTGCTTAGCTTTTTCTTGTTCTTCCTTCAGTTGGTCTTTAATGGGCGTATCTGTCAAAATGGCATTTAACATTATTTACCATCTTATCTTTGGAGTTATTATTAATCATACACCTTTATTATAAAGAAATCATAACATTATTGTGTGTATAGAAAGTTCTAACGGGGTTAGCGTGCGGAGCACGCATGATTTTCCCCTAGTATATTATATAACAGCCAATAATATTAGTAATATCAACGCTCAAGCCAGCTTGATGGGGGCATGTTTTCGATGCGAAAACGTGCCCCACTCTAAATGCGAAAACGTGCCCCGTCCATGTTTTTACTTTAACCTAAGATAAGATGTTGAAAAAAGAACTGTTTTGAACAAACTATAACATCAATCAGAGCAGGTGAATGTCTTTGTTCGATATAATATGAATAAAAAAACTAAACTTAAGGCGTATATGTTTGTTTTGAGTTAAAGTAAGGTCATGCAAATTTACTCAACTGAACAAAAACAATATAAATTGACTTAACGCAGCGAAGGGAGTAGCCATCAAACTAAAACTCTCATAGTTGCTGCCTAGGAGCGTTGTCTTCAAACTAGTCTGGTTGGTGGTGCGCTCTAGCAGTCTGCTAACAAATTAAGGCCGAATCGAAAACCTGCCCCGCGCGAAAACTTGCCCCGGTCTCCCCTACTCCCAATCCGGGGGTTGGCATGCAATACACTGTGCGTCGGCCGCTTCTCATAGTGTTCAGTGTCAAGCTCACAGTGAACGATTTAAACAGAGATGTACCGGGTACTGATGTTTTTAGTCAGGTTAGTAGCGGTTTGATCAAACGCCAGCATTCGCGCCTGTATCTGTACTATGGCTGTATGTATTATGATTGGCTATTACACGTTATGAGTTAATGACACCATAATGTGCAAACATTTTTTAGTCCTTACCTCTGCGACATTTACGTACTTAAGTTTAAAAAAATTAATTTAGAAACTCCAAATAAATGTTATTAAATATCAAATTGTCAAAATTAAAATAATGACTTTACAAAAGCAAATTGTGCTTGTGATTCTCTCTTTTTTAATTCATCCAATAAAATATTTTCTTTTTGTAAAAACTATTTCACTTCAACATAGCTCAATTTCCTTCCATAAAGTATTAACATTAATCAAACTCAAGTGTATAGTTTCAAAAAACTTAGGTAAATAATTATAATTAATAATTTTCCCTTTCAATAAATATTTTAGTAAAGGTAAAAAATATGTGTATAGCAGTAGTTCTTAGTTTTAATTTTGATTGAAAATTTTACTGGTGAAAAATCTCACCAAATGATAAATTTGTATCTTTAACCTTTACAATTTAAATTCACTTTGTAAAACCCATAAAAGATTTCATTATATCATTTTATTGATAAACAATAACGTAAACAAATTTTAAGTTGTAAAAAAAATAGTTATTTATGTTAATTGTTTTTTTTACATTTAAATTAGTACTATGTAGTATTTTTTAGTACTATGTTTAGTACTATGTACTAGTTTAAATTTATAAACTAGCATGCATTTTGTTACTTAAAACAATAACCAGGACTTAAAATGTTAGTTATAGGTAAATAATGCATACATTTATATATTTTTTATTTGTTCATTCATTCATTCAAAGACAAATTCAAAAAATATATATTTTATATAGGCCTACATAAAAATCTTTTCTAAAATAATAATAGTCAAAAAACCAAGCAGCAGTAATTTTTTTATTCAATTTTCACAATTAAAGCCTTTTAACTAATTAATGTAAGCTATGCGTTTAAAACTTTATAAAAGAATCTTATTCCGCATTTTATAAAAAGAATCTTATTTAGCACATTTACAAAAACTTGTGTAGTTTTAAAAGTTATATTATCCTACATAAAAGCAAATAAAACCAATCCCAATACTTTGATTGTATTGCTAATAAATTAAAATTTTAGAATTTTGACAATTACCGGTAATTAATTTAATGTTTAAAGAATTTTTCTTGGAGAAATAAAAGCACAACATAAATATTACATTTAAATATACTTTTCATGAAAACATTTTTTATTAACTCTAACGTAAATTTTATCACAAAAATGATAACAAACTGAAATTTACTTCTCTTTAATATATATGAACACCCAAGACTTAATTCTGTTTAACTTTCATAGATTACACAGCCATAAATTTAATATATTTTTGTAACTACGAACGGAATTTTATTTTTTTTTTACCGCACAACAGCACAAAAATATAAGTAAATTTTAAATAATCCTTTTTTGAGCAATAACAAAAGAAGAAGTTCTTTAAAGAAAATAATAAATTTCTTGCTGCCTAAGCCAAATTTTATCTCAGAAATACTAATATTGACAATGTTCATGCCATGTTAAAACACACATCATTTCATTAATTTTTAAAAGTTTCCCTTTTCACAAAGTGATGCACTTATCGCTTACTACCTAAACAACATGTCAACTAAAGTAATACATATAAAAGTAAATGTCCTACATGTTTTTGAAAGATAGACTTCTATGGTCACAATCATTAGCGAATTTCCATAGGAAAAATGAGCTATTGCAGTGGCCCTTATGGTGAGACCCAAGGTCAGGAGTAGCAAATGAGCACCGATCACGGTCCCCATAACACGTTTTGGGGTGTCATTAAAATTCATATATATATGTGTTCGCACTCTAGCGGCAGCATTTTAAGTCCGACTTGGTCCAAATTTGGTACACGTGTTGGTAGTCTATGCCGCTCGGACGAGTTCGTTAGACAAAAAAATCCAACAACTGGAATTACGTTTTTTGACCGGAAGTAACTGTTTTTTTAGATTTTTACTAGGAGAATGAAATTTTTTAGTTTTTTTCTAAAAATGTAAATGTAGGATGTTATTCTGCACATTTTGTTTTTTTACGCGACC
Source organism: Philaenus spumarius (assembly GCA_018207615.1). NCBI lineage: Eukaryota > Metazoa > Arthropoda > Insecta > Hemiptera > Aphrophoridae > Philaenus > Philaenus spumarius. The sequence goes on along the minus strand of JAGFPH010000668.1, from coordinate 153,971 downwards.
TTATAGCTCGCTTGGTTCCCCCAAAATCGACCAAAACATAAAATACCATAAAAGTACCCGGTTCGAAGCCAAGTGGTGCAAACTCACGAGGCCACTAGAGGAAACAAATTCTACTAATATTTAACGCCTTCGTGAGTAGACCTATTTCCCAAATTGTTGGTTGAAACCCTAATACATAGGCATATAAACTTAATTTTGGAAATTTGCTCAACTCACGTCAGCGGTCCAGCTGCATGGTCGAATTATTATTATTATGTACTTGGTCTTCAAAGATCGACCACATTACTATTCTCAGCATGTTGAGTACAACCGACGTTTCAGGCACTTTACAGATGTCCATTTTCAATGATTAACAAAGTATAAAGTGAGGTCGATCTCCGAAGATCAAGTGCATAACAATCCTATATGTTATTATATTTATATTAAGAGTAATTTTTTATAAACTCTAGAAATTACATAATTTTTATTTAACAACGTTTTTATTGTAATTAGTTCTCTGACTAATAATGCTTTATATTAGCGCAAATTTATTGTTTTTTGTTCTGCAGAACTTTGCGATTTGGACTGTGGAACTCATGGACATTGTGTGGGAGATGCGTGTATGTGCAACCCAGGCTGGTCAGGAGAATATTGTAACTTAAAACAGTGCGACCCCAGGTTAGTCCTACTCTTTTCTAACAAGTCAATTTCTGTAACTATCTTTTAACCCATAATGTAAGAGTTAGTGGAATGCCAGCAAGTGGATGTTTATCTAGTAGTGTGGATGCACTACTTTGTGCGTAAGTAGTGTGATCTACCTTTGCATAGAGGACAAACTGTGTTGGTGGTTTGTTAACCCTCCCAGTGGCATGGTTAAAGCTAAAATTGAAAAGCCTGTTTTTAGCGTTTTGCAAGCATATTTTTAAAAATTCGCCAAAAATAGTAAATGAACCCCAATCCAAAAGTGTTCAATAGCTTTTTTGTAGAAGAAACTTCAAAGAATTCAAATATGCCACTAAAAATTTGTTTATTTTGAAATTGTAAAAGTTATTAGCTCAAGAAACAAAAAATGTTCAGTAACGAAAGGAAAAAGTTCAACTTTAGGCCTACATAACAAGTAGTAAAAATTTTTTGTATTTTTTTCGTAAGCGTAAAAAAGTTTCGTAATTTTAGTTCTAAATATAACTGTATAAAAACATTTATCAATTTCAAATTTTTTATTTTGAAAAAAACAGTTTTTATGTTCCAAGTACACGACTGGTAACAAACCTAGGCCTAGATTGTAACGTCATTTACTAATATATGCTTTGCCCAAAAATGAAATATTATTATAACAAAGTGTAGAGGATAAATCAAAGAAAATAACGGTATACTCGTCTTTCCTTAGTTCACAAAAGTGTTTGAGTTATATTTATTTGAATAACAAAATGATATCAATCTAATGAAAAGCCGCTACCCTACACGCTGCATATAGAACCCCATTTGTATAACGTGAGAACCCACGCACTTGACTTTCTCACTAGAACTGACATTTCAACTGTCGACTAGACAGACAAAAAACCGGTTATTTCTGGATTACTTACCACCGTTTCAAACGTCAGACTTTGCTCTACAAAATCGTGTAAAGAAATCTATCAAAACATAAGGCACTGCCTTCCCAATATCGATTGACAAATGGCCTGTTTATTGGTTGAGAGACTGTCCAATCACAAGGGTTTACAGTAATTCTTGAAATAAATACTAGTTTGTTAGTGACATATGATTGGAAGACACCAACAGAAAGATAAAATCTTGACGAATCCAATAATATCGTTATAATTGCCAAAGAAACATTATTGTAGATGGTCTTAAACGTTGAAGAAGTGGGAAATAACAGTACAATTGTATGCAATTCGCGCACGGAAAGAGCTGTAGACCGATTTGCATATTTTAAAACGATGATTACGTATGTAAATATACGTTTTACGAAAAAGTTGTAAATACAAAAATTAAAGTTTGATTCATTTTCTTTCCAATGGTGCCAGTTTTATTGCGATTGGATGATTCTAAGTGGGTTAAATTATCGCTTATGCAAATATATGCAAATTCTCGTTAATTGTCGAAATAGCTGTATCTTGCGCCTGAGAGAACGTCACTTTGGGCAGTCTGCCACTGGGAGGGTTAAACTCTTGTTAGTTCTATGCATATACCAATTTAATATTTTACTATTTCAGATGCAACGAACATGGTCAATGTAAAAACGGAACCTGTCTTTGTGTGACTGGCTGGAATGGAAAACATTGCACCCAAGAAGGCTGTCCTAACAGCTGTTCTGGTCATGGGCAGTGTCGGGTCAATCAAGACAGTCTGTGGGAGTGCAAGTGCTCTGATGGTTGGGACGGAAGGGACTGCAGTGTCCTTCTAGAACAAAGCTGCAGTGATGGAAGGGATAACGATAAAGGTACTGTTATTGTACTTTAGTATTGATATACATCTTTTTTTATATTAGTAAGAAAGTTTATTTCATTATCAAAATAAACGGTATCAGTTAACTGACACAAACTTTCTCCCAACTTACTGTAGTCAAAATAATATTGTTTTCAATCATTTTATTTATTACTTTTTAGAACAAAACAAAAAATAATATTCTACCTACGTCAATTGTATAAAAAAATTATTGTCCTAGGCGGGATTCGATCGCGCGACCTTTGAATTACTGGCCGTGCTCGCTACCATGGTGCTACCCCGTGCGGCCGCCGCCGCGATGCTAGATTGACAACACAAACTTGTTTATTTTTAAACATTTCCCCATAATTATAAAACGCCGAAGTTTTGATAAAAGCGGGTGGTGTCATTTTGTTTGGCATCTTCAGCACTATAAATACTGAAAATTTGATCAAAATCGTTAGAGCCGTTTTTGAGAAATTTGCATTTTTATTGTTTTTTATGGGTTTTTAGGGGTAAATTACCCTTAAAAATTAAAAATTCCAAAAAATGAAAAAAAAACCCCTGGAGATATTAGGGTTTAGTACCTACATACCAAATTTCATGAAAATCGGACCAATAGTGTCCTCTCTGGTCGTGTATACATACTGACAGACTGCAGACAGACACCACTCTAAAAACACTTTTTTGGGTTCAGGGAGCACCAAAACAAAAAATTCCACTAAAAATATTTTTGGGTTCAGGGAGCACCAACACAGATAATTGCACTAAACCATTTTTTGGGGTTCTGGGAGCACCAAAACAGATAATTCAACTAAAAATTCAAATTCGAACATTTTTACGAAAACAATACTTTCTCCATATACTCCGTATAGGGTGGAGAAAGTAACTAGAAAATTAAAATCTTTCCTATTGATATTGATAATATGATTAGTTCACTGTATAACATTTAACCCTTTCCACTCCAATTACTGGGGACCTAGTGTTGCTATCAGCTCTATTTAATTTTGAAGCACTGCGTGTAAGTAGGAACCAAACAACGGCGAGAGCCGACGGCTGTTTACAGAGCGGCCAAAGACGGCAAACATTACGTTTTCTAAGATTTATTTACCACAGAAACTGAACTCAAATGGTTCTAAAAAAATTCCACAGATAGCAGGACATCTCAAACTTCAACAATAGTGGTCATCAAAGTAACTACGTCCGTTCAAATGCAATCAAAGAACGTTGTCATAGCGAGTTCGGGGCTCGCCCGACAGGAGTTCGTGCGGATTAGTAGGATGCGGGGCTGCCCGGACACTCGAGTGGAAAGGGTTAATGAAATCGCCTTTTGGGCAATATATATATATACTGTATAATATATTAACTTTCCAAAAGTTTGTGGTTATATTGAGAATGCAGTTTTTTATTTGTTTTTCATAAAATGAAGGAGTATTATGGATGGATTCTTAAGCATAGCAAATAAAAAATATATTGCCCAAGAACTAACAGCAGTTTTGAAAAAAACCACCGTCTACTTTTAATCAGTTAAGAATTAATACCACAGATCTTCAGAAACCTAAGAGTCAAAACCACTTTAAGGTCAAATCATATAATCTTACCTTAAATATTGAACATAACTTTTGAGGTAATATAATAGAATAAAACTGAAACAGAAATTATTATTGCAAGCAATATGTGTATTTACTTAAAACGTTTCAATGGTAAGATCACCATCTTCGGTGATATATGTACCACAATAATCAAACTTAAATAATAAGTTCATTGGAATTAAATTCGGAAACTCATGAAACATTAAAATTTTAATTTTGAAAAAATAAATTTATATATTCAATTTACATCATCGAGTGTAAATTATTTATTATTTCCTTATTTAATATTACTATCAAGTTACAAACTATAATTTCTGATTTATTACTACTATTTTGAATTCTGTCAAATGGTTAAAAAAAAAGAATGGCCCATGTTTTTCCAAAATATTGTAGCAATAAAGTTCATCCATTTGTAAAACAATTATTGAAAACCTTAATGATGTTTTATGAAAAAACCATAGATAAAACAATTTTAAATATTTTTTACACATAGATGGACTTGTCGATTGTGAAGACCCGGAGTGTTGCACTAATCACATTTGTCGAAGCAGTCAACTTTGCGTCTCTGCTCCGAAACCGATTGACATCTTGCTTCGCAAACAACCTCCTGCGATTACTGCCTCGTTCTTTGAAAGGATGAAGTTCCTAATAGAAGATGGAAGTTTGCAGAACTACGCAAAACCTGACGCATTCAACGAAAGGTATACTTTGTACATTTTAAATTTTCTTCAATGCTTCAAATGTGTAATTTTTTTAAAACTTCAGAGTAAAGAAAAAGAATTTTGTTACAACGCAAATATAATAAATTAACTTTAACTAAAATCAACTAGCTAGTTCAAATAACAGAATCGTATATAATCATATAGCTAACACTAAGAATATGTTTTCTAATTTATAACAAGTTGAAACTAATGAATCTGATGTTTATTTGTAAATTCTTCTTTGTTTCTGTCAATCGGCAGAGTTTTCCTTTACCTGTTGTTGCTTTGTTGTGCCCCATGTGAAATCTCTTTCCCAAAACTCAAAACGCCTGTGTGCTGTAACAAATATTTTTGGCAACCCATTCATTTTGGAAACAAAATCAGTGTATTTTTCTTTAAGTTTAATTGGGTTAAGTTTGTTGAGGATGTTTGAAAGACCCATCATTTAGTCTATTCACTGTTTTGTATAGTCATGTTTTGTAATATGGAGAAACTATTTTATATAAAGTTTACAGTTTACATTTAACCACTTATTCAGTCACTAGCCATGCAGCGGACTTATTAAAATATTCAATGCTATTTTTAATCTGTAAATTGTAGATTCTATAAATACTCTTTGCTAATAAATAGGAAATCTTGAAAACTCTGAAAAATTCAAGTGTATTGAACTTTTTTATTAATTAGCTACCAGAACTTTTATTTAATGGTTTGGAAATCTGAAGAGTAATTTACACAGTCTTTTATTTTATAAGTCTGAGTAGGCCTGTTCTCATATTCTCCACGAAAGGTTTGCTTTTTGTTTAAGTTTTAATTCATGAATGTTTGTAAAATCGCTCACAAAATCTATTTATCATTAGGCCTATTCTAAAATGTCTAATTCCAACCTACTTTGATAGCATTAAAATCATAATTAATTTGATTGAAACCTGAAATTTGTTTCCACAAATAAAATGGGGATGCCAAAAGTTGTTCATTTGTTTTAAATGTTTATAAAATGATGTTTACTGTTGTTCATGAATGTTTTGGTTATTGTATCATACAGACCAACACACTTAATAATGTTCTAGAATAATATATTATGTATCTTACATCAATGTTTGACGTATTTGTGTAACAATGTGAGCGAATGAGATTAAAAACTAAAAGGAAAGGTTGGGTTAGCTAACGCTGTATTACAATTTCCCTTATGCTGCCCGCAGTGTGTTCTGGAACCACTTCAACGCAAGGTAAGGGGAAAAGAAACAAAGACAAAATTATTTTACTGCAATGTCATACGAATAGTAGAAAATGCATTTCAATTATGGAAAGCTAGAATTCAGTAATGTAGTTTTCAAATTTTGAAAAGTTTAAAAAAGTTTGACTGATTATTTTGTTATGTGGTTGTAATTTTCTGTTATCCTTGTCTTATCTTTTATGTTTATTTGTTTCTTTGTTAAAGGATATGCAATCATTTTTGTTTTGATTATTTTTATTGTATTAAATGTGGTTTATGTGTATGTTGTACGTTTTATTTAGTACTTTGAAATTTTTTTAGTGTGTTTGCGTTGGTTATTTTATAACTTGAAATTATAGTATATTTGTATTATGTTATGAAAGAAATTGTCTTGAAACACCTGGAAATGTCTTTAATTTTTTAATTTAATGGTGCAAGATAATTTAATTTACACAGTTAATTTTTACCTAACAATCGTTATTTTTGGACCTCCAGATATTGGAGATAAAATATAGTAATAACTAGAGGGCTCCACCCCTGCTTGCTTCATTCCCCAACCTCCAAAAGTAAACAGATTATTGTATACCTTGATATTTTTAACGAAATTACGATTGATTAGTACAGAAGCACTTGGTTCAGGATTGGGTGGTGACATAGATCTTGATGCTTGGATCAGTTTCACAGATCCAGAGTTTTGCATGAATTTCAAGAGTTCTTTTATATAACAGAAATATTAAACTTTTTGGGAAAATATGATATTTCTGCATCTGATTTTAAAATATTTGTGCCTATTGTGTTAAGGCAAAATCAAACACGTGTTAGGCTTTCTTTCCTCGTAAAATTCTTATCATTTGCCTAACTAAACCAATGAACATATTTTAATTCAATTTAGACAATAACATGTTTGGGTACTGTATGTATATCATCCAACATATTTTTTAGAATTTAATTCCTGTAATGTTGAAGATGGATTAAAGAAAAATAAATTTTGTTTGAAAAGGAAATTTTATAAAAATTCTGAACATTGTAATACAAAATGTAGACACAAATAATAAAGAGTGTAAAGACCAACAGTTTGAGCTATGATATAACTTAAATAACTTACAGTAAGCGATGTAAAGAGTAACTCCAATAAATGCTCACTGGCACTGATTAAATTAATATTAACACTTTGAACCCTGGACCCTTAACACATTGTCGTGCGAAGCTACCTGGGGGTTTTGGTAGTATTTTTTTTTTTTAATTCTGTTTCTTACCTTATTTAAAAGTATAACATATTATATATAATTTTAAAGGCAAAAGAATGAGCTTTAAGTAAATGTAAATACTTAAAAGGTATATTAAAAAAAAATTTTAACAAATTATGAAAAATGATGAAAAATTTTAAAAAAATTCAACATAGTCCTTTAGTTTACAACAAACACTTTATTTACACTTTAACAAACACTAAAAAAACACTTACGTACTATAAACTTTGCCTCAATAAAAAACCACTAATAAATATAAAAAAAAACTTACAACACAATCAGAACTAATAGAAATGCATATCGTTATCGAGTTACATCGCTAAGCAGACAAACGTCGATTGCAGAATGCACACAGCTGATCAGACACCATCTGATATTTATATAATATTTTTCTTGGCCAGTGTTAGAAAAATTCCAAAGGTCAAAGACATACAAACTAAAACAACTAATAAATATGATGAGAATGCCTAAACCCAAATATATGCCGACTAAGCTGAGTTATAGAATTAAATAGAGTGACCCGAGGTATACTCGGGCTTCGGTAGCTGGCGCCGCGAACTTGGCCCGACCTATACTCGGGCTCAGGGTTCAAAGTGTTAACTTCCTCTAAAAATATCTTGCTATACAGATATTTAAACAAAATTAATTATAAGTTAAGTTAATTATGTAGGCTATCATATTTTATAATATCGTAGCGTATTTGGTGTTGTCATGTGTGAATGTTGCATGCGTGTCGTCTTGCTACACCTAACCCGACCCACCCTTATCCTAAAAAAGTGTATCGTAACATTTTATTTTTGCTTTGTGTAAATTTAATCTTCTCGTCTTTAACCTGACTAAACGCAATGATATTCCATAGTCATATGTTTTATTCATAACATGTTCTACTTTACAATTTGAAATATTATGTCTATTTAAATATATACAGTTTTTATTCTTATAAATATTGTGTACCTATTTTTTTTAAGTTTGTTAGTATTTTTAGTTAATATTAAACTTGGCTTATAATTTCTTTGTAATAGAGAGAAGTACAGTAGCAGTCATATATTAATATTAATTTATGTAGGCCTACTAATGAAATTTGAACAACGAATTTCAGTTAATTTGGAAACCTGTTTCACAAACAAATAATTTTTTAAATTACTAAATACGAAGATGAATTAATTAATGTAATTCCTTTATTTAAAGCTTTTGTGTACTATCAACATTAGTGTTTCAGTCAGAGATTTGTAATGAAAAAATCTGATGGTTGGAAATTATTATTGGCTGTTATAAAATTTGAAAAATGATGAATAAATTTTAATAAGTTATTTGCAAAATATACATCACAATTATTTTAATTTATAACTCTTAAATTATACGAATCCATGGATTTCTTCGTCCTTTTCCAGTGATTACCAATAATTATCTTAGATTTTCATAAAGTTCTGAATTGAATAAATAAAATAACATTTTTTAATTGTAGGCCTATTAATTAATTATAAAATCGTGTCACATAGTAAAAATATTCCAGCATTCCTAAACTTGTAAAGTTTTAGTTAATTGTTCATAAAATTATGCCAAATAAAAAAATATATATATTTAGAACATGATATGAATCTATTCACTATAATATTAGTATATTTTCAAATATATGCTCGAATGAATTTTATTATATACCTACATAATCTGTTGCATTTACAAATGTGAATTTCTGTGTTTATAATTTCAGTCGTTCAGCTGTTATTCGAGGTCGTGTAGTTACGGCTTTAGGTATGGGACTTATGGGTGCACGTGTAAGTACAAGTACGCCTCTTGAAGGTTTCACCCTCACGAGAGATGATGGCTGGTTTGATTTGCTCGTCAATGGAGGTGGTGCTGTGACGCTACAGTTTGGTCGGAGTCCGTTCCGGCCACAAACTTACATCGTAAATGTACCGTGGAATGAGGTAAGATATATTTTGGAACAGTTCAATTTTGGTTGGATCCCTGCAAAGTTATTAAAGTGTACACAATTCATATGTTAGGTCTATATTAAATCAAGAAAAAATTTACACATTTTGTAAAGACAAAAGAACTCTTTAATATTTAATTACCTTAAATTTGCCTATATACTTAAAACCATTTCAATTGCATCATTTTAATCATAATCGATACCTACTTTCTTCAAAACAGGTTTGAAGTCAAAATATCACTAACAATACGGTATATAGTCCAGTCGGTATAGGTTACAACTACCAGTAATTTGCAAAGGGCTGAATTTTTTTTTTATAAGTACATTAAAGTATGTAGATTAACATAAAAAAAGTTTACCAGTCTATCGATTTCCCAAAGTCGAAAAAAAAATCGATTATCATTTTTTTTTTCGATTATCCTTAATATTTCGAGCTGGGATGAAGATAGAGGAAAATAAAAAATACCACCGTGTAGGGGAGGTATTTTTCAACAAAAAAGGTCATATGTATTTATTTCGTCCGAGCAATGGTTTGTCTGGAAAAAATTCGATAATGCAGGTATGTATTTTGCAGCAGGGGAAATCACTAAAAGGGGACATCTTATTCATATATGAAGCGTTGGCTCATTCTAAATTGGCCGAATTTTAATATATCGAATTGAAACTTGACATAGTAGTTAAAATATATATTTTAAACATTTATGCTGAGTCTCAGCTTGTTATCTTGAAAATGACCCGATCTAGGAGTCGATTTCGATTATCGATTTTAGGCGTATCGGACCCACGAACTAATTTCAATCTATTCCAGTTTCGTCAATTTTTGGAATATCAACACCAAATTTGTTTTACAAGTTGAGTACACCAGTATAAATATTCTTAGTAAGTATGAACGATTTTTTTCTTGTTATTTTTAAAAACGAGGCGCTTGAAAATAGTCTTCTGTTTTACCTATCTCGTTTTAACTATAACACTTTTGGATTCAACGACTCCATTTTCGACATTTTTGAACATATCGATTTAAAAATTGGTACAGAAGTTAAAAATACAATTGTTTTTTGCTATACTTATTTTAAAAACTATATTTAAAAAAATGACTAATCTGCAGCTGATCAACTCAAGCGTTTTGATGAAAAATCTAAAAAGGTCTAAAATTATACTTTTTTAATTTACTTGTGCTTTTAAAAATAAATAATGAAAAAGATTTATACTCCTTGAACTTGTTTGAATATATATATTTAACTTGTAAAAAAACTTTCAGGTTGATATTTTGAAAATTTTCTAAACTGGAGCTGTTTAAAATGAATTGGTGGGTCCGGTACTCCTAAAATCGAGAAACCCATTAATAAGTCAAGTGGCTCTAGATCTGGTAATTTTCAAGATAACAAGCTGAGACTCAGCATAAATGTTTAAAATATATATTTTAACTCCTATGTCAAGTTTCAATTCGATATATTAAAATTCGGCCAATTTAGAATGAGCCAAAGCTTCATATATGAATAAGATGTCCCCTTCTAGTGATTTCCCCTGCTGCAAAATACATACCTGCATTATCGAATTTTTTCCAGACAAACCATTGATCGGACGAAATAAATACATATGACATTTTTTGTTGAAAAATACCTCCCCTACACGGTGGTATTTTTTGTTTTCCTCTATCTTCATCCCAGCTCGAAATATTAAGGATAATCGGAAAAAAATGATAATCGATTTTTTTTTCGACTTTGGGAAATCGAGAGACTGGTAAACTTTTTTTATGTTAATCTACATACTTTAATGTACTTATAAAAAAAAATTCAGCCGTATTGCAAATTACTGGTACTTTTGGTCTAAATTGACCTTTACCGACTGGCCTAATAACATTAACGGCTTAAATTTTAAATGTGAAACCATAGTATTGTATCCTAGATCCTACTTAGAGAAAAGTTTGTAATATAGCCCTAAATGTTTTAACCATATACTGTAATTTATTTCAAGACATGTTTTTTCTAATTACAGTAGTGTTCCACTATTCTGAAATGATTGGGACCGAGGTTTAGCTAGAATTCGGAATAGGCGGATTCCATGAATAATATCAACATGTTGACTTGTTAGTGCAGGTTTACACCATCTGCTTTTTCCCTTCCGTTGCCTTGTGTTTTGGTTAACTCTAAAACCGGCGGCTTTAACGAAAATGGATTTTTTGGCGTGTGCAAGCATTTTTTCAAAAATTCACCAAAAATAGTAAATGAAGCCCAATCCAAAAGTGTTCTGTAGCTTATTTGTAGAGAAAGGTTCAAAGAATTTATATATGCCAGTAAAAAAATGATAGATGTAAAATTTACAAAGTTATTAGTTCAAGAAACAAAAAATGTTCAATTACGAAAAATAAAAGTTCAACTTTAGGTCTACATAAAAAGTAGTAAACATTTTTTGTAATTTTTTCCATAAATGTAAAAAAGTTTCGTAATTTAGTTCTAAATAGAACTGTGTAAGAATATTTATCAATTTCTTATTTTGATTACACCAGTTTTTATGTTCCAACTAAAAGGGTGCTAACAAAACTAGGCCTGGTTTAAAACGTAATTTAGAAATATTTGCTTTGACCAAAAATGAAATATTATTATAACAAAGTGTAGAGAATAAATCAAAGAAAAGAACGGTATAATTGAGGGGTGTAGATGCAAAAGTCACATTATCCAATTTTTGGCGGTATTGAGTTATTTATATCACCGTGTTCATTTTGTTAAGGCGGATCTGACTATAATAGTTGTTTAGAGCAAAACTAACATTTTTGGGCAACATTTAAATGGTAAAAATCAGGTTCTGAAGCATAAGTCACATTATCCAACAGCTGATTTGTAGCAAAACTCACATTCTCCAAATCAACCAATCAGGGAGCTGAAGGCATACTCACAATGCATCATGGGATGGTTTACTTCAGTTACTTCAGTTGTCTGTCATGTCAATGCCGATGTTGTGCTATATTGTAATTTTCACAAAGTAATTTTAATTCAAATTATTGTTTTTATAATTAATTAATTGTGAATTCAGTTTGTGTTAAATTTTCACCATGGAAGATTTTGTAAAACCATCTACTGGCCTTACAAGGAAAAAGATTAAAACCCCAGAAAACTGGAAGCGAAATAAGCTAAAAACAGCAAGGTTCGTTTTAGGCTATTATTTAGTTGCTGGATCAAAATACAGTTGTTGTGTTTAGGCCTACTTATTCTCTTGTAATTAATTGTTCTACGGCTTGTCAAACTAACCTATTTTAAAAGAATAGGTTAGGTTAAGTTTTACAAAATATGTTAGGGTACAGTTTTAACTACAAGAACCAAGAAAAATGTTATTAGCTTTTAAACTTTACAAAAGCTAATAACTTTTTTCTTTTGTTTTAGATATTCAGCAAAAGATTTGCCAGCATTCCCTACATGTAATCATAGTGGAGGGAAATATAAATGTAAAACAGTTCCCCTCCAAGATATCAGAAGATTCAACCAAAACTTCTATGCTAGGAAGGACAAAATTTACCAGGACAGTTACATTTTAAAATTTACATCTTCGGTGCCAATTTCAAGAAAGAGACCAACCAGTGGGCGTTACAGTACACAGTCTATGAGGACCAAGTATTTTATCGGACAAGGGCATGATCCCAGTATGTCTAAACACATTCATACGTGTTTTAAATGTATCAAGGTTCCGAGTAAATGGCGTTTTAAAACGTTTCAGGGAAACAGGACAGCTTTGTACAGAAAACAGGGTTGGCGACAGAGTTTCAGGAAAGAATCAGGCAAAGAAAGAGAGTGTTATGCGTTTCATTAATAGTTTTAAATGTTCGGAACCGCATTACTGTGCAAAACATACAGGTCGTAAGTATCTTCCTTCAGAATTGAATATAAAAAAGATGTGGAAAATGTATAACAATTCACTCGCTGAAAATTGTAGTAACTTGAAAGTTTCACACTGGTATTTCAGATTTATTTTCAACACGAAATATAATCTTGGTTTTGGTTCGCCAAGGGTTGACGTTTGTTCTGTTTGTCTACAACTAGATGAAAAATTGAAACATGCAAGTTCAGAAGAAGAAAAGCTAAAACTTATGACTGAAAAACGTATCCATAAGTTGCGAGCAAAAGCTTTTTATACAGCACTGCAGAGCACTGACCCAAAAATTCTGACTTTAAGCTATGACTGTCAAAAGAATTTGCCATTACCTAAGCTTCCCGATCAGGCAACCTATTACTCTAGGCAGATTTATCTAAATAATTTTACTGTGGTAAGGGGAAATTCAAAATGTCCGTTGACCCCTGAAAATGTAACTGCATATGTTGGACCGAAAATGAGTTTCAAAAGAGCTCAAACGAGATAGCTTCCTGCGTTTATAACACGTTAAACACCACAGTAATGGCGAAACCAGTGGAGACTGTTAGGTTAGTATGTGATGGATGTGGTGGCCAGAACAAAAATTCGATTGTTCTGGCCATGGCATGTTACTGGCTATCTAAACATGCCCCTACAAATATCAAAAATATTGAGCTATTTTTTCCTATCACAGGACATAGTTATCTACCACCAGACAGAGTTTTTGGGATTACAGAAAAAGTGATCAGGAAAAAAGAAGTCATCTATCACCCTTCAGAGTACGAAGACGTTATGAAGGAGCATGCAAAAGTAGTGAAAGTGGGTGAAGACTGTGATGTTTTTAATTGGAAAAAAGAAAAAGACACCGTTATGAAGAAGCCAAGCCAATTTCACTTCCAGATTACATCATGTAGGAGAATTATGGTAAAGAAAACTAAAAGAAAGAGAATACTAGTTAGAGGAGAATACACTTACAATTCTGACTTCGGGCAATACAAATCGCTAACAAAGTCAGGGGCGTTAATGTCTAGTATTAATCCTCCTGTAATGCCTAAATCAAACACATTAAAACAAGAAAAGAAAGATGATGTAAATAATTTGTTGAACAAACATTATGGCAATGAGTGGAGAGCAAACGAAGATTTGTTTTTTTACAAATTCATCATTGATGGGGCTTCTACTGTCTGTGAAGAACACGAGCCAACCTGTGAACCCATTGAAGAAGTTAACTACGAGAATGTTTAAAAATGTTCGCACTCAATGTTTTCCAACTTTTAGCTAACAAACGTTGTAATTTTTTTATTTTATAAAAGTTTCATAAAAAAGCTTTTTTATAAAAAAGTTGCTCATGTTTTTATTAAATTAATCCAGCAAATGTTTCTAAGTTTATGTTCCCATTATTTGTTTTTTTTTTATTTAAAAAATAAACTTTAGACTATAGTTTTACTTTGTATTAGGGCTTACTAGTTAATAAATTTGTTCTTTGGCATTAGTTGTCTATTATTTTCCTAGCAAGATACTAAAACTTAGGTCTAGTAACATTCATTTTTCTTGGTTCTTGTGGTTTAAAATTCCTTAAATATTTTGTTTCAAAACTCACATTTTTCAGAAAAGTTTGCTGCAAAACTCACTTTTAACCAAAGTTTGCTGCAAAACTCACATTGTGCATATTTTGAAGTTAAATTCTAATCTTATTTTATATTCTACAGCTTTAGGGCTATGTGAAAGTAATTTCCATCCCAACAAAGATTTGTTAGAAAAAAAATGGTATCAATATGGTATGTATCTCAACAATAACCAGTTTTTTGCATTTTTCCGAAAGTTTGGTTAGGTGGATAGTGTGAGTTTTGCATCTAGACCCCTCAATTGTCTTTTCTTAGTTCACTAAAGTGTTTGAAATATCTTTAGTTGAATAACAACTAATCACGTGTAAAAGAAACAAAAAGTCCGTTGGGATTTACCGTGAGAATCAAATGCGCCAGACAGTTCCATTCGATCGATCTAGTTCACGAAAACCTTGTACTTTCCATTACTGTTTGACTAAACATATAACAAATTATATCCAGTTTAGTTCACACCAAATGGATGCTGCAAGTTTTCTCTACAGAATTGTATAAAGAAATCTGTAAAACCATATGGGATTGTGGGCGTTATCTCAGTTGACAAATGTGCTGTTTCATTGGTTTCAAAACTGTCCAATCGCAAGGGTTTACAGAAAGCTTCGTCATTCAAATTGTATAGTAGTGACATCTCATTGCAAGGCATCTTTAGATAGATCAAATCTTGACGAATCCCACGGTACCTTTATATTTTTGATCAAAATATTCCAGTAGATGGTCTGGGACGTTAAATAAGTGGGAAATAACAGTACAATTGTATTCGAATCCACGTGTGGAATCAGGTTTACAGAAATCCACAATTTTAAAACGACGATTACATATGTAAATATACGTTTTAGAAAGAAATTGTAAATACAAAAATTAAAGTTTGAAACATTCTCTTTCCAATGGTGTTTGACTTTTTGAGATTGAAAGATTTTTAGTGGGTCAAATATTCAGTACAATCACTTGTTACAAATGTGTTGGAGTGACGGTACATTATGTACCGTCTGCTAGTTCTAGGGTTAACTGACATTGACAACACATTAATTCTTATGGAGCTGTTAGAATTGTCTGGTTTTGTTTCCTTCACGTTTTCCATCCGTTTTGTGGGAAGGAAGCTACGGCAACAAGGTGAAACGAATACCGGATCCGTCAGAAAGAAGGAAAGATTAGATACAACAGCTAGGCACTACGTAGTAGTAGTGGTTGCCACCTGCCGGTTGCGTTCATCCGTTTTTCTCCTCCATTTTCGCTGTCTCAAAGGAATTTAATTTTTTTCTCAATCTTTTTTCAAGACGATGCGGTACTAACGGACAGACTACGGGATGACAAAACGGACAGTTCCAACAACCTATCCCTTCCCTTCCGTTTTTAGAAGAAAACGAAATATTAACTCAACAGAAGGAAAAAACGGATGGTGTAAACCCACACTGGCGTACGTTCTTGATGCGGCAAATGCTCTTGAGCTCACCTTATGCTACGTTGAATAACACGCTTGTCCAAACTGTGTCGAACATCCAAATCATGTTATATTCATGCTGCGATGACGGAACATTTCATCCTCAAGTTAATTCAGTACTCTTTGTCAAAAAAAAAAAAATCACTGACTTTACTTCTTAAGCGTGGGTAAATTAGTTATTTTTTTGTATCATTGATTAAAAATGATTCCACATAATTGTATAAATGGAGCCGACACGTACTGTAAGTAACCTGCTTTCATTCCAATTTGGTTTCAGGCGTTTCATCAAGCTTAGGCTTGAAGTATGTCTCTATTTAACTTTTTTGTGTAATAATAAGTGCATGTTTTTTTCACGAACGTCTTTTTCATTTCTCCTGTTTTTAAGTTTAAAAATCGGAATTTTTCTAAACTCTGTTCGGAATAGGCGGATTTACGGAGTAGCGGAGTTTGGAATAGTGGGAATCTACTGCATTAACATTTTTTAATAGTTAGGCCTAGCCTACAACTGAGGCTTCACTTGTGGGAAATTGAACAAACTGTAAAGTAGTTTCTCAAAATATGTTTTAATTTAAGTAAATGTTTAAATGGCAATATTTGTGTTAATATTTGATTCCTATAATCACAAAAGATTTAACAACTGGATCTACTAAAAACAGTTATAAAATAAATTGTCTTAAAAAAATCACTTTTGAAAAAAAAACTAAAGAGTAAAAGTAAACTTGTTAGTTGTTTATGATCTTATGAGAACAAAACACTCAAAAACAAATGCAGCACTCCTATCATATAGGTTTAACGCGGGTATTACTTGTGTCCACAGTCAGTAACAGACAGCCTGCTTGACTAGTTACACCATGGTAATAACTTAAATATAACTGCCTAGCTGATGTTTATTAGTGATTGTTGAAATTCACCTAACTTTTGTCAAAACATATATAAATCTAAGTACTTACTAACAATTATTTTGATTATTTTTAACTTTATATATTAATAATAAAGTATAATACCTTTTATTTTTCCGTCAGTGACCTCTTTTTTGTTTATGTTCTTTGACGCGTTTCGGGACGTCTATCCCATCTTCAGAAGAGCCCTCTATATGTAGAGGTTGTCAAAACGTTAATAAATCACATAAAGACACGTAAAACACAACATATTTAAAAAACACAGTACGTTGATGCGCATCGTATAATGACCGGACATCGACTGACTGCACGCTATCAGGCAAATTTATGAACGCTGTGGAAGAGTTTGAAATTTACAAGGCTTTCAAAGAATTAAACAAGAATAATGAACACCGATTACTAAACGACCAGCTAAATTTCGATTCGAACACCCTATATGACACAGCGATACGAATTCAAAAAGCCCGCCGCAAGTAATTGTAGATTAGACCGTGGACTGATAGCGTGCAGTCAGTCGATGTCCGGTCGTCATAAGATGCGCATCAACGTACTGTGTTTTTTAAATGTGTTGTATTTTACGTGTTTTTATATGATTTATTAACGTTTTGACAACCTCTACATATAGAGGGCTCTTCTGAAGATGGGATAGACGTCCCGAAACGCGTCAAAGAACATAAACAAAAAAGAGGTCACTGACGGAAAAATAAAAGGTATTGTACTTTATTATATGTATTAGTGACCTGGATACTATAAAAATTAATTCATTATATATTAACCCTAGAAAGTTATTGTAGGTATATGATTATATTACGTGTAGGTGTTAAAAAAAAAAAACAGGTTCCTACTTCCTCCCACTTACTTATGAGAATGCAGTGCTGCCATCATTTAGTCGCTGCCAGACAGCTGTGGTGTTAAGGTGTTTTGTTGTTGTCTGGGAATAGTTATTGAGTATATTACTGAAATCCTCACGTCAGATTGACGTAGTAATATCCTTGGCAGACATTAATAAACAAAGTACGGTTAAACAAATGTGTCATCAAAAAGCAATGTTTTACTTCTGTATATTTTTATTCTATTGCCGTGATATTGCAAATAAAGTCTTGCTTTTTTGTAAATTGTGTAGTACTTTGCTAAATATTTTCATTGCTTTACAAAATTACATTTTGTAAAATATTGAAAATAAAATGACATATCTATAGTTTTATTGCATCTTTGAATACCATTTAAAAAGCAAAATATATTTAAAACAATTATTTAAAGAATAAAAGGTAAATAATGATAAATACTTTCACATATCGAGAACAAATTCACTTAAACGGATTAGCATCTATTTACGCCCCTTTCCGGGAGTCTGGGGTGTGAATTTTTTTTGCATATTTAACTATAAAACTCATGTTTTAGAACTTCTCTGAGGGCTATTAGAGCTATTAACACAGTTTTATTTTTAACCTTTTGAATGCATTTTTAACTATTCTCCAAGAAAAATGTATATCAATCACGCAGTAACAGCAATTGAAATGCCAAAACGAATGAAAAGCCAATTCTTGTAATTTGTAGTAAGCAGATGTTGACTTTTGACTAGAAAAAAAACCACGTTGAGAAATAAAATACACTACTAAATAAACAACATTGTCTATGTAATTGCTAATCTATATATTAATAGGCAAGCACAAAACTTGTCGTCCTTTTTTCTCAGCTTGTGTGCATCGTAGGAGAAATTCGCGCATACCGTTAGAAAGGTAGTGTCCTGTAGATGAGCAGAATCCCATTATAATTTACATCGGTCCTCAGGGATACGCCCCAGTGGCCCTCAAAGTTTCAATGTTAATCTTATGGAAGGTCAATCTTAAGGAAGAAGAAGAAAGATTTCTTTTGATTTTATCAGGGGCACAAAAAACAGCTGTTCGTATGAAAAGCTTAAAACAGCTGATTTTGATCAACAGCTGATTTTGATCAACAACTGATTTGGATCAAAAACTGAATATAATTTTAGGTTAGGTAAATCAAGCAATAGCAATAGCAAAGCATTGCTGTGTCCACTAGTGATAATAAAAATATGTACATAGTTTTACAATTTATTCTTTCTGGCTTTGGACCAGGCAAATGATTGAATTGTGCTAGCGAAATCACATGTTTTTGTTATGTCATTTTCAATGCTAAGGAGAGCGAGAGCGATGAGTAACTAGTGGTAACTAGCTGACCCGTGCGAATATTTCGCATGTTCGGAGTAGGCCTACATTTACCTGATTTAACACGTTGATTTAATTCAGTTAATTAAGTTTATTTATTTACATTGGTTTATAAATAACAGTTTCCCTATACAATCTTACAGTGTAAACAATCTAACTAACAGCTGTCATGCTTGTTAAACAGATGGTTAGTAGATGGCGCCTTTCATTAGGAACATACAGAGTATAATATAAAAGTTTTTTAAATCAATTTTTGTTATTAAAACATGAATTTTAAGCTGTTTGTCTATTTTTCCCGTGTAGTGGTTAAGGAAAGCTTTAAAATGATGCCTCATTCATGTAATTTGATGATGTATTAAGGAAGTTATGGCGTACCGACAAAAAAATAGTCTTGAGAAATAATATATGCGATAAGACGGAAGTAACTAGTGGAAGAGATGTTGCTACAACAAATTATTGGGGGGGGAGGCAAATCTAAAATTTCCCATCAATTTTTACCATATTTCCAACTTTTTTGTGGGGGTTCCAAACGCGCTGAAGGTAGCTCTGGGTTATATTGTGTGGAATAAATTGCAGTGGAGATGGGCCTTGGAGGCTCACACCCAATTTTTACTTTCTCCACCCTATACGTAGTATATGGAGAAAGTATTGTTTTCGTAAAAATGTTCGAATTTGAATTTTCAGTTGAATTATCTGTTTTGGTACTCCCAGAACCCCAAAAAATGGTTTAGTGCAATTATCTGTGTTGGTGCTCCCTGAACCCAAAAATATTTTTAGTGGAATTTTTTGTTTTGGTGCTCCCTGAACCCAAAAAATTGTTTTTAGAGTGGTGTCTGTCTGTCAGTATGTATACACGACCAGAGAGGACACTATTGGTCCGATTTTCATGAAATTTGGTATGTAGGTACTAAACCCTAATATCTCCAGGCCTTTTTTTCATTTTTTGGAATTTTTAATTTTTAAGGGTAATTTACCCCTAAAAACCCATAAAAAACGACAAAAATTCAAATTTCTCAAAAACAGCTCTAACAATTTTGATCAAATTTTCAGTATTTATAGTGCTTAAGATGCCAAACAAAATGACACCACCCGCTTTTATCAAAACTTCGGCGTTTTATAATTATGGGGAAATGTTTAAAAAAAAACAAGTTTATGTTGTCAATCTAGCATCGCGGCGGCGGCCGCACGGGGTAGCACCACGGTAGCGAGCACGGTCAGTAATTCAAAGGTCGCGCGATCGAATCCCGCCTGGGACAATAGTTTTTTTATACAATTGACGTAGGTAGAATATTTTTTTTTTGTTTTGTTCTAAAAAGTAATAAATAAAATGATTGAAAACAATATTATTTTGACTACAGTAAGTTGGGAGAAAATTTGTGTCAGTTAACTGATACGTTTATTTTTTTTAATGAACTTCTTTTAAGTAGGGTTTTAACACTGCAGGGAGTTCTTTAAGAGTTTTTAATATTTTATAAGAATTTTAACATGTTTATCACATTATTGAAAAACATTCCGCATATTTTCCCCACCATTTTCTTTTTCCCAATATTTGCCGCAGACTTGAAAATTTCCCCATTTTAGGAAAGAACCCAATCTGGCAACACTGGTCTGGCGGCCTGGAGCAGTGCATGGCAAGTCAGTGACAATCAGTGTTGCCGCAATAACATGGGTTGGAACTAAATTTCCCAGAACATCATTTAAAAAAAGACAATGTATTTATTTGGTACAGAAATATTTAGATTTTCCCAACAATTTTGGATTGGAAATTATAACTTGCTTGTTATTTGTGAATGTTGGTAATTAACAACAAAAACTTTTGAAACCCAAACTCAAAGTTGGAGTTTTTGAGGGTTTTTGGATGCAATTTAATCCAAAAATCTAAATTCCAACTTTTTTAAAAATTTTTAATTTCCCAACTTTTTGGATTTTAAAATTATTGGGGTGGCGACGCTCCCCCTTGCCCCCCCCCCCCCCCCCCATAGTGACGGCTCTGACTAGTGTTGTGAGGGCGGAGGGAAGGAAGACCGGGATGACGCCAGTGTCGTGATCTTGGTGTGAGTCATCCACCGCCCCACTAGACTCTCCTCAACACCCCATCCCTCTTTCAAGGCCAGTGCAACCCGAACACTCGCTACTCACGCTCAACTAGAAGTACAAACTTTTTTGTTTTTCCCCCCGATCTGCGCCCTAGGCCATGGCCTAGGTTGGCCTTATGGGTAATCCGGGCCTGCTTTTATGTGTGCTCCAAATTTATGTTCAAATACCCACAGTGTCTTGCTGAAACACAATACCTTTCTAGGGTTAAAAATTAAAAAACAAAAATAAAAAAAACGCATCTTCTGCACTTCAAAAGTAAAAAAAATATGTTTTCTTGTTGGAGCAGTGTGGGATCAGTTGAACGTTATTCTAAGATTTTTTAAAGTTTTGTCTTTTATTTCAGGTGATTATTATTGACACCATAATCATGTGGACAGGGGAAGAAAAGCCTTTAATCATAGCGCCACATGCTTGCCGGGCACACGATTATGATCTTATGAAACCTGTCGTGTTGGCAACCTGGAAACATGGCTTCCAAGGAGCGTGTCCAGACAAGAGCTCAATACTTGCAGAATCACAGGTATAATGAATAAACTGTGTTATAATCAAATATTAATTTTGTTGTAAAGTTATACTCACTTCTTCAAATTAGATTCCGCTTGGCATGGTAAAAGACCTTAGTTTTTAAATCAACAGCTTAATAAAATTGTACAAAAAATCCTTTTTGTTTTAATGTTATTTGAAAGGTCTTTATTTGTTCTTAAATTTCTATATTCATCATCATTTTAAGACAGACAGATAACAAATTTTCATATTACAGTTTGCTTTACACGCTATTTATCCCTTGCTTCAATGTTATTGAAGGCGGATATTTAAATAAAAATGTTCCAGGTGGTACAAGAAAGTTTCCAAATCCCAGGAACCGGTCTGAATCTGGTCTATCACAGTTCTCGAGCAGCCGGATACCTATCGACTATCCAGTTACAACTCACGCCTGAAATGATTCCACAAACTTTACAGCTGATCCATCTTCGCATCACCATCGAAGGAATTCTGTTTGAGAAAACATTTGAAGCTGATCCCGGTATTAAATTCACATACTCATGGAACAGGCTGAACGTCTATAGGTAAATTAAATTAATTAATTTTATAATTATGTATTTATGAAATTGTTCGTAACTATATACCTTTAAAATTTTTTAGATAAATACTTAAATAAAAATCATTGTATGTGTTTGAGCATTACAAGCCTGATTTATTAATTTACAGACATACTTCAACTAAAACAAATTCTTATACTATATGGAAAACACTTACCTATTTGCCCGCACCAACCCCTACAAAGATAGTATAGTTTTGTACCGTAGATATGTGGACGATACCATCATTTTATTTAATGGTAGTACTAGACTCTAAAACAAAAGTTTAAATTACTTAGACTTAAACATATCCATAAACAACAGTGAAATAACCTTCAAAATCAACAGGAAACCAATAATCACAAATAAAACAATATATGCCTTGTCCCATTATCCGCCAGATCAGAAACTTGCCGCCTGCAACTGTTTCGTACATAAACTTTTTTCCACCGCTCATGACACGTCAAACCATGAAAGGGTAAAAAATACTATTAAACACTTGTAATGTGCTGCGCTTACACAAGCCGTTTACAAACAAATTTTTTAATAGAAAAATAAAAAAAATAAAATAATTAATTTTGACAAAAATATTTCTAAGTTAACTTTAATAAAAAAAATAACCTTTACTGCGTAACAATTATTTATTGTATCCTACCTTCAATCCATATACTTTACTTATTTAATTAAATTACCACTTCAAAATATTACAACACCTTATTCCCTTAACCACAATAAAAACAATCAAACATAACCCCAAAATTGAAGTTAGGTTATGTTGTAGTCAGATCTGTGTCTACTACAGTTGACTACTAAATCTCTGTTACGCATTAACTTATTGTATCTGTGCGTATAGTTGATAGCTCAGGACAGATCATCTTAGAAGTACGCCATGTATGTTTCTACACATAGAGTGCATACCGCCAAAACGTACCGTTCATACTCTCAACCGTCCCCATTTTATATTACTTATGAAACACTGAAGCTAAATCTATTATTATTACAAGGTTCAATTTACCATAAAGTACTTCTGGAAAGGAGAAAACTCAAATTAAGAAAGCATAGTAGTTGACATTAATACTTTTGTATCATTTTAGATTGTAAAAAACACACATAAATAGATTAAGTCAAATTGGCAAATCTTCATCTCATTTACCTCAATCAGACACTCAACCATATACATAAATTATTAATCATTTTATCTTAAACCTATAATAACTTATATTAATAAAATATTCGATTGCAGACTTAATTAAACTTAATCTATTATTTACGAATCTTTGTTTTTTATAGTGCACTTTAAAAATGAATTTATGAAAGAAAATGAATTTACTTTTAACACATGTTTTAGTTTATGAAAATTTTAATTTAAATGATTTTGTACTTAGTCAATTGTTTAGCCTCATTAATCGTTGAATTTATTTCATGATCCACGGATATAACTCACTCCGAAAACACTGTTCGTTTTTTTCTATAAGTCACTTAGCTAGTCCGCCATTACTTATGCTTTGTGAAACCCACGCTTGTTTTCCAAAACTTGTTTTGTTTAATATCTCTGACTAGGGACGTCCGAATTTCACCATTCTACACTCAAACATGAGTACACTGTCTCTATTATACTTTAGAAATGTTTAGATTGCATTTCTAACAGAAATACCGCACTTCTCCATATTTCTGGAACAATATACTTAACACATTACAAATAGATCTGCTCAGCAGAACGTCTCTGATGCTAGTGAGAATTATACATGGTTTCCGCTTGCCACCTCATGCAAATGATGATGTCATATCACGTGGTTTCTCTCCACCAATCCTGATTCTCTTGTTATGTTAAACTGCGCACAATCTCTGAAATTTGTATCCTTTTCGAGGCTGAAGTCTTGTTTCTTTCTAAATGGACATCCTTTGTGGAGGCTATGTTCTAACAACGTCTTTCCTTTATTTCAAAAAACATATTTAAGTTCTGTGTAACTTCTATTTATGCCTTATCATATTACAAATTGCTTTTTTATGACTGAAATATATTGAAATTAAACTTGTCTGCAATCCCCCTTTGAATTTCTATGTTTATTATTTTTCATGAAAGTACTAAGTTTTTTAAAATAGGCTAAATGTCCAAAATTTACATTATGACCCCCTCTACGTTATAGCCTTATTTAAGTGTTTTAAAATCCCTGAAACTCACATATATTACACACTTTGCCCAGGCGAACGGATGTACGTAGAGAAACTAATAGCAAAGTAAATTAAAAAAGCATCTAAAACATTACTCGAACCAAAGGAGACAAAATAGTCTCCTGTGATTACGGCAATGTTTTTAATAACATCCTCAGAAATATAATGGGGAAATAGCTTTTATATAAGCCTAACAGGACTTCCTTTTCATAAGAGATTTAAAGAACATAAACTATCTAGTAACCTGAGGACAGTACAATAAACGTATATGTCAAAACACCTCAGAATCAAACTCCATTCATAAGAGTATTCTACACGTATATAGGAAGAGACACTCTTTATCCCTAGGTCACTAACCATTCATAAATCTTACAATTCTAAAATATATTTGTCTACGAGAGAACTAAAGAAGCGTCCTTTCCACTAGCTTCAGTTTGGACTTGACCGTGAAAGCGTTTAGTGTTGTTTTTTGCTGCCCTTCCATTCATTTGAGTTAATAAACAAAGCTTTAGTAACAGCATAACTTTTAATCGCGCTTAGTCATGCTTAAAAATTATCATATGTGATATTCTTTAAAAAAAACTATATAATGTTTAATGTTCAAGTCAATTACATTATTATAGTTTTGATTTTTTTTTATTTCCAAGTATTTTTCCTTTTTTTACAACATTATTTTCCTATAATTTAATTTTATAATTTACAAGAGATGTAAACGTAATTTCTGTAGTACAAAAACATCAGTAGAGATTAAATAAATCATACAGGCTTTGCACTGTTATATTAATTTTTTGAAAAATACAACAAAAGATAGACAGAAAATTTACTAATGGTTCGTGGTAAAGGATTTCAAAATATGTTTAGTAATCTAGGGTTAAACACATTAAAAGAATTTGGAGTTTATAAAGCCTCTAAAATTAATCAGAAAAAGATATTAAATGACCAAACTATCCTTTCGGTCAAATATATTACAATATGGAGACAAATGAAGGAACGGGCTCCAACAGCAATGCAATAATTGTTTAAATTATTGGATCTAAGCAAGTGTCATTTAATATCGACCCACCAACCTGACGTGCACGTTTATGTACATGTTTTTGATGGTGCATATGTGAAGTTTAACAATCTCCCAGTGGAGTGAATAATGTGTTGTGTGTAATGTTTGTCCTGATGATGGGTGAATGTCCGAAAATTCAATAGTTTAGAGGAAAATTAATTGAGGATCAATCGGCGTTAGTATAAATCACTTATAATACAATAATAAAAGAAATAATTTGTTTCAGACAAAGAGTATACGGAGTTACAACGGCAGTGGTGAAAGTTGGCTACCAATACTCTGACTGTAAGGACATCATGTGGGACGTCCAAACGACAAAGTTGAGCGGTCACGACATGAGTATCTCCGAAGTCGGAGGATGGAATCTGGACATTCATCACAGGTACAATTTCCACGAAGGCATTCTACAAAAAGGCGACGGCTCTAATATGTACCTCAAACACAAGCCTCGAATAATCCGCACGACGTTAGGAGACGGACATCAAAGACCGCTTGATTGCTCGGATTGTGATGGCGCTGCTGGCACCAAACAACGACTTCTGGCACCGGTGGCTTTAGCAGCAGCACCTGATGGATCCATTTATGTTGGAGATTTTAATCTGTTGCGACGCGTGATGGTCGATGGGACTGTTCATACAGTGGTCCGACTCAAGTAAGTTCCATAAACAAATATGGTTTTTAACAAATTTAAAACAAACTTAAGTAATAGTATCGGGAATGTTCACCAACTTGCATGCTTGTTCTGCTTCATAATTGATCACATAAAGGTCTTCATGGCCCTAAAAAAGTACCGTTTTTAGTTTGTTGCCATAAGACCTACATATTTGCCAAATTTCAGTTTTATTATTAAAAGACCCATATATTTTTAATTCGCTTTATCAAAATCAATCAATAAAAAAGTTTCATAAACTAACTTCTTTGTTAACCTTAGAAGAAAAAACAATCCTATTTCAGTGGTCACACTGGAAACATAACCTTAAATAATCTCTTTAGACCACATAAAAACATTAAACACTGTTTTAACTAACCTGAATTTGAATTTCTATTTTTACTTACGTCTTGAAATTTATTCGCTAAGTAAGTTAAACTTAAATTTTTAGCATTTTAAAATCAATTAGAAAACTAGTTCCATAAAATTTCATCCATAATGTATGTAATACGGTATTTTGGCCTTCACCTTGGTATCCTAAATAGTCCAAATTAATAGTAAAACTGTATTTAGTGTCCTAAAAAACGAAGTTTAATTTTTGTTTTCCATTTTGAATGAGTTTGGTTAAAATATATGATTGATTTTGAATGTACAAAAGTCGATTTATTTTAAAAAATGTTCTTTTTTTACACTTTTCTAGAATTTTTTCGGCATGTGAATTTGGCAATAACATTTAAATCTTTGCAGATTAATTTTAAGGTCACAAAATAATTACAGGGTTGGTAAAATCATTTATTTAATAATTGCAGCGTGACTCGAGTAGCGTACCGCTATCACATCGCTCTCAGTCCTCTAGATGGCATGTTATATATTTCTGACCCAGAATCGCATCAGATATTAAGGGTACGCAATCCTGACGACTTCTCCGATCCGGACCATAACTGGGAAACTGCAGTCGGTTCTGGTGAGCGTTGCTTGCCTGGTGATGAGGCGCATTGTGGCGATGGTGCTTTAGCTAGGGATGCAAAACTCGCCTATCCTAAAGGTAATTTGAATTTGTTGATTTTACTTGGTTATAACTTTAGAAAACCCAAACCACTATGTATATTTTATAAAAAGGGGAGAAATTTACTTTAGAAATATAAATGTTAAAGTTTTTGTCGAACAATTTCTTTCAATTAAGTTAGTTTTGTAATTAAATATATACTGTAGGTTCAATTTGTCCAACTGTTCCAGTGCTATTAAATACACTATTAAGTGTTGGTAAAAATATTTAATGTGTAAGTAAAATTACTTTAATTTTAAAAAATTTAACATTATTGTATTTCTTCTCTTCTTAAAAACTTAAAAATAATTGTATATTTCAATTTTCAACATTTTAAACAATTTCAGCAAGGAATGAGTAGATCAAATAAACCACAACTTGACATAAAAGAATATAAAGGTAGTTGCGATTGTTTGTGTTTATTGAATGCAAAAATTAATATTTGTTTTTACAGGTGTAGCCGTGTCTGCAGACAATGTACTATATTTTGCCGATGGAACAAACATTAGGATGATGGACAGAGATGGAATAATAACCACTGTTATTGGAAACCACATGCATAAGTCTCATTGGAAACCCATACCTTGTGAGGGCACACTAAATGTCGAAGAGGTAAGAGTTGTCATTCGTTAATATGAATTAAAAATCATGAAATTCTCATAAAATTTTTAATTTGAACCGAAATCAATTTAAAAGGGACTAAACATGTTTTACAGAAGAAGAACGATTTGGTTACATTATTATATACTTAATATTGTATTATAAAAATAAATTTTGAATATTTTATAACTATCTATGGTATAAATAAAATATTCAAATTCAAATATTCTAGTGTTAAAATTCTATAGTATTATTCTATAGTGTTAATCTATTTCAAAAAGTAAATAGGATTCATGACAAGATGGTGACAGAAATGTTTTGTAGCTTTGGTTACCAAACAAAATTAACATTGTATCGTTTTTCTAATAAAGAAATGTCTTTAAAACTTAAAACTGTAATTAATGAAGAAACAATAACTTACCACGAATTTAAAATACCAGAGATAATCTATGGTTAGTAAATTTACAGTAAAATTTACTGTCTATGATTTCCCTTTATTTCTTTTTTCACAGATTGGAAGTATCAATTTTAAACTAATACGGTAATTAAACTGTTGAGGTTGAGAAATAATTCTAAAGTACTTTTAATTGTGTCAAGGAAACACTTACCTTGTTCTTGTGTACTCTTGTGTCAAGAATAATTACAAATATAGTTTATCAC
This sequence comes from Philaenus spumarius, assembly GCA_018207615.1. Classification (NCBI taxonomy): domain Eukaryota; kingdom Metazoa; phylum Arthropoda; class Insecta; order Hemiptera; family Aphrophoridae; genus Philaenus; species Philaenus spumarius. The sequence continues at coordinate 125,538 of JAGFPH010000668.1, read as the reverse complement.
AAAAACCCGATTCTGAAAATTTACATTACTAATATTTAAAAACTATTGATTGAATTAATTACATTTTTTCCTAGGGTAGTTCAGATACTTTGCATAATCTTAACCTTACATAATTTTGCCAACAGGTTCACCTAAGATGGCCAACAGATCTAGCAATAAATCCTCTAGACAATTCTCTGCACATCGTTGACGACCATATGATCCTTCAGCTGACACCAGATGGTCGAGTCAAAGTCGTTGCAGGACGACCTTTACACTGTCCCGCTCGAGGACATGATTCCGAACTGGCAACTAGAGCGACTTTGGTCATGCCGCAGAGCATCGCTTTCGCTCCTTCTGGAGACCTGTATGTTGCTGAAAGTGATTCACAAAGGATCAACAGAGTTAGAGTTATAGGTAGGCGAACATACTTACGCCATTGGTTTCTTGTATGTCCGAAGCAGCAAAGTTTTCCTTACACTATTGTTCCCTCAATTATCTCTACATTAACGATCAATTTGCTCAAGTCCACAGTCAGCTTGGTTCTTTTACCTCAGAATTTTTAATTCATACTCTTCTTTTTACTATTTTCTAAATCCATTGCCACAGATCGATCTTCTTGATTTCTGTTTCTATATTTTACTTCCTTTCTACTTTGAAGGAAATCCTTTTAAACTTGTTATTTTCAAATATGGTTAACTCTTTTTTTATGTTACACTTACAATCCTGTTGTCAATAAAGGTGGTAAGAATATTTGAAATATTCTTATATTAGTTATATGTTACAAATGATATTGTAAATATAAAAATGTTCTAAACAGGAATATATATAAAACTTATAACTTAACCAGAAAAATTATTATAACTAAAAAACTGTCATATATACAAAGTTTTTGGCACATCGTCACGTTCATCTTCCTCGTAACAGCTCCCACTGCTTTGGCGCCATCTAAATATTTGTAAGTGTGCCAACTGACTACGTTACAGAAAGGAAAAGACCATTTGATAAAATGTGCCTTTCTTTTCAAAATCATATATAATACATAATGCTTATTTTTACCTGTGCCTGAGCGATTTCATGAAAACTAAGCACTGTCATAATGTATCGCGATCACGACTTTGGCAATCAACCGATATGTAAATGATCACGATCGTGGCGCGTGGCAGCTGGATGGTTAATTATATTAATGTAACATAATACACCTGTTTGACTTTTAAAATATTTAGTAGAAAACCCTTTATAATGGTGAAGTATTTTATAATATTTGTGAATAAGAGAAGTGTTTAACTTGTCAATTTAAAGAACACAATATTTATGTTACTGTAGCTAGGTTTCTTGTTTTGCAATAAACATATTCTAAACAATTTTTTTTTTAAAGTGATTTAGTACTTCAACAAATTTGTATTTAAGTAATTCCATCATACTGTCATAAGTTGAATCTTAGAGGAAAAAGAACTAGTTCAAATTGGACAAACAGGTTTTCTTTCAAAATTTTGTGCTTCAAAAAATCAATTTATAAAAATGTTTCAATGGGCAAACGCAAGCTTTGCACAAATCCAATAAAATTTCGGGAAATACTACCAAATATTTTGTATTTATTTTGTACTCTACCAAGTACCAATGATCACTAGTGTTCATACTTTTAAGTTATTTAATGTTTTGTACGAAAAGGAAATTCAGACTCATTGTTTATTCATTTCAATACTAGGAACGGATGGAAAAATCAGCCACTACGCTGGAGCAGAGTCTAAATGCAATTGTTTGGATAGAGGCTGTGACTGTTTCGAACAAGATCATTTCCTTGCTTCCAGCTCAAAGTTCAACACAATATCATCGGTCGTTGTCTCACCGGATGGCATTCTGCACATCGCTGATCAAGCTAATTATAGGTCAGTATAAATTAATTATACTTACACAAATTTATAACAACAAAAAGAGTACTCACACTTTTTATTTAACTCTCAACACAAAATCTAACTTTCATTAAATGGGTTTCAGGATTCGTTCGGTGATTGCAAGTATTCCCGAAGCGACAGCATCTCGGGAGTACGAAGTGTATTCTCCGGACACACAGGAAATGTACGTGTTCAATCGATTTGGTCAGCACATAGCGACAAAAAATATTTTGACGGGAGAAACTACGTTTTCCTTTACTTACAACGTCAACACGAGCAATGGGAAACTGAGCACTGTAACTGATACTGCTGGAAACAAAGTATTCCTGTTGAGAGACTACTCAAGTCAGGTAAAGTTTTAAGTTATTAATATCTTTAAAATGGGAACGAAGAAACAGTCTCAGTTATTTGGAAATAAGTTAAAACTATGAATGTACTTTATTCTTTCTGCAACTTATTAGGTTGCTTCCTCCTCAATTAATTTTAAATTCTAAATAATTTTATAAATTCTCCTGTTTTCAGTTAGCTATAACAGGTTATAACAGTTTTGCATATTTCCTTCCATCTATAAAACACTTATATTTGTTAAATATTTGACTAAAAAACCTTCGTTGAACAAGGATTGGTCACTATTGTTGTCACAAAACCTAACCTAAATGTTTCTTTCAGGTGAACTCAATTGAAAACACAAAAGGACAGAAATGCAGACTGCGCATGTCAAGAATGAAACTGCTGAACGAAATCAGCACGCCTGACAATTACAACGTCACCTTAGACTACCACGGACCAACAGGCTTGCTTCGTAGCAAGTTGGATTCAGCCGGAAGGAGTTACGTTTATAGTTACGATGAATTCGGACGTCTCACAAGTGCTGTAACACCGACAGGCAAAGTCGTAAGGCTTGAGTTCGATCTCAGTGTGAAAGGAGCTATCGTCAAGGTTACGCATGATGATAAGCAGCCTGTTTCGATGTTGATCAAGGGATCGAGTGTTGTTACTAAATTGGGTAAGTCTCTATGTAATTTTGTTTGATAATTTTATAGTTATAATGAATGGAAAAATAGTCTTTACAATTTAGCAGGCGTATAAGGGTTCAAAACACATTAAACCTATCACTTAAAGTTACTTGTAAATAAATATTGAGCTTAACTTGTGAGAATATATACTTGATATCAAACATAGAATCTCATAACTAATATTTTTATTTATTCAAATGCTTTTAAATGTAAAGTTACTATCTTCAGTGATTCACAAGCTACAACAATCATACTATAACTTGTAATAGTTACAGTTTGATTATTGTTGCCTGTGAATCACTGAAGATGGTGACTTTGTCATTGAAACACGATTGAGTAAACAAACGTATTAGTTATGAAATTATGAGTTCAAGTTTTATTCTGTGAAACCTAAAGTCACTATAAGTTTGGAAAAATATGTGCAGGGTTAATTACAAATCATGAGTTTTTTTAGAACTTATTATTGAGTAAATATAAACAAATATATGTAATGAAAAACAATTTGATTACTAAATTTATATTTTAACCATAATATAGGGTAGAAAAAAGTTATGTTTTATTATTGGACTTGGTCTTAAGTTGGACTAATTATATGTCTTGGGATTAATGTTTTAAACTCAAAACATAATTTCAACTCATTCAAAAATTATTTTAATTATATATTATATTTACTTCCTTTTCTTCATTCCCACCTGAACAGAGAGCTCCTTGGCTCCATTTTGATCTACAGACACATTTACCCTATTTTCTTCAACTTTTTCACTGTGGTGCTGCCCATGAGCTCCTTGGCTCCATTTTGATCTACAGACACATTTACCCAATCTTCTTCAACTTTTTCATTGTGGTGCTGCCCTTGAGCTCCTTGGCTCCATTTTGATCTACAGACACATTTACCCAATCTTCTTCAACTTTTTCATTGTTGTGCTGCCCATATTTGTCTTGATTTGCCTTTCCTCTTTCTAGAAGGGTTTTAACTAATGTCTGCTTCATTACCTCTTCGTCCCTAATGATTTTATAAATTGATTCCTGGTTTATTCTTTGACACAAATCCTTGTTTGATAGTGTTGTTGACTTCTGTATTTTAACTATTCTTCTCACTCATTTGTTGACAAAAAAATTGCATCCTTCGTTCCATTCTTTTCATATATCTTTGTCCGGTTTAACAAATCATTAAACCGTAATGTATTGATTTGCCATTAATTTTTTCCTTTGGATAGTATTTTTTGCCTAATGAATAATTTATTTGTGTGTAAACGGAAACATTTCTTTAAAACAAATAACTACAACAATATATTTTTTTCTGAATTACGAATAAACCAGCAACAAAGTTTGTCTTTTCTACAAACTTCTATATTTGAAGTTCGTTGTGTAAAAGCTAATTAGGAAACGACCTTAATTTTAACTTACACGTGTTTGGATGTTCGATAACGATTTTTAATACCTAAACGCTGACTTTTCAGGCGAAGCTGAACAAAGAACTGTAGTATCCAGTGACGGAAGCGTCTCCACAGTCACTCCATGGGGTCATGTTGTCAGCACAGATACTGTTCCCTACACAGTACTCGCAGACTTGGATCCTATCCTAGGAGAAAGTTATCCAGTTCCGGGAAAACAGAAGACCGAGATCGGAGGTGACCTTGCTAACCGGTTTGAATGGAGGTACTTCATGAGACGTGCTCCGGGGGCTAAGCCTAGAAGTCAAGGTAACATATATTTAGAAAATAGTTGTGATTAAATTAAGAATATAAAGTGTAATATTGCCCTTATTTATTTAATTAGGGATAATAAGATTGTTTGCTAGGTATTCAGTAATTAAATTGCTAAAAATTAGGTAAAATTGTTGGGTTATTTTTAAACTGCAAGATAGTTAACATACATGCAAAAAGTGAGATTAACTTTATTTGCTTTTGATATATTAAAACAAAATTTAAGCATTTTAAATGTTGAAAAAAAAACAAATTTGGTTTATAAAATTCCACTAAGCTATTAAAACCTATTTTATTCAAATTGTATTTACTTTATATAAAGATAACTAGGGGCTCTGCCCCTGGACGCTTCACGTCCCAACCCCGCCTCGGCCTTCGGCCTCAGATGGCTGCTTCGCTTCGCTCGCAGTTGGAAAATTCGCTAAAGAATCTTGTTAATCTTTGGCTCGTTTGTACATAGGTGACCGAGCACAAATCAGCTGTTTTATTTGGTTAAACTCATTAAACATTATCTCCATAAGATTAACATGGAAAATTTGAAGGATTGTTTGGCGGAGCTCCTTCTTAGGTTAATAGCGGCTAAAGGGAGGATTGGATTTTAAATCTGACGGAAAATCTCCTCTTTGAAATTGAATTTTCTGCAACTTTTGTGTTTAACATTTTTTGCTATTTCTTACCACTTTCTTGCTAAATGCGCTCAAAGTGAGAAATTGAAGAAATTGAAAAAATCGAAAAATTCTTTCCCACCAAAAAGGTGCTTCCAAAATTAAAAAATGTGAAATTCTGGCAATTTACCCAAAAGTTTCTCATCGAGAGCTTTAATTTAAGTATAAGGTTGATGGGGTTCCGATTACGGGAAGTGCCTAATAATTAATGTCAGTGAATCAGTGAAATCGTCAATATTTAAGGACGTTGGGCGGAGCCTCCCTTCTCGGATGAATAGTGGCTAAATGGATGATTGGATATTGAATTTGACGGAAAATCTCTTCTTTGAAATTTAATTTTCTGCAACTTTTGTATTTAACATTTTTTGCTATTTCTTACCACTTTCTTGCTAAATGTGCTCAAAGTGGAAAAATGAAGAAATTCAAAAAATCGAAAAAATCGTTCCCGCCCAACAGGTGCTTCCAAAATTAAAAATTGTTAAATTCTGGCAATTTTCCCAAAAGTTTCTCGTCGAGAGCTTTAATTCAAG
>JAGFPH010000668.1:109021-119737 GCA_018207615.1 Philaenus spumarius | reverse complement strand
CTCGTCGAGAGCTTTAATTCAAGTATAAGGTTGAGGGGGGTCCGATTACGGGAAGTGCCAAATAATTAATGTCAATGAATCAGTGTTACCGTCTAGCTTTATATAAGTAGATTACATATCAACTGATTATATTGTTAAAATATCACGCTTTAATAAATGTCATATATTTACTTTAAAACATTAATTTTCAGGAAAAGCTGTAGTTCAAGTTGGCCGAAAGCTTCGAGTGAATGGTGAAAACTTGTTGACGCTCGAATATGACAGAGAAACAGGAACTGTGGCCGTGTTTATGGATGATAAAGTTGAACTGCTGAATGTCACATACGATCGCACTGCTCGTCCAGTTAAATGGGGCCCAAGGTAATCATCAACATTTAACCATAACAAGTTTCTTTTATATTTATTGGTTTAGTTCATCATTTTATTTAGTTTAATCGTAGTTTATTATTTACCAAACCGTCAATATCTTACTAAACTTAACTGTTTGCTTTGCAGAAATGGAATATTCGCAGGAGTCGATCTCGAATACGATAGATTCAGCAGGCTCAGTACATGGCGTTGGGGAGAACTCAGCGAAAGCTATAGTTTCGATAGAGCTGGTCGACTTGCTGAAATTAGATATGCTGACGGAACTTCGACTTTGTACGCTTTCAAAGACATGTTTAGCAACCTGGTATGTGTGGTTTACAAAAATGTCTTAAATTTTGATCAAAATAAACAGAAATTTTATTAAAAAAGCAGTTAAATACTTCCGAAATTAAGTTGCACAATTAAAACAGTTTGATTTAAACCTTTTTAAATTATAATCATAATTAGAGAAAACTAGGACGTTGTAAAAATCTAACAATGTTATTTTTAGTTTTGAAAACATCTCATGATAGCTTGGGTGTTATGCATGTAGTCAGTTTTGGGATTAAAGGTGACATATTCAAACCACTCTGAGTTCTAAAAGTTTAATAATTGAAGGGGTCGTGGAAAAATAGTGCCAACCATCATTTTGGATTTGTGTAATTTATATTTTGAAAAAGAGGCTTATATTAATTGTATGGCTCTTTTCTTCATGTATTACAAAACATAAATACCTACTCATGAAATTGGTGAACTAAACCGGTTTTTTTTTTTTTTTAAGTTAAAACGTGATTTATGGATTTAGTCAAACTTTAAATATTTCAAAACTTCAAAAATGATGGTTGGCACTATTTTCCCCGACACCCTCAACTAATTGTAAACTACCAAAACATTTGTGATAGTGAATGTTATTTACAAATTCTAAATGTTCATAAACGCTGTTAAGTTTACAAATCAAACTAAATTGAAAAATATTTGTTACATCTTAAAATACACTAAAAATCCAGCTATACATTAAATTATATTTTCTAATTAAAAATGTGTTATAGCCATTGAAGGTAACAACGCCTAGAGGAAGTGACTACCTCCTGCAGTATGATGAGGCCGGAGCTCTACAGTCACTGACAACTCCACGAGGTCACATCCACGCCTTTTCTCTGCAAACATCTCTTGGCTTCTTCAAATATCAGTACTACTCTCCGATGAGCAGACATCCGTTCGAGCTCCGTTACAACGACGAAGGACATATACTGGCCAAACTGTACCCACACCAATCAGGAAGAGTGGCTTATGTTTATGATCAATCGGGAAAACTTGATACAATTCTCGCAGGTAATGCTTATCATTTGATAAAATTTTAGACTCACTGTTGTGGCAAAAACAATAAGGCAGGCTAAAAGATATTTCAGTTCAAACTATAGATTTGTCTTTTTTCAATTCCTTGCACTCCGCAAAGGTCTAGAATTAATGTAAAACTTACATTTGGCTTCTTTGCTGTTGTCCAACACATAATTGTATTTCATAACTAACAGATATTTACAGATTCTTATACTCTACACTACTGTATTTAAGTTACTACCGTAACAAAAATTTTATTTAGAATACAACCATTTCTTTACTAAAACTGCATACCAATCTATTGATTTATTCAATTTATTTGGCACTAGTCAATTGTTAATTTATTTTTCTGATTCACAGGACTATCTTCAATACATTACACATATCAAGAAAGCACGAGTTTGGTGAAAAATATAGATATTATTGAGCCTAGTTTTGAATTGAAACACGAGTTTAAATATCAGATTGGAAGTTTAAAGGATGAAAAACTTAAATTTGGCAGCAAAAGTGGACTTCATAATACTCATTATCGGTAAGAAATGAATTGGAAATAACTATAGCGTCACTTGTATAATTTAATTAGCTCTTCAAGTTCCTTTTTCCAGTTTTGTAAGTAAAAAAGTACACCTTATAAACTAATAACAATTTTGCTTTAAATAAAATGTGTATACGAGAACATCTGGACAAAATATTTTGTTCTACAGCAGAACTAAGAGTATACAAGCTATTATGAACTTAGGATAGTCAAAAATTTGAACTTATACAAAGGTTATTTAGATTTTCAAAGCATTGTAAATTAAATGTAAAGTCTAATAAAGTTAAAGTTGTAAAATTTAAACATTGCTCTTAAAATGAATTAGTCCTTTTTTTTTTTTTTTTGCTTTCTCATGTTGGTTTGAATTAATTATACAAGAGAAACAGCAGAACTTTATTTAAATTGATTAGGGCTGAAATACAGCTCAAATCACTTGTAGAGTTTTATTTGTGCTTTAAATAATTTGTATTTTTTGTAGGTTACAAAAATACCATCGACCGCTTTCAACATAATGTTACTAATGCATCATTAAAAACTGTTCACTGGGTCAATGGCAATTATGATTAATGGAATTATTTCATAACAGTTGCTACGATGATGACATCTACATCAGTGGTTTATATTAAAACTGGCTATTCAGTTTGTAACACCAGGTCGTAAAGAAACTCCAGGCTGATTTCAAACATTGGCCTATGTATTTATTTATGTAGGCTACATACAATATGAGCATACATTTCTCATTATTTCAGATCGCTAATAGATATCAAAAAAATATATTTTCCGTTTTTAAAATAATGTTTTTTATAAATACAAGTATGGCCTACTTCTTTGCTAAATGTAATTTGTTGATGAAGAATAATTTTTCTTCATAAACATTCCTTCTTTTTTGATTCTGTTATATATCTTATCAATTAGTTCATCAAAAGATGTTATGGCACAGAAATATTTTGAAAAACAAAATTGTTTACACATTTTCTGTGGATTTACAATGCCATATGAAACTAACCTGTTAAAAAAAGCCATATGGCTAAAACTGAATGTCTACCCCATCATCTTTTTTGATTAAAAAACTATTTTTTGTTCACTTCCACATTATCTACTGGAGAACAAGAAATTCACTAAAAGTGTTGCTTATAGATTATTAAGGGTTAACACACCTCAAAAAACGCAAAGTTCTCAATGCCCCTTATAGAATGCTGCAGTTTTAGCTGAACATTAAAGTAGTCGAATACCTGGATAGTGTTTTGACAACTATTTAAACAACAACTCTAATAATCGTAGTTTTGATAATCCCAAATTTACAAAAAATCTGATCTTATATGTTTGGTTTTTTTTTCAAATTTGTATTTGAGTTGGAAAAGATCGTTAATCTTAACTTGTAACATTTTTTGCTATCATATTAACCCTCCAAGTGCTGACTATATTGCTCTTTAGTGCTAAGGGTTTTTTTGGTTCCGTGCATGCTTATTAACTAAAATAATTATAAAATACTTACTAACATTAAAGTAAAACTTATTATACATAATTTTAATCACATTTACATGCTCTTTACAGTAAATAGCTTTAACAGGCTTACCTTATAATTTTTATCCCTTTTTTGTTGACCAAAGTAGAAATTTAAAAATAAAAAAATTTTGTGTTTTAAAATCTCTCACTCAAAATATGTAAAAAAAAGTAATCTAGAAAATCCAATAGAGACAAAAGTTGCACAATTTTATGGTGAATAGAAATATACATAACACTATTACTTTGCTGTAAAAAAAACCTTTTTTTCTATAAAAAAAACTCAGTTTTTTTAACAAAAAATGGCTTTTCTGCACAAAAAAGAAAAACTTGCCTCTAAAGATATAAAAGTACTGTTTAGCGCAATATTTATGGTTTTAATTTGTTATAAAGGAATAACACACACATTATATACAGGAAAAAAAACAAGAAAAAATATTTACAGTTCAAAGTCTCTAAAAGTCACTATTTTCAAACGCACCTCTAATAGCACTTGAATTGCTAAGTTCACTCATAATTACTTTAAAAATTAATAAACATTTACAAAAACAAATAAAAATAAACTGATCTAAACTGAAACTAAAAATGAATAACAACTAGTGGATAAACAAACAAAATCCGAGTTCCAAGCGTCTATCTACGCGTACTACACTACTAGATAGTTGATTTGACAATTCTGCTGAAGGTTTGTTTGAGTCGATATCGCTATAAAACTCTGAATAAACACTGAATAAAAACTGAAAATATCGCTATAAAGTGACTCTTTCCAAACACAACCATACATAGAAGTATCCGATTGTATTAAAAATAGCGGCGACGTACACATTTACAAACGTTAGTGCTGTAGGCGACGTTAGTGCTGAAACGCAACTTTGTACATCCCATACGCGATGTTAGCACTTGGAGGGTTAAGAGAAAGTCTCATTTTCAATTTATATGTGGGCCTAAAAGTTCTAGAAATTTGTTAGTTACAACCAATAGTAGGTTATGTTTGAAAATATTTTTAAAACAGAAATAGGCCGTCAAAAAAATGTCCAGTAGCAAATAGTTTTCAATTCAGGTTTTGAAATACAAACTCTTATTTTGATATCCTATTAAAATTATCTCACCTGTGAATTAATAATTAGGATTACTAATTTTCTAAATTCTTACAGTTTTGAATATGATGGCAACGAACGTATAACTAGCGTTGAAGTGGATATCGACGGCAAAGAGCTTCCGAAACTGAGAGTGAAATATAGTCAAAACTTAGGCATGCTCGAAGGCGTAAGTGACCTGAGAATATACAAGAACACCTTCAACAGATCTGTTATGCAAGATGCTTCAAAACAGTATTTCACTATCACTGAATATGACCCTCATGCGAGAGTCAAGTCTGTGTTGATCAATATCAAATCGTTTGATGTGTACAGGTAAGATTATAAAGTTTATAATGTTAGTAAAGTCAAATTGAAATGCTGCAATAGCTCAGATGCTAGTAGTGTGGTGTTTTATACTTCACTGTTTATGATGTTAAAGGTTTGATGTTGACTTTTCTATTCTGTTATTCCACTCTTAGTCCATCACCAGGCCTGTAGGCACAAAGATATGGGACGTTAAGGAAAAAATATAATTAATTTGTTGTTAATAATATTGATTGCCTTTTTGTTTTCTAATGATAAGCAATCATAATATTGGGAAGTTATAGTCTAGGATACATACTAAATAACTAGTAGTAACTAATATTTCATAGTTTTAAACAAGTTAATTTCATGAGTTAGAGTATAAGATAACCAACAAATTAGTTTAAGATCTGTAACAATACTCTGTTAATATACGATTGTTTATAATCAATAATCTAAATAGTTCAATACATGCTGTCAATAGCCTATAAAACACTGTAAACATCAGAGTCTAATTTACCAATAGCCCAACTAGCCTACAACGTTACTACCTACAGGAGCCGCACCGTAACAATTCAAATTTTCAAAATAATGAAGAAATTAGAGAGAGTAGCCAAAAGAAAGTAAAGCTTTAGGTTTTAATTGTAAGTCAAATACAAATTATATTTAATTTTTCTTAATGTCCAATGTTCTGTATATAAGTAAATATTTTTTTGAAAAACAAGTTCAGTTACTTTACTGAGAAATTAATAGTGACAGTCCTATGCAAATTTGTGTAAAAAATTATGACGTTTATCTACGTTATTCACAGTAACACTAGGTTTTTTCTTGATTTTTAAGTAAGGAGGCAAAAGTTGAGAAAGAGAAGCATAGAAAATTGGGAATATGGCCTCAAAAATGTTTAATCTGGCAAAAGTAATTATATTTGTTACTTGTTTATTAATTAACTTATTTGATTTCTATATTCAATACAAAACAATATTATTATTATTAACAGAAATAGCATTTAGATTCTTCTTCTTATAATGTAAAAATGATGTTTCCTGGTTTGGTAAAATTGTATATTAAATGAAATGTTAAGATTTGTAAATTTTTGAAAAAAGGGGATAAAACTTTAACTACCGACTTTCAAACAATAACAGTCTTAGGTAATTATTGTTGTGATGCCCTTTTTTGGAAGGTTATTATATTGGAAGGGTTTTTGGAAACATTTCCAATTTACTAATAGATAATTTATAAATTACAATGGTTGGAAATAAATTCCTGTTACCGTTCATTTTGTAGCAGTTAAATTACTATTGTATAATTCAGGCTTTCACCTAGCTACTTATTAATATTAAAAGAATATAACTAATTTTACTCCTTATATTTCACTTTAACAAAGCTATACATTAACCATTTATGCCTACACAACTTTAACCAATTTCTTATTTTAATATGTAGTAACCAAACAGAAAACAACAAAAACGTAAAAGAATATTATAATTGATTCTATTTTGTTCTTCCCATCTACCAGGATGGAACTGGAGTACGACTCTCGAGGCCGTATCAGTTCACAAAAGCTTATGATTGGTCGCGCATCCTCAATGGAAAGAATAACGTACAGCGCAGATGGTCATGTCTTGGAAGTTGTAGGAACCAGTGATTGGAAGTTTGTTTATGATGAGAACGGTAACGTAGTCAGTGTAATGGAACAAGGACAGAAGATGACTTTAGGATACGACAGTGGAGATCGAGTGGTTCAGGTAAGAATATAAAAGAGATAAATAATGTTAGATGTAGATGTCCTGTGTATTTAGGATATATCTTACTGTACCTGCGGGTCATACATTTGTCTGCATAATTAGACGATAACATGACTACTTTAACCACTATTGTAATTCTGTTGTGCCGTGAATATTGTAACTTCTTATATTCTTCAACTAGTCTGGAAGATATAATCAACTTTGCAAGATATGCTTGGTATCGGTCAGAATCGTTTGATATAGTTTAGCCATAATTATAAATTTTTGGGCTGCACATGACGCATGGCTGCCGATTCATGGATTCCTCATGAGAACAAAATTAACCAGACAGTATAATAATTGAATATAATAAATATACTGCACTGGATAACACAACCTGTCTCCATTGTTTGAACTGAACTCCTCGAGCGTCTAGATAATGGTGGCATTGATCAGCCATTCAGTAAATTGTATAGTGATGATAAGATTAATTCTGGAGTGTGTCACAATTTCTTTACCTAATCCCACATGTTAAATTGTACTATTGAAAGAGTTGTAAATTGGCTCCCATTACATTCAACGGACTGATGACTTGCATCAGCTTATTATTTGTGTAACATTTATTCAACTAACCGTGTATTATTGAGTTTGTTAAAGGTTCATATAACAATTAATTATGTAAACATAGTTAAATTGATATATCAAACATACAAGTTGTTGCAGGTTTGAATTTAGTTTAAATATTTGTACGTACATACTTGAATTATTAGTTAGTGTATGACACATGTGCAAAAACTTCTTACCCACCTACAACTCTTGTTACATAAATATATAATTAAAGTGCGAAGAAAAACTTGAAAAAATATGTAATCTTGCTGTACTGTACTCAGTCTAAAACTTATCTACCTATTTTTTTCTACTAGACAATTCAGGAATAATGTACTCTTAATTAATCTATATGTTTATTATAATATTATAATATTAGAAGTGTTACTACACAAGAAATTATAAGAAAAAAGGGACTAAAAGAATAAGTTCTATTGCGTATCACAAATCAATTATTAATCATATTGTTATAAATGTTAATGATTTTAACTGCTTGTGAAGTATAAGGTCTCATTGAGCTTAACTTCATTGTAAATGAGTGGCAACTTTACTTCTTCCCACATCTTCTTTGCTTCTCAAAGCTCTCCAAAATGTTTCTTGGTCTTCTCGCGTCCTCCTGCCCTAAGGATTCCAGTCCAAGATCTGTCCTGTTTCTTTACTTCTTGTGTGGCCTATCTACCTCTTATTTCTCCTTTGGACAATTAATCTTATGTAATTAATAAATAAAAAGTATCAATCACAAAATAATTTTTATATTCCTCCTATCATAATTATTTAAACTTTAGAATTTAAAATATATTACAATAATAATGTACTGTTAATAATTATATTACAAATAAAAGCATTTAAATAATGCTCCTAAATGTTTGTAAAAATTTAATATTTAAATGTTTTTAGGTTGGCGATGTTGAACTGAATGGATACGACTCTAGAGGATTTGTGGTACGCAGAGGTGAGACGAAACTTCGGTACAATTCACGAGGACAACTCAGCCACGCCACTGAGCGAGATCGCTTTACCGCTTGGTATCGTTACGATGACCGTGGTCGTCTGCTCGCTCTGCAGGATGCGCAAGGAAACGTTACTCAATTTCTTTATGCGGATCCGCATTCTCCAGATCTTCTTACGCATTTACATTATCCGAAGACTGGAAGAACCTTTAGGTTTCTCTATGACGAAAAAGGAAAACTGGTGGCTGTAGAAACTTCTGAACAAAGGTACTTAATTCTCAATAAACACCTTTTAAGTTTTGTAAAATTTATTTTGTAATTTTTGTTCTTCATGAAGATGTTTTAAAGTTATTATAAAACGTAGGGGAAGGTAAATAAAATTAAAACATTTTTCTTTTGTGTATTGGACTAAATGGTTCTTCCTGGTGCTGTTTTATCCAATAATTAAACTAGCCGTAACTAGTTATAATAATTTCTTATTTTAATAACAAATCTTATTTCTGTTAATTTATTGTGTACTAATTTGCATTTATATTAATTTTTTAATATTTTAAAATAAAAAGTAGTCTGTTTTTTATTTTTATTTTTTTAAATGAATAGTTTGATGTATAACTCTTTAAAAAAAATATATAGCCCTAAAATATGATAGAATACAATTAAAATTTCAAAAATTATTTGAGTACAGTAAAAAAATGAATATTTGCTAGTAGTCAAATTTACAATACATAAGTAATCCCGTGACAAAATTTTGACATAAGTAATCTAGGGTTAAGGTGGTTTACATAAATTGGCTCTTACATGAAAGGTGATTTAATGAGTTCATAAGTTACGCTTATGTCTATATAACATTTTATCACACAATTAATTACTGCTTACATGTGAGAACCAGAAACTTCATTAATAGAATTCTGATCAACATTTGAATTTTTCTACTTGCCTATATTTTCAATTACAATAGATTTAATTTAGTTTGAGTAAAAATGGGTGTTAGTATTAGGTAAAATAGACTTAACACATGTGTATAAAACTTCTTTATAGTACTTAATCCCCTTCCCCTAGTCAATGAAACCAATTGCAAAACGTGTTATGTAAATGTCTACTTAACAAAGTTTTCAAATATTGAATCTATATACTAACATCTATCATTTTTGTTTTAGATTTTACGTAGCAACAGATCAAAACGGTTCACCTTTAGCACTGTTTGACACCAATGGAAACATTATCAAGGAATTACGAAGAACACCGTTTGGTAGGATAACAAGAGACTCAAATCCCGACTTCTTCCTTCCGATCGACTACCACGGTGGTATTCCGGATCCACACACAGGACTGCTATATCTGAATAAACATTGGTACGATCCTTCCGTCGGACAGTGGATGACTCCGGACTGGGAGAGACTTGCCAACGAGCTGACCGCTCCTACAGATGTGTTCATTTATAGGTTCCACAATAACGATCCGATCAATCCAAGAAGTACTCAGCAAGTTAATTATATGACAGGTGCGTGAAAATTTATTTCCTTAAAAATTTTGGATTATTTTCCGTTAACCTCTTGGTATTCGTTTCTACTATTCTTACAAAAATATATGTTGAAAATATATAGTGAAGGTAAAGTTGATCAACTTGGAATAGAATAGAGCAAACATCAATTTCTAACGTACTAGTAACATTCATTGAAAAATACAAGGTAAAATATATATTGAAGAGAATATAAAGGCAAAAACGTTTACTAGATTACATTAAACTAGTTAAGCCGAACAAAATCTTTATATTGCATACATGGAAAGGGTTTTTTGGTTAGTTTTCACTTTTTGCCCCCACTTAAATTCAGATAAATAAAACTACATAAAAAATCTATGATATGTTCTGAATGAATAAGAGTAAACTGAATGTTACCCAACAAAATAGTTTTTTTTTTTAAATAATTTAAATTTTATAAATTTTGTTAAATAAATAAAGAAAAAATATATTTAACAACCCATAAGTTTCATTTCCTTTTTCTGATCAACCAATCTTTCCCGATAGAAAATACTGCGTTGTCCAGCTGCCGGCATTCCTAATTCAGCGCACTGATGTTGCAACTGTTGTCACAATACAGCAGTGAAAGAGTTAAAAGTCGCATTCACTAAATCATGTTCAATATAATGTTGTATGTTAAAATGATATCAAATAATGAAGAGATAAAACTCACCAGAAAAATGAGTGGCTTAAGATTAACAAAATATAACCAAATAATTCTATCGGTTAATGTATTGTTTTAAAATGTGAATTTCAATGGCAGCTGTAATACATGTGAGTTTCAGGGTTTTTAAACATCAAATAGTAAAAT
>JAGFPH010000668.1:83603-100357 GCA_018207615.1 Philaenus spumarius | reverse complement strand
AAAAATAATTGCTTCAAATTTTGAAATCAGCTGTTAATGCAAATATTGGAACATACAGCTATATATTATTATTTGTTCTTTTATTCAATTTATTGTTATGGTAATAAATGTAAATACATGTGTTGACTAAATTTACAAATATTGAAATAAAAACATCTGGTGTGCACATCACACAACTTTCCTTACCAAAATAGATGCTGTATCAATTACCAAATTTTTCGAGCGAGAGATTGATGATACCATTTTCGAGTTAATAGGAGTATCCGTTTCGAAGAAAGCGGTACTAACTTCAAAACGGTTAATCCCACGGACCTGATTTTGGTCTCAATCGATTTCTCACCCCCAAAAATGTCAAGGTCGATACCAAACACGGCTAGTTTAAAAAAAGTCATTTTTGCCCCCAAAAAGGGCGTTTTTGGGGTCAATTTTTGAAAAAATGGAAAAAGTTGAGTGGGGTATCTTTTTTGACATTCTTTTGGACGCTGAATCGAATGAGACCATTTTCAAGTCGATAGGACCAGCCATTTCGGAGATACAAACAAAATAACTTGCGTTTTTGTAATAACTTTTTTCAACGAATTTTTAAGGGTATATAGCGTACATAGCGTGTTAAGGGGGTCTGAGTAGAGTATGTTAGCAAAGTTTAATCAAAATCGTTAGAGGGGTTTTGGAGTAAATACCAAAAATGTTCTAAAAACTGGTCCCACGGTAAGACACCACCTCCGATTTGCTTCAAATTTACATGGGTTTAATTGTTTACGTGTTTGAAGATATCCTGTAAATTTCAGTTCGATCCGTCCAGCCGTTTGCCCTGTGCACTCCGGACACACACACACACAGACAGACCAATTGCCAAAAATGCATTTTTTGGACTCAGGGGGCCTTGAAACGTAAAGATATTATGAAAACTCGACATCGAATTTTTGGGTCGATCGCAATACTTACCTTACCTAGTATAGGGTAAGGAAAGTAAAAAGGTTTTTATCCAAATGAATTATATTATAGCCTATGTTACTCAGGTAAAGTGTAGCTTTTTATCAGTAAAACTATTTTTTCTATGGGTTCAGTAGTGCCAGAGATTACCCCCTACATACAAACAAACAAACAAACTTTACCTCTTTATGATATTAGTATAAATGTATGAAGAGTTAATAGGACAGCCATACAACCTTCCAAAAATCACACTTACAAGGTTTCTCTATGCGTGTGTCAACGTGTATCTTTTATAGGTAAATATTTAGCAGATTTTATTTTAAAATATAATTTACTTTAACTGTCATATTATTTTACAGAACAGCTGTTTTATGTTTTTAATTTATTTATTTAATACCAAATGTTTTAATGTAAACTGCAGAACAGCTGTTTTATTTATGTTTTTAATTTATTTATTTAATACCAAATGTTTTAATGTAAACTGTAGAACAGCTGTTGTATGTTTTTAAATTCTCATGTATTTCATATGGGGATTTTTCGTTTTTCGGGGATCTCAAAACCCCTTAGTTTTTAATTTTAGAAAAAACTTATATTTTTCCCTCGTTCCTTGAATCGATACCTTTAATTTGACACCTCTCCCATCAACCTCCGACTTACCAAATTCCCACAATTTTGAATCTAATCAGGTCCAGACAAGACGTTTGAGGGGAAAGAAATTCATTGTGCAGGGGCCTGGAACGTATAAAACATGTCCCAGATAACGAACAATCCAGGGAAAATTTGAAAATTAAACTTTACAATTTGTGTTTCTTTACTACACTGAGATATAACACTGGAGTGGTCGCATGACTTTTCTTCACAAGAGTGGTTGCACAGACAGGGCCGCGAAGAGCCAGGCCGGGCCCCAAGTCTAGAGGTCTACGGGCCCCCCTCGCCATGGTGAGGGTGAGGAGTTCATATGCCCCTCCCTAAAATTTTTGAAAACTAAACATATATTGTTTAACATTATTTAAGCTAATAAGCTATTTGTTTTTTGTTATTTTTTTTTAATAGAAATATGAGTTTTATTTTTTTAATCTTATGACTACAACTACCGTTTAGGCTTACTCTGTCTGAATTTTTATATTGTTTTTGTTTACTTCACACTTTGACTACAGAGTAAAGAGCCAGGCAACTTGGTAGTTTTTGTTTGTTTTGAATTTAGATGTAAATCCCGGAAATACAAATTTACTCATCCAAATATTTACATACATATACAGTATATGTTTAATTCAACTGGTACAAAATCAACATTTGTAAAACACACACAAAAAAACAGTTTTTAAACTTTACTATAACGAACTAGACACAATTCAAACTAAAAATATGCCTAATTAAACAATTACAGTTATTAATTATTACAATGTTAATAATGTTTTTTTTTCAAGATTAGAGTAAGTCTGTCTTCTCATAAGATATAAGAATAAGGTCAGAAAATTGAAACAAGATAAAAAAGACATTGGGTTACATTTTATGATTTCATTGACCGCCATCTTCTTTGAAAGTACTAACAATTTTTCTGCCTAAAAAATAAAATAAAATAAACTTAATATAAAAATTAACACAACTATTTTTATTAAACATATGATATACCTACATAGTTTTTAGGAATTTAGGGAAATTTTGATTACAGTAGTTAGTTTTGTGAAGTTAATATGAATAGTAAAAAAGTATTTAAATAATTTAAGTCCTATGCAGACTTGCTGAGAAATCCTTTTAAAACTGAAAAATTAAATACAGAAATGAACTATACTTTCTTAAATAAAAATTCATCTAAAGTTACTTTAGCATATTTGTCCATATGTGTTAAAAATATAGCAAGTCACTTATATCAACACTTTTCTTGCTTTCTTCGTTGCG
Organism: Philaenus spumarius; assembly: GCA_018207615.1. Classification (NCBI taxonomy): domain Eukaryota; kingdom Metazoa; phylum Arthropoda; class Insecta; order Hemiptera; family Aphrophoridae; genus Philaenus; species Philaenus spumarius. The sequence goes on along the minus strand of JAGFPH010000668.1, from coordinate 97,525 downwards.
AAGTCATTAATGACCTCGTCAAAATCGAAATGTTTTTCGAGGTAATTTTCTAAAGCTAACACTCCTAAGCTTGTTAATCGTTCCTGACCAGTTGTAGAATGCAAAAAGTTTTTCACGCTGTTCAACAAACTGAAAGACCTTTCAACTTCTGTGACCGTAACAGGAAGTGTGTAAAAAATTCTAAGGGCAATCACAGCGTTTGGGAAGATAGTTGTCAGTTTTTGGTTTGATAAGGTGTTCAGGAGTTTAGCTTTAGCTTTTTGGAAAATTGGCATTTCTGAAAATAATTCTTCTTCAGGAGAAGACATAGGAAGATATTTTCAGTCACTAACATCACAAAAGGAAGCTACAAATCTGTCATACAAGTAACGACAGTCTACTAGACATACTGCTTGAGCTAGACATAATCAATGGGAAAAAGAAGTGATGGGTCGTCTTTCCTCCTTAATTGATTTAGTGGTGGAGAAGGCTGTGTATCATGATAAATGTCGGTTGGACTTTATGAGGCAGTTATACCAGAAACCTTAAACATCCACAAATAATACCCTATCTTCACACTGCTGGACACTCCTCGTTTGCCAAGTCTTGCCACTTATATGTACAGGAAATGGAAAGTCTCTCTGCTCTATTGACATAAGAGGAGTACAAGAAGTTCGCGAACAAAGAATAATTCACTATGAGAAAGAATCATTGGTTCTGGTTCCGCATGTTCACATGATCATCGAGACAACCTTGAATAAGGTCAATCTCAAGCCGAGGTGGCATGACCCGTGGTAGAAATAGAAATAGAAATAATTTATTTCACATAACGTTTTATACAAAAACCAGTTGGTAACTGGAGTTTAAAACAGGTGAAAAGTCAAATCAAAATTAAAAATTCAGATACATTACAATATTCATAACATTTCATAACTATACATTTTTCATCCATTTTTAGCCGTACAATTACAATATCCATTTTAAACTAAAACACACCTAGAAAAATAATCCACAATTTACTCTCTTCAAAATCCCATTACTTCACCAAACTTTCATCTAAATATTCTTGTACAGAATAATATGCCCTCTGTATTAAAAACATTTTAATGCTGGCTTTAAATTCTTTTTCACCTAAATTCTTTACATCAGTGGGCAGTTTGTTAAACAATTTAATTCCAATGTAATAAGGTGTTTTTTTCAAAAATAGAAAGCCGATGCTTATGATAGTTAAGGACTTCCCTATTACGGGTTGAATAAGCATGGAAGCTCTGCTTTTCAATGAAAAAATCTATTTGCTTCTTAATTAGCAAAAGACACTTATAAATAAAAAGGCTTGGAACAGTCATCAATTTTAAGTTAATGAATAAATTTCCACAAGAACTTCTAAGACTACCAAAATTCATAATCCAAATATACTTTTTCTGCACTTTAAAAATATCTGCAATGTCTGATGCCAAACCCCAGACCTCTATTCCATACTGAATTCTGGAGAAAAACAAAGCATAATAGAAAAGTTTCCTTATTTCGGGACTGACAACATCTCTAAGTACCAGCATCTGATAGCAGAGGGAATGAAGTTAATTAGTTAACTTTTGTATAAAATGGCCTCCAAGAGAGATTCTTGTCAAACAAATTCCCAGAAATGTTGTCTGTGATTCCACAGTCTGCCTACCTCCCAAAAGACAATTGATTTCACATTTTTTCCTGCTTTGTGCAGGTTTAAAATGAATAATCTGGGTTTTTCCCTGTTCAATTTCAGACCATTTAAAGCAAAACAAAGAGAAAGTTCATCAAAAGTACTATTTATTACAGCATTTAAGTAGCTATTTGACCGGGCTTTGAGAATTGCTGTAGTGTCGTTAGCTTAAAAGATAGATTTACAACCAATATTTGGGGACAAATCGTTAATGTAAATGAGAAAGAGTAAAGGACCCAAAATTGATCCTTGAGGAACACCACACTTTACTCTCTTCCAACTTGATTGATAGATTAGATTATTACTATGGACGATAGTCCTTTGATATCGGTCCTCCAAATACGATTTGATCCAACAAATTGACGTTTCATCAAAGTTATAATATTTAAGTTTCAACAAAAGAACCTCGTGATTCATACAATCAAAAGCCTTGGACAGATCACAGAAAAGCCCCGCCGTGCTCCGCGATTCATCCAAACCCCTGGCAACCTCCTGTATAAAATCACAAATAGCTAAGGTGGTATTCTTACCAGGTCGAAAACCAAACTGCTCACCGACAAAAACACCATGGCCTTCAAAAAAGGCACTCATCTGACCAGAAACAATTCTTTCAAAAACCTTGGAAAAAGCAGGAAGGATTGAGATAGGACGATAATTATTTGGATCTTTTTTATTTCCCTTTTTAAAAATCGGTTTAAGTTGTGCATATTTTAATTGATACGGAAAAATACCGGATTTGAGAGTTTGATTTATAATGTTACACAACGATACCACAATTTTATTACTAGACTTTTTTAATAAACTTATCGGTATTTCATCCCATCAAGAAGAGTGTTTATTTTTAAGAGAATTTATAGCCCTCTTCACTGCAGACACAGAAATCGTACTGAACCTAAATCTAGGAATCTAACTATCATCATAAGCAGTTAAAAAAGAAGCTACTTTGTCTTTTTGTGGCATTAAGCCTGCATCATCAGAAATGTTGCAAAATTTATCGTTTAGAGATTGGCAATCTTCCGTCCGTCTATAATTATTTTCCCACTAAACAATAGTTCGTCAAAAGACTGCTTATTAATTTTACTAATTCCAAGTTCATTGTTAACAATATTCCAGACAGCTTTACTTTTGTTATCAGCTTTCTTAATTAATTTACAATTAGTTAATTTCTTAGCTGCTTTACATATAGATTTAAATTCTTTTTTATATTTTGCAAAATAAGATATAAAGTTACTATCCACAGATTGTTTGGCAATTACACTTAGTTGCCTTTTATGAGTACTGGATATTTCTATTCCCTGGGTAATCCAGGATCTTTTTTTAACATTTACATTGCGTTTTACTTTTAATGGAAATGACTCCTCAAAATTCGTTTTGTAAAAATTCAAGAACAAGTCAAAATTTTGCTGGCAAGTCAGGCTATCCAGATAATAAGAGGGAATAAAATCAAGCTTATTCAAAAAATGCTTCATATTGATTTCAGAGAAAATCCTGTAACTTAGGGAACCATTTATGCCTGATATAATGCCACCTAATTTAAGAAATACCCAAGTATAGATTTACAACATCCTCTACTACAGCACGCTTATTTACTAAAATATTATCAATACAATATTTTAGCAAATGTCATGTTTGGGATGATTTAACAATTCTAGTTGGAGTGTGAACAGTTTCCACAAAACCATAAGATTGGACAATGTTTATAAGTTCTTTACCCTGGTCTTTCAAAGTACATTCACTCAAAATATTTATATTAGAGTCACCAGCTATGAATATGAATTTATTTTTTGAATCTTTTTTTAGTTTTTTTAATAGCAGTTCGAAAATTTGAAAAAACTGTTTCAAATTTTCCCTGTTTGGGGTGCGATAGAATGACACTATTACACAGTTCAAAGAAGGTATTTCAACATAAGATTCCTCAAAAATACAATCAACATTTAAACATTTCAAATCTACTCTTTCGATAAAATTATATTTAGAGTGAATGAGTATACAAGATCCTCCATGTTTTCCTTTCTCTCTGCCATAAAAAGCAGCTAAATTATAATTAGGTAGACTATTTAATACAGTACAACTATTTTTACATAACCAGTGCTCGTTTAGACAAATTATTTCGATAGTAGAATTTTCCACAAGTATTTGCATATCCTTAATTTTATCTATCAACCCACCCTGCACGTTTAAGTGCATAAGCAACATATTTTTTTTATTCTTAAAAATATCTGTAGCTTTATCTAAACTACATTCTTGTTTGAGGTTTTCAGAAGCCACTTCTCTAAAAAAGTCTTCTTTTTAACGGTAAGTTTAGAGGACACCTTGTTTACATCTTCTGTTACAGTTGTTTGAGTTTTCTTGGTATGACTTTTCATTAGCCATTTCTGCAAAAAAGTGAGTCTCCCTTTCTGCCTTGGTGAGCTATTTAGTGTTTTTATCTGATTAGTTTTATATTTTATCAATTCCACCAATCTTTCACAAACCACATTTTTACCCCTCACATTTAAATGACTACTAGTTGTGAGATGATTATTCAACAAACGTTCATTTATAAAATTTATAAAAATATTTTCTGCATTTTTATTCCCAAAGTCATTAATGCAAGAAAAGATTTGCATGTTCAACCAGATGTTTTTTAAATAAAGTATTCTTTGGCACCGGAATTGCATTTATGACAATATTAGTCCTGTTTGATAAGGGTAGAAGGTCACATAATGCTCTCTCAATAGAGGTATTATAGTTTTTACCCAAAGCAACATCATTTCCTCCTCCAAAAACAATGACAAAATCATTCAAAGTAAAATCTTCTGCCAGCTTTTCGATCCTTCCTACCACCATCTTAAAAGATGCACCTGTATAGACATACCCAGTTACCTCATGATTCTCATGGTAGAGGTATAACAGATAGTGCTCTCAGTAAATGGGTAACTGAGATGACTGCAACATAAAAATATTATGTGCTTCACTGGAAGAATATTGAGGTGTTTTGATTTCATCAAGTGAACAGCACAAGGATTGGAAAAGTTTATACCAAAGTCGAAACGCAAGTGACATTGGCAAGCTTACACAATGGTTTGATAATCACCCTCTTTTTCTGAGGACCGAGAAAATCATGTCAAGAGCGACAGGAATCCTTTTAGATGATACAATCTTATGTTATGATGCAGTTAGGGTAGCAAAAGAGCAATGGCAAAAATGGAAAACTTGCCATACACAAATTTCAAACTGTCACGGAAAGATCGCCCACTTCCTCACAGTTCGACAATCAATTCGACATTCAAGATTGACAATGAAGTAGTTGTCCTGGTTCCATTCTTGCTTTTACAGTGAATCAAAATTACCAATAAATCGAACGACGATTTGAAGAATTATATGCAATATGAACTGGCTCCTTACCCCTTCTGGGGTACAAAAGTGGAATGAGGAAGTACAGAAAGTCAGGGCTATACACACTGTTTAAGCAAATTGATAAGGACATAGATTTAACACCTTTGAATTTGTTGTTGATGGGAAATTCCTAAACCACAAAGTTGTTTGACAAAAAGAACTGATGCATAACACCGACATAAAAAGGCGAGAGGTACCTTTGACCTGGATTACATTTTTGAATTACTATCATTACATGTAAATTCTTTCATTATATGATTCATAATAAATCTTTATAAATAAAAATGTAAATGTTCGTTAGTTCAAAATCTTAAATCTCCGATAGTTCTTCACCGATTGCTTTGAAATTTTAACACAGAGTTTCATTTAAATACACGCTGAAAAAACTAAAGATTCTGTATTAAATTTCGGATCCGGCTTGCGTTTTACTTTTTTGAATTTTATTTTAATCTTCTGAGGAAGATAATTCTAACTTGTTATTTAAAAAATTGTCAATTTTATAACAAATGGAAGGTATTTAAAACAAACGTTTACATACATGGCTTGATTGTAATTTAAAGATTATATTTTTTTATTTTTCAGAAATTGCAGTATAAACTAATCATATTTATAAACTGAACTGTCAATATGCGTGTAGCAGTAAAACAAGAAACAAAACTATTACTGTAATTCATTATTTACAAAGTATTATAAACTCAATACAAATTTAACTTTCCATACACGAAACAGATATATTTACTGACAAAATATGTTTGTAGCAACACAAAATATATTATTACTTAATTATTTACAAAGTTATATACGCAATTGCAAATTTAAAATTAAAAGAAAAATAGCCATATTTACGATATCAATTAGAAAATAATTACAACAAATTGTGTTCCTGAAAATACCTATATAAGTTATATTTAGTTTATAAACAAACAAAACACGATTGTGTCTGGGATTGTAAATAACACAATACCGAGAGTTTTGATTCCCTGTGCTTGTGTGAGTGGGGTTAACCCTTCGTTCAGCCAGCCGCACTCGGCAAGTAATCTAAATATAGTACAAATGAATTGTATTATCGTTATACCAATGAGAGGAAAGAAACAATATCTCGCGCTCTCTCGCTCTTCACCACACGCTAAATGCTAAATGGTATGCCAGCACTTCCTCTTGGTGCTGTGCCCAACTACAAATCTTTAGCGCGCCAAGTTTGTAAAATCTGTTAGAATTGAGTCCATAAGACCTGCGCTTCTTAACATTTAAGTATTCATTGGTGTAACTGTCAAAACTATCGGATGAAGGATAATAGCTAAGTTAAAGCAAATGACAGCAAATTTACATACAATATTGCTGTGTTTACTGTGTTGGTATAGTATGCCGGGTTGAACAAACCAATTATTACACATAACTTAACTCTTGGTATTATTATCTCTGGTGTGGGTTACAACTACCAGTAATTTGGAAATTTGCAATATGGCTGATTTTTTTATAAGTACCGGTACCTCAAAGTACTGTATGTAGATTAATATTTAAAAAGTTTACCCGTCTATCGATTTTCCAAAGTCGAAAAAAAAATCGAAATTATTTTTTCGATATTCCTTAACATTTTGAGCTGGGATAAAGATAAATAAAAATACCACCGTGTAGGGCAGGTATTTTTCAATAAAAAAGGTCATATGTATTTTTTTCGTCCGAGCAATGAATTGTCTGGAAAACATTTGATAATGCTGGTATGTTTTTTGCAGCAGGGGAAAGTGATTTAGTGAAAAGGGGACATCTCATTGATATATGAAGCGTTGGCTCATTCTAAATTGGCTGAATTTTAATATATCGAATTGAAACTTGACATAGAAGTTAAAATATATATTTTAAACATTTATTCTGAGTCTCAGCTTGTTATCTAGAAAATGACCCGATCTAGAGCCACTTTGACTTTTCAATGGGTTTCTCGATTTTAGGAGTACCGAACCCACGAACTCATTTTAAACGGCTCCAGTTTAGAAAATTTTCAAAATATCAACCTAAATGTTTTTTACAAGTTAAACATATAGATTCAAACAAGATCAAGGAGTATAAACCTTTTTTATTATTTACTTTTAAAAGCACAAGTAACTTAAAAAAGTTTAATTTTAGACCTTTTTAGATTTTTTATCAAAACGCTTGAGTTGATAGGCTGCAGATTAGTCAATTTTTTAAATATAGTTATTAAAATAAGTAAAGCAAGATACAATTGTGTTTGTAATTTCTGTACCAATTTTTAATTCGATATGTTCAAAAATGTCGAAAATGGAGTCGTTGAATCCAAAGGTGTTATAGTTAAAACGAGATAGTTAAATCAGAATATTTTCAAGCTCCTCGTTTTTAAAAATAACATGAAAAAAATCGTTCATACTTACTAAGAATATGTGTATTTTATACTGGTGTATTCAACTTGTAAAACAAATTTTATGTTGATGTTCCAAAAATTTACGAAACTGGAATAGATTGAAAGCGCTACAGCGTTCGGTAAACAAAAAATCGTGAGGCTCCTTGATAAGTCTCATGGTTCTAGCTCATCAAATTTTTAAGATACCAACTTGAGTCTTGGTATATAAGTTAAAAATAAACTTTTCACTTGCTATACCAAGTTTTAATTTGATATATTACAAAATGGCCAACTTAGATCTGCTATACGTATGGACGGAAATGATCATATAAAAACATATTCATTGATAATTATGTGTTCATAAATTTGCTAGCCTATTTAGTTTAAAATTATCGCAGATGAATAATTACTGTATATTATATTTATACACATATTGTTTATGTATATTTTAAATTTCATACAAATTGGATGATTATCTTGAGAGAAAATGGATTTTTTTTCGAAGACAAGTTAATCGAGACCGCGTATAGGATATTACGCTAGTCTTAACGAAATTGTATTATTTTGAATATAAAAAAGTCATTTTGAATCCGCCATATTGAATTTTCATATTTTATATGAATCATTTCCTCCTAAAAACCCCAAATAACCATTTTTCTTTTTCTTTGAGACACATTTTTTATATTTCAATATATATATTTGGGTAATTAGTTAGGTGATTATGTGTAATGAAAAAAAAAAAACATGCCATCGTAAAGCTGACACTTTCTTATTGAAAACGCCCTATTACAATTATTTATTTAATACATTATAACTATGCAATAGTTTATAATGTACTGGGCCGCGCTTCAAAAAGTAGGTCCTCAGCCGTGCGGCCGAGTCGCGCTGCTGCAAAATACATACCTGCATTATCGATTGTTTTCCAGACAAACCATTGCTCGGGCGAAAGAAATACATATGACCTTTTTTATTGAAAAATACTTCCTCTACACGGTGGTATTTTTATTTTTAAATATCTTCATCCCATCTCGAAATATTAAGGAATAACGAAAAAAAAATGTTTTTCGACTTTGAGAAATTGATAGACTGGTAAACTTTTTTTATGTTAATCTACATACTTTAATGTACTTATAAAAAAATCAGCCGTATTGTAAATTACTGCAACGTTTGGTCTAAAATTATCCCTAACGACTGGCCCTAGAACTCACATTACTAAGCAAGTAAAATGGGAGCAATGTAATGAAGTACGTCTACTTTCACCGAGAATGCGCTGAAATAGCCTCTCACCATATGGCCCATTAGGTGTTATATCTGTAAGGCCAATCCCAACGGTAAACCCTACCTAAACTCACTAAACTAATCGCATTTCTAAAAAAATTAGTTAAAGATAATGTTTGCTTATTTTTAGATTCTTGATAACTGTACTTTTGGTAATAATATTCATATTTAATTATTTTATTACGTAATTGCAGGACAATACATATTTAAATGATTAATATTTATAAGTATAATACATATACACAAATCTATTTTGCATGAAAGTTTATTTACTATGACAATTTTTAATAATTAATTATAATGCAATCAACTCCTATAAAAGCGAGTGTACGTCCGCACATACGTAAGTAAGTACGTGAGTAACAAGTAACAATATAATATAACAGATGATTTCACCCATCATCTGTAATGCTAAAACAAAACATAGCGTATATTATGCTTTGGGTTTATGTTTACAACTTCAATCAATGTAAGTCTTGTGAAGTTGATTTTTTTAGAATACGAGTTAAATAACTAATATAGGCTATAATACGTCATAAGAGATTATAAAATGAATATAAATACAACCTTTTATTAGCAATATACATAAATATTAATTTATATAAGTCAAGTAGAAAGAAGACTAACCTATCGTTTAGCTTCGGAAACATTCGTACATCTTTATATAACAAGATTAATTCTTATATTCGATCATTAATTTCTTCGTTATAATATTAATAACTTATAAATCATTAGATCTATCAATATGAAGTAAGAAAGAAATCAAAAGATAATATTTTACCTATATTTAGATTTAAAAAAAAATAAAAATAACACTATTCTCACTCACATATTATGTTTAGTTATTAAACGCGTTTCAACGACTAAGTCGTCATCCTCGGTGATACATAAGCTGCAACTGACAGATTATAACTAATTATTTCTGCATTGCATTGCATTGAATGGCTGTTATCTCGTTATCTGTAACATAATTATAAGAATTCTGCCTCAGGGCAAGCCCTTTGGCAGTTAGTGTGATACATATACATGATTATATTAGTGTTCTTCACTGTTTAAGTATGGGTGTGTGTGTGTGTGTGTGTGTGTGTGTGTGTGTAGAATGTTCTTCATTGTGAGTTGGGTGTATATTTGTGTTTTGATTTAGTGTATTACTTTAGCAGATGCTGGAGTTGGTCGTAAAATAGCTTCAGTTTTGTCTGTGTGTAATTTAATTCGCCAACTATGAAACCAGGGAAGTAATGCGTTGATTTGTCTTTGTAAGTAAATTTTGGCATAGTTTGCATTTTTATGTTGGACGTAAAAAAGTGAGTCATCAGCATAAAGGCTAAGATGAATGTGAGGCTGGAGAGGAATGTCGTTTGTAAAAAGAAGATATAGTAATGGGCCAAGAACTGACCCTTGAGGAACTCCGGAAATAATTGGCTTGAGGATGGAAGAAGCCCCCTCATTAGAGATGAAAAATAATCTATTTGTGAGATATGATTTAATTAAGTGAATATATATTAGTGGGAGATTAGTTTGAAGAAGTTTATAAAGTAAACCATTATGCCAAACTTTGTCAAAAGCTTTTGAAATGTCAAATAGGACTGCAGCTGTTATAGATTTGGAATTGAAGCCAGAAGGTATTTTGTCAATTAATTTTGAAACTTGTAGAGTTGTAGAATGTTGACTGCGGAATCCGAATTGTTCGTTTCGGATTTCAGGAATGATATGGGTTTTTTAATTTTGAGAGCAGGATTCGTTCAAAAATCTTTGAAAAGTCAGGCAGAAGAGAGATGGGTCTGTAATTTTCGGGAATAGATGATTTTTTGTTTGGTTTTAAAATCATAATAATTTTGGCGTTTTTCTAGGGAGATGGGAAGTGCTGGAGCTCAATGGATTTGTTGAAGATGTAGGTGAGAATGATAAATTCAATAGTGGAAGGAGGCATGTTTTTTATTGAAGTGGCGGTGATTTTGTTAGGGCCTGGAGCTTTTCTATTTTTAAGGCGATCTATAAAACTGATGACATCTGAAGGAGAAGCTGGAATGTAGTCAGGATTGACAATGGGAATGGATGGGCGAAGATTGACATAATTATTAATATTATCAGTGAAAGTTGAATTTAGAGAAGGATTTGGCGAAAATTGCTTTTCCATAGTTTTGGAAAATATACGTGTTTTATCTTCAGGCAAGTATGATGGTCCATTGGAATCAACAATAGGATGGATTGATTTAGAAGTGCCTTGTTAAGCTTCCAGAGAGAGTTGTCCGCTGGGGTAACTTCTTCCAGGAAGGATTCCCATCTGTTGTTGAGATGCTTCTGTAGGAGTTCCTTAACTTCTTCCGATTTTCTGTTAAACTTGGCCTTATCAGTTGGATCCCTCGTGAATTGCCATCTGCGACGTAATTTCTTCTTTAATTTAATGTTCAATAACAGGTACCAGGAACTGGCACATACTTTCTCACAAACATATTTAAATTATTAAACAGATTCAATGTGACTTGTAGGTTGGGGAAGGAGAGTTTTTTTTATTAAAGTTGGAGATTAACTAATAGATATTATTATTATTATCTAAGAGAAAACTATTCGATCGATTTCGAAAAAATTTGCACCAAACACGTCAATTAGGTCTTTATAGATGCTCGTAAAAAGGTTTTGAATTTTTTTTAAAACAACCCGCTTTATGGCCAAAAAAATCCCCCAAAATTAGTTATTATTATTAGCTAAACGAGAATTTTTAGAAAGATGCGGGTTTTTGTATATGGTAGGGCACATTAAAGGCTACAAATAAGCCAAATTTTATCAAAATAGTTAGAGCCGGTTTTTTTATAAAAAAATAATAACTGATTTTAGGGGGTTTTTGGCCAAAAAGGGGGTTGTTTTTCAAAATTGTTCAAAACCCTTTTTCGTGCATCTATACAGGCGTACTGGACATGTCTTGTGCAAATTTGGTTGAAATCGATCGAATAGTTTTCTGTCTAGCTTTGTATACATACAGACATACATACAGACAGACATTTTGTAAAAACCTCTTTTTTGGACTCAGGGGGTCCCAAAACGGATATTTCCACAATAATCTCAACATCGATTTTTTTTGTGATCACTATACTTTCTCTATACTATAGTATAGTGAGAAAGTAAAAGGATGTTAGGTGGGAGAGAGTGAGATTGCGATGATTTGTGAATAATAAAATCTATGGTACATATTTATCAGGGCTATAGAATACAAGGGCTGGACCACTCCTTTGATGTTGACGCTCGCCGACTGTTCCAACCTTCCTCTCGCCCCCTCCTATGTGACGTCACACTGGTACCATGACATACCGCGTAAGCACAATTCGCCTTAGCTCTCACATGTTATTTGACATAACGTTGCAGATGATAATTAATTCTTTAAAAACTTATGCAATACACACAATCCCCTAAATTATATGTTTACCAATTTTGGTGAATATTAAGTAATTATTTTGTTCAGTACAAGCATTGACTATATAAGTACTAGACTAACCGAGCTAACGGGCGGTTTGTACCGCGGTTCAGGACCATCAGTAGACGTAGTACAGGACCATCTCGCTAGGAGTCGTAGGAGCAGCACCGGTATTTGGCTAAAGACAGAAACTTGTACATCAACACAAAATAGCAGAAAACGTACTTGTTTTCATTATTATAGTGAACTATAAATAGGTTGTTGTCACTGAAGCTGCCTACTTGATGTTGGCTTATCAGTTTTAAAAAACTTCAAAATCGTTCCTTTACCTTGATCTTTATTGCGTTTATTACTAGGCCTACCACTCATCTTACTAATATAATAAGATATATATAAACAAATTATTAGATGTTATTTTTTCAATTATTTTGCACTTTTGAGTTTTTTGTTTTTAGGTTAAAACCCTATTTTTTTATATGATTTTAGTTTTTTCCCAGTGAAAACTTCATTAGGTTGGGCACTTTTTGCATGGAGAAAAATGATTGAACTCGCTTCACCGTCATCGTCATCGCACTTTTTTTAAGGCTCCGTCACATCTCCACAGTTATTTAAGGTTCTGTTGCATCGCCGCAAATATTTAAGGCTACGCCGCATCTCCACAATTATTTAAGGCACAGTCGCATCCCCGAAATTATTAAGTCTCTATCGGATCTCTACAATTATTTAAGGCTCTGTTGCATCGCCGCAATTATTTAAGGATCCATCCCATCTCCACAAAGACTACGTAGCATCTTCGCAATTATTTAAGACACAGTTCCATCCCCGCAATTATTTAAGGCTTCATCGGATCTCCACAATTATGTAAGGCTCCGCCGCTTATTAACAATTATTTAAGGCTCCGTCGCATCTCCGCAATTATTAAGACACAGTTGCATTCCCGCAATTATTTAAGACTTCATCGGATCTCCACAATTATGTAAGGCTCCGTCGCTTATCCACAATTATTTAAGGCTCCATCGCATCTCCGCAATTATTTAAGACACAGTTGCATTCCCGCAATTATTTAAGGCTTCATTGGATCTCCACAATTATGTAAGGCTCCGTCGCTTATACACAATTATTTAAGGCTCCATCGCATCTCCGCAATTATTTAAGATCTCATTACAACATTATACATTATTTAAAAAATACTTCTTAATAACTCGAAAATAAAGTTAACTATATGAACATAAAATGTTTTCACTTCTGACGGCAGACCCACGACTGCCTGTTTTTAAAATGTCATTTTTATTTCATCAGTGCATTTATAAGGGCACATTTTGAGTTTTGGTGGTTTTAGGTTAAAACCCTTTTGATTTTATACCTATTTCTGGAGATCTATATGACCAATTTTAGTGGTGTTTATTCAAAATAAAAGGGAATATTGTCTTTATTATCAAAATGTTATGAAAAGTAATTTGTATTTCATCAGTATTCTTATAAATTTACTTTTTGAGGTTTTTTGGTTCTAGATTAAAACACTTATACTACATATTTATGAAGATCTACCGGGCACATTTTAGTTCTGTTTATTTGAAACAAAAAGATAATATTATTTTTATTATTATTAAAAAGTTATGAAAAGTAATTTGTACTTCATCCTAATACTTCTTATAAGGACACTTTTTGAGGTTTTTTGGTTCTAGATTAAAACCCTATTGATACCGGTACCTATTTCTGGAAATCTATGCAACCGATTTTCGTGCGGTTTGTTTTAAATGAAAGTAAATATAATTATTATCAACAAAATAAGAATTGTCATTTTTATTTCATCGTTTATTTATTAATTA
>JAGFPH010000668.1:67624-81201 GCA_018207615.1 Philaenus spumarius | reverse complement strand
CTAAGTTATATGTTTAGCGAGTTTGGTTAATATTGAGCAATTATTTTGCTCAGTACACGTTTTTAAAGAAGGTATATAGTTCCGCGAGATTTTCGCCTTTTGACGCATATTCAATGCTAATTTTCTCGAAGAGGCATTCCATGAATTTCTTAAAAAAATTATGCAATACACACTATCACCTATATTATATGTTTAGCAAGGTATTTATTTATTAATTGTTACGTTGCAGACGAGATTACTTTATGAAATGTTACCAAGATTAAAAAGAATAATTAGATATAATATACAAATAATTATAATCAAATTTAAACCTAGAGTAATAAATTATTGATGAAATAAATAAAACATAATTTTAAGTTAAACTTCTAGACTAAATTAAATTGCACAGGGTCAATTTAAATTTAAATACGTAGTTCAATTGTTTAAATTCAGCTATTAAATTAACTATTCTCTAAGGCCTAGGAAAGGAAAATTTCTATAAAGCAGTTTTATTTTAAAAAAAAATATTTTATGTCAGCAGTAATTATTATGTCATGTGCATATCTGCATATAAGCTACTCATTATGTGTAAGTATTTATAACTTTTATGTGTTTTATTTTATAAGTATTACACGTGTTTTATTAAACTGTAGTATGTCATTCAAGTTTTGGTGGTTTATTGTAATAAATACAATTATTTTAAATATCGTTTCACATTTTGTTCAATTTCGTATTTAATTTTCAGAAATGTTTCATAGAATCAAATTAAAAGCATGCTAACATTATAAGTATACTACATCGGTTTATTACCTACGAATTAGTTAGTTTTATTGTAACCCTGTCTTATTCTTACATCTTTAAACTAATAATTGTTTACAGTTTACTTATTGCTTTGTGTAGTGTCAATACTAAAACTAAAGAAGAGCGCATCATAAAAATGTTACAGCTTTGCTAAGAAATTGAAATTATTGTAGCAGAGAATACTTATGAGAAGCGGTGGGAATGGAGCAGGAGTTACCACCGTGACGTCATCACAGTGGCAGTGCCGGGAACGCTTTCCTTGGCGGACTGGTATTCTATAGCCCTGCATATTTATACCCCTCTACAAGAGTGGGCGTGTCTTAGTTTCTAAACAGCCAATGGCGTACAAGGGACCTTAAATAGAGACAAATGTTACAAACATTTTTCATGGAAAAGAACGACAACAACAAAAATTGCAAATCGAGTAAGTTGGCCTAGAAACAAAGTACATAAAACTAACATGATGAAAGTTAAGCCTACAAGTTAAGATATTAAAAATGAATTATGTTTTAAATATCATTTTCTATGTTAGTTTTTAATATTAAACAATATAATAAGATTATATAAAGTAGAATATATATTACCGGTATAGAATTATAATCTTGACGCTTGGTAAACTTTAGGCTATATATTAATAAAAATAAAGACATAATAGTGAACAACGAGTTAGGCCCCATACAGAACTCTGTATTAATTTAGATTAAACACATACAAAATTTACTTTGTATTTTATATTTACTATTCTATGAACTTTGTTATAGTCTGTAATACTTAAACAAAACCCAGCGTAGATTATACTTTGGTGTTATGTTTATAACTTCAACCATTATAATTTCTTGTAGAGTTTTTTTTTAATATGAGTTTAATAGAACTAATGTATGCTACAATACGTTATAATATTGTTTTAAAGATATAAACTTTATATAAATACAACCCTTTATCATCAGTATAATATATTATTAGTTTATACAAATTTAAAGAAGATATACATATTATTCGTTTAACTTCGGAAATATTCGTACATCTTCGTATAACATACAAACATATTCGATTATTAATTTCCTCGCTATAAAAATCTTCTAAATCATTTTTATCTATCAATGTGAAATAAAAAACAATTAAAATATTATATTTTGTATCTTTGTATAGTAACGAATGTAAATACAAAATTTTAACAAATTTGCCTACAGTTTTATAATCCTTATAATTACTTATAATTAATTGTACACATTTACCGAGTTAAAAATCCCATTAGCATAGTTAGACCTAGATCTATATAGATATGAAGTCTGTTCTTTTTAAATAATATTATTTTAAACGATGTATTTCTGATGTGTATTAATTTTCATTTTTCACAGGGGCTTACTGGTCAACTCTTGTAAAAATAATCCTAACTCAATTAACTCTTAGCAATTTTTTTTTTTAAATGCCCGTTAAATAGTCACTTAAAAAAACTGTTTTTATTAAATAAAAAAATTAAGGGAAGGAGAGCACAAAAAAAAAAAATTCTACTCATCGAGACGAACAAATTTAAGAAACCGTCAAAATCGGTTAATCTGCAGCGGGGTTCCGCCCAAATATCTATTTTTACTCTACTATAGTATTAATTGTATTTATAAAATACACTAAAATTAAGCATTGCCGCGTTCACTAGTAACTTTCTAAATATATCACTTTATAACGGGAGTAATATTCTAATGGCACAGATACAAACAATCTTTTATCTTCTTTTCTCTTACGCAGTTACGGTTATCGGTTTGCTAGGCAGGCGGACGCCATTTTGGACGCTTGTTCTTAGGAGACAGGAGTTAGTGTAACTATTAATTCCTTCAATCTTCTAACAATCTTTCTAATTTGTTCATTGTTGTAGTCTGATTTGCATGAACTACGCACTACAAAGGAAAAAGTACTGTAATGGTAATATAATTAAAAATTCAACATTATATTTTACATTTAAGATTTATAAATAATTAAAAAAAGCATCGGCTCATATTACAAATTGTCTAGTAGATTTTTCGATGGTAGTCTAGCGTCTAGGCTAGGCTTCCGTTTATAGTTAGATTGTGCAAGAAGTTTTTTTCTGAGGGAAATAAAGTATCTGCAAATCTTTAGTTAAACTATCAAACTAGATAAATAGTGGCCTATGACCATTATATTAAAAGTTTTTGTATTTGCATTTGGGCGTTTACAAGTATTCGACCCTAGGCCTAGCCTAATATTTTTGCAGACAATGACGTTGTTTTACATTCTAGGCCTACTGTTAAATGTTGAATATAGGTAAACATAGGCCTACTGTGACTAAATACTGTTGGTTAGAGCCTTTTAGGTTTTTTAACCCTAGAACCAGCAGATGGTAGGCTACGTCACTCCAATACATTTGTAACGAGTGATTGTGTATTGAATATTTGACCCACTAAAAATCTTTCAATCTCAAAAAGACAAACACCATTGGAAAGGTAATGTTTCAAACTTTATTTTTTGTATTTACAATTTCTTTCTAAAACAGCCTATTTACATAAAATATGTAGGCCTAATCGTCGTTTTAAAATTGTAGATTTCTGTAAACTTGATTCCACGAGTGGATTTGAATACAATTGTACTGTTATTTCCCACTTATTCAACGTCCCAGACCATCTACAGGAATATTATTTTGATCAAAATTTAAAGGTACCATGGGATTGGTTAAGATTTTATCTATCTAAAGATGCCTTGCAATCAGATGTCACTACTATACAATTTGAATGACGAAGCTTTCTGTAAACCCTTGCGATTGGACAGTTTTGAAACTAATGAAACAGCACATTTGTCAACTGAGATAGCCTATCGCCCACAATCCCATATGTTTTTACAGATTTCTTTATACAATTCTGTAGAGAAAACTTGCAGCTTTGATTTGGTTTGAACTAGGCCTAAACTGGATATAAGTAACCTGTTATAGGCCCTATGTTTAGTCAAACAGCGGTGGAAAGTACAACAAGGTTTTCGTGAATTAGAGTTATCGAACGGGATTGTGTGGCCCATTTGATTGTCATGGTAAATCCCAATGGACGTTTTTGTTTCCTTTACACGCGATAAGTTTTATTTGATTGACCTCATTTTGTTTTTCAACTAAAGATATTTCAAACACTTTAGACTAGTGAACTAAGAAAAGATAAGTATACCGTTCTTTTCTTTGATTTATTCTCTACACTTTTTGTTTTTCAACTAAAGATATTTCAAACACTTTAGACTAGTGAACTAAGAAAAGATAAGTGTATACCGTTCTCTTCTTTGATTTATTCTCTACACTTTGTTGTAAATATTTCATCTTTAATCAAAGCAAATATTCCTAAATTACCGTACATTTTAAACCAGGCCTAGTTTTGTTAGCACCCTTTTACTTAGTTGGAACATAAAAACTGGTGTAGGTAATCAAAATAACAAATTTGAAATTGATAAATAATGTTTTTATACAGTTCTATTTATAACTAAATTACAAAACTTTTTACATTTATTAATGGAAAAAATTATAAAAAATGTTTAGGCCTACTACTTTTTGGGTCATTGTCAAATAAACTGTCCTTACAAAAATATGAACATTTAAAAATTATTTTAAAATTTTTCTTGTATATTATTGTTTAAATGGCTGATTTATTTTCTTTGGGTTTCTTTGAATATACTTCAACAAAATATTTGCGAGTTTTCTCAGCCTTTCTGGTTTTTTAAGCAAAACTTCTGCTGAAGGTAATCGGAAATCTCATGAGTGTTACCATTACAACAATTTAAATTACTAAAAACCCTTAAAAGTTTGCAACCTATTTTTATACTTAGATGAACTAACTTACAATGTTTTATCATAATAAAGTCATGTTAAATGTTCTTTTTTATAAAAACTTTGTTTTTTTTTAAATTTTGTCTCATGAGTGTTACTTTTGCAGGAATTTGATTGTTTAACTTTTAAATATTCGTTACAATATATTTTTATTCAAGGAACAAAATGTGTTATAAAGTATTAGTAACATTACATTTATGGTATAAGTTAATATTTTATTAGTCAAAAATATTTGTATAGTATTTTAAAAGTAAAATAGAATAAGTAACACTCATGATGTAAAGTAACACTCATGACAATTAGTAACACTCATGATGAAGGTTGACTAAAGGACGAATAAAAAACTAGTGACATTGTTAAACAAATGTAATAATTGTAAGAAGTTAATTTAGACACATGTGTAGGCTGTTTATTACTTTCAAGAATATTCAGAAACAACATAAATTCAGAAACAACAAAAATAGCCTTGTTCAGAAACAGGAAACTAATGACATTCTTAAACAGAGTAAAAAATTCAAAAACAAACAAAAATAGCCTTGTTTAGAAACAAACAAAAATAGGAAACTAATGACAATCTTAAACACAGAAAAAAATTCAAAAACAAACAAAAATAGGAAACTAATGACATTCTTAAACACAGTAAAAAATTCAAAAATAGCCTTGTTCAGAAACAAACAAAAATAGGAAACTAATGACATTCTTAAACACAGTAAGTTAATAACTAAGAAGTAAATTTAGACATATGTAGGCTGTTCATTATTTTACAGAGTATCAGCCTTGCTCAAAAACATTAATGCTTGCTGGAAATTTGTAAAACACACGATTTCCTTTCAGTTTTATATTAGGATTAGGAAGAACACCAACTATTTGGTTGAAATCAATGTAAGAAATGTCATTGTCATTTGTTTTGAACAATGATGCATTTTCTCCTACCACGTTAAGAAACATCACCTTAATTTCACCATCTTTTTCAATATCAGTTCGGCAGACCGCAACATACTGATAGTTAGTTTTCTTCCGAGCTCCACCTAAGAGTTTAACTAAAACATAGACACCTTTTCGAACATTTGTGGGAGACGGTGTTTCGAGAATCGGAAAATCTGTATCATGATTTGGGTCAGTAGAACTGATCATGTCATTAACATCAAATTCATCCACATCTGATTCCATGTACTCCACTTCAGGTTCAGAATCTTCATCACTACTTGAGTAAACTTGCTTGTAAATTTGTTTTTTCTTCCTTAAAGTTGTGGCTTTTGGCTTAGGGGTGGAAGCCATAGTTTCTGGGACGACAATATTTTCACTTTCAGGACAAGCATAGCTGTAGAATTTGAATGAAATGTGACAGTTGCACATATCTCCCTTTAACCAATCATTTTTGGAACAAAAGCAGGAAAGTGGTCTGTACTTAATGTGACTGTTGGAATTTGTAACCACTTGGTGAATTGACCGAGTACCAGGAATAGCTTTTAAAGTTTCTGGAATAGTATATTGAAGCTCGTCAATTTCTGATTGAGAAACAAAAAATAATTTTACGCTAGAATCTTCTTTCAATAATGAAAACAAAGACTTGGCATCAGGAATGTCTACACCATGTGCTACTTGAGCATTCGCCATTCTTTTCAATGCACCACCTACTCCATCCGGTGCGCCCTTTCCGTGAGATGCTTCAAAATAGTTCCAACTTCCAGATTTGAATCCAAATTCGAACAGTAGTTTGGAAAACAAATAAAAATTTTTCTTCTGCCGATACTGCGTGGAAGGGCCATCGGAGAAAAAGTGAACAGTTTCTACAGTTGGATAATTTTGCAACAAGAAGCAAAGGATGGGTCTTAGGTGAGCCCAAATAGCTGCAGGATTGTGAACTCGACTATCCGAAATAGTAGAGAATGGAATTGGTTTTACATTTTCGTTGACAATGAGAACTCCAGTATGAAGAGTTGCTTGCTCTCGGCTTGCTCCAAAATGAAAAGTTTGAATCTCTTCTGCTAACTTGCACGCATAATTTTCTGAAAAATCCACATGAAGTATGGCTTGCTTATCACTTAAATTCTCTTTCAGTGATTTATAAGCATCATTCTGGTTTTTAATATTAAGTACATGTTTCTTGAATAATGCTAAGTCTCTTTGAAATTCTTCAACTAAAGTTTTAACTGGTTTTGTCACATTTTCTTTCATTGCAATCTTGACCTGATATTGTTTCTTTACTCCCTTGATAATTTTTTCTTTCGTTACAACAACATCATTCCATTGTTGCCAAGTCACCTGCTCATTTTCATTTGGAACTATTATAGGTACTGTTTTAAACTTACATTCTTTACATGTACCATACATACATGATACATTTCTTTTGTCACAAGTAATATTCTTATACAGGTCATGGGGGTCTTCACTCTCTACCAGTTTCAATTGTTTAAGTTTTTTTGTTTTGAATGTTATATTTGCATGGTACTTACATAAGCATGTATCTCTGTTTACCTCAGTCGGTTTGCAAACGTAGAATGGTCGGTAGCGGGTAAAAGTTTTGTAAGATATGGCCGGTTGATCAATAACTCGAGATTTCAAAAAATGTTGATATAGTTTTTTCATAGAGTTAACTAGATAATGCTTTTGCATTTTTATTTTTTTTCTTGTGATGGTTTCTTTCATTCCAGCAGTGGTTTTGCTAACATCATCACAAAGGAAGAAGGTTTCGATTTCAAACTTCACTTTACTCTCTTTTTTATGGACGGTTTCTACTAATCTCTTCCTGCCTGCAAGTCCAATAGCTCTGCTTACTAAACCTTGAAGGCGATAGTCTCGTATGTATTTAGACATCAACATTGAACTCAATACTCTTTTATGTTGCCTTTTTTTTAGGGATTCATAGCCACTCTTCAAAGATTTTACTAGAGATTCATGAAAAACCAATGTACGAACTACTTTACTTTTTTTAGCATCCTTCCTTGAAAGCTTGTTAAAAGGTGATCCCAAACATTTTTTTGCCTTTGAAATAGGAGTCAGTTCATTTTCAGGTGTCAAATTAAAATTTTTGTTATCCTTTTTAGTCATTCTACTCAACCGCTTTCTATATTTTTCTGTCCTCATTTTTGCATTCTTTAGTTTTTTTTCCATTTCCAGCAACTCACATTTTAATTTTTTATTCTCCCTTACACATTTGGATCTGTTTTTCAAGATTACTTTTCTTCCCCGAGTTGCATTCCCTGAAGGTCTATTGTTTAAACTGGTGTCATCTTCAGGAGGAGTTGGAGGAAGCTGTTCATTGACAAGTTTTTTTTGGCGTCGTTTGCTGTCTAATTTTCTCCAGTATTTGCGCTGACTGCGTTTCTCTCTTTCAGTCATTTCATTGATATTTTTTCTCTTGGCATTCCTGTAAAAAACGCTATGATTAGAAATTTAATAACATACAAAGTGAAAATTTTGGAAACAGAAGCAAGGGTTCGAAAGAAAGTAGGCTTCGCTTTAGTTGCTATGTGTTGTACTGATTAATATTTTAATTTACTTAACAACGAATAGTAAGTTAACTATTAAAGCTATTAAAATCATAGGCCTACCTTAATTTATGTTTTTCTTTGTAATCTGCGTCTCGTTCCGGATCAGCCTTTCGTTTCTCCCTGTAACGTCTTTGTTTTTCTGCCGCAGTGAGTTTCTTCTTTAAAACCTGTAAATAGTAATGAACAGAGCTTAGTTACGGTTTGCCCAGCCTAAATTAAAATTTTAACTATTGAATGTTTTATTTAGATACCCTAAATAGTTTTATTTATGAACCATTGTGCTGGCAAATAAATGTAGGCTGTAAATATAAATCAATGATATATAAAAACAACATTGATTTTGAGGTAAAGCCTAGGTTCATTAGTGTTTTAGTCTGAATGTACATAAAATATTCAAAATAATAAAAAATAGGCTTTTAGTTCAAACATAGGTTATATAAGGCCTAATTTTGTTTACAGTTCAGTTTTCAAACCCTAGGTATTTTGCCTATTTCAATTGACTGTTAGTATAATTTGATTGTAAACTCATGAGTGTTACTTTTGACTCATGAGTGTTACTTTGATGTGGTAACACTCATGATCGGTAACACTCATGAGAACAAATGTGAATTTTGTAATTGCTCAGAAACCATGTGTTGAATAAATTTGAGGTTAGGTTTTTACAACAAGGATATTAATGTTATTTCTTAATCATGCCATAAAATAATTATCATTGTTAGTGGTTGGTACTTATGAAGGTAACACTCATGTTATTGAATTAAAATACTCACCATTGCTGTGTAGTAATTGTGACAAAACTATCCTTTGATACAACTAATAAACATCAAATAGCACATCAACATCAACAATCAAACAATTGCCAGCAGCTGAGGACTGTTTTTTGTCTACTTCTTCTTCTTTTCTCTGTATAAATAAAGTAACACTCCTGAGGTAACACTCATGAGCAATCAACAGGACAACTTTATTTCTTACAAAAAAATTTAAAAAAACATTATTATATTTTTATATACATCAGAATATTATTTTAAAACAAATTACCTTTAATATATACATACATATACCTTTTAAAATAAATTGTATCCAGAATGATACAATTTACACTTTTCAAAAACATGGGGTGGGACATCAAGTTTATCCAAACCAAACAATAAAATAATTTGTTTTCCTTTTTTCTATTAAATGTAAATAAATATAAATGTTTTACTATATTAAAATATTATAATTACTTCTTTAAAAAAAATATTAAATTGTATTTACTTAAAGGATTTATGATTAAATTATATTTTATGTTGCTTGGACATTAAAAGGACAATTGATTTGACAATGACTCTTTTATGTAGACCTAAAGTTGAACTTTTATTTTTCGTAACTGAACATTTTTTGTTTCTAGAGCTAGGTAATAACTTTGTAAATTTTACATTCTCTATCATTTTTTACTGGCATATATAAATTCTTTGAACTTTTCTCTACAAAAAGCTACACGGAACACTTTTGGATTGGGGTTCATTAACTAATTTTGGCGAATTTTTGAAGCTTGCACACGCCAAAATATCCATTTTTGTTGAAGCCGCCGGTTCTAGGGTTAAAATTATTTTTCTTGGATTTCTGTTGCCATAGAACGCCTAGGGTCGAATAATAAACTTGCGCCTGCATTTGTATAAGCATATTGTACAAATTTTGTAAATTTACTATCCGACTGTTAAATGATGAAGGCGTAAATTTACTATTAAATTTACTAGGCTGATATTTTTGCAGACAATGACATTGTTTTACATTCTTACTGTTAAATGTTGAATACAGGTAAACATATTGTGACTAATGACTAAAGCCTAAGTTAGAACTTAGGTCTTTTTTTATTCTTGCAATTTTTGTTCTTATAGGCCTAGTTAGCCAAGGGTCGAATAGTAAATTTGTGCCAAACAAATTTTGCCAAAAAGTTAGCTCCTCTATTTTTTTGCAAATGGCCGTATTTTTTTTTTTTAATATTTGTGCCGAATTTTACTCTGTTTGTGCTGATTGTGCTACATAACTATGGACACAGATTTATTGTCTAACGTCCCATTTTAATAGGCCTATATTTTCACTCTTTGGAGTAGCTTACTCTTAAATAAACTTAGGTCTATATTGACACTTGGGCAAAATTAGTGTCAATTTGAGACGATAGTATAAAATTAAAGAATAAAGTTTAACACCCCAAACAAACCCCGTCACACTGACTCTGGCAGCCAGCAGGGACAAATCACTCGCACTCACTGCCTACCAACATGTACAACTACACTGCCACACTATAATAGTCTAGCCTAGCCGTAGGCCTAGCTTCTTTATTTCACATGACATAGCATGATGATTTGATTCAAAATATTACTTGAAGCTATATTATAAATTAAGAAATTTCAGTTGAGATTTGAAAATGTGTTTAATTTTAGTATCCAATGTAAATACGGGACACTTAGGCGTCCCGAGAGAGTTTTTCAGGACACGGTACGATCGTTAAAAAACGGGACAATCCCATTTTACGGGATGTTTGATCACCCTTAATGTAGCCTAAGTTAGATTTTTAGGCAATTTGCTTGCATTTTCTGTTTTAAAAATCAACTTAATTTATGTTACAAACTTGTAAATGTTTACAAAGTGGAAACATACTGTGACTAAAGTCTGTAAGTTAGAACTTTAGGCTTTGTTTTTTATTTTCATCGATTCAACCTTTGATTATAGATTAATAATCAAAGATGCAATGAATACATTTGGCAGCTTGTTTTTCACATTGGATTGATTCACTGTATCCAAACATGAACATCGATGTATATTGAATATCTGTCCCCTAGTTTGTAGTTTGATGTAAAGTACAGTGAACATTGTACTGTATTTATGTATTAGGCCTATACAATTTTATAAAGTGACAATTGTGTGTGTTCCTGTTTTGTTATATACGTATTGCAACGGAACCGACCTTCCCCTCGATCTGGCTTCGCTTACGGTGTGTCGGTTACTGCGATACTGCCGCCTATTCGCGATCTCCAGCGACCCTAACCCGACAACTATATCCCTCTTACCACCGACAATTTTTGGATAAACCGCTTAATTAAATTTTGTCCTTAATTAACAGTTAATTGCTGATGGTATTACCTTGTATAAGTCCTGGCTAGCTCTACTAGCCCAGTATAGAAGGTGGATCGTTCTGCAAGGATATTTATCTTTAGATAAAACCCTCAAGTTTTTCGAAATTTTGTTTCTTTTTTTCTATTCACTAATTTTAATGGTGAGATGAGACTCTCTCTTGAAGTCGTGCCTCTCTGAGAACAGTACACAGTTTGTTATGCAATAAAATTATTCTTAAAACTAACACTTCTTACTATTAGGTTTGATTTTTGAGGAGTAGACTGAATAAAAGAATTTTTTAAATTGGAAATCAAATTATAAATTTTTAATCCTTTTTTTGAAAGTATGGGCTTACTATATTTACAACAAAAATAATTAATCATAAAAAATAATAAATGTTTCCTTAGCTGACTTAACTGAAATTAATATATTATACAATTAAAATATTGAACTTAATAAAATTAGACCGTTTGTGGAATGATAGAAACATTTTAAGATTTGATATAATTATTATAAATTTTCCCCAAAATTATACTATAAAATTTTAAAATTTATTTCCCTAATCGAGTCAATGTTGTAAGAGTGAAAATTAATATAGGCTGCTGCGACACTACCTTACTGTCGACTACGGAGATTTCCTGCTTGGAGATTTATTCCAGAGCGGCGTTCCCGACTTCTTACTCCAAGTCCCGCGATGTCTCCTTCCTTCGGACTCGTCTGGATTCCTTGGATATCCTGGCTTTCCCACGGTGAACAGCCCTAGCCGCTGTTATCCTGAATACTCCTGGGTGCTGCCTTCTGTTGCGTCTTGAACGAAGCTAACGTTTCTTTATGACGAGATCTCTTCTTAAGGTTTCTTTCGGTGTTAACCACGTTTCGAAATCTTTATATTTTTTACTAATACCTTGTTGATAAACTTATATCAAACTTTAATACTATCTGATCTTTTTAACTAAACACCGAATCAGACCTTGAAATTATTAAGTAGTTAACACTGTATTAAAACTTAAACTATTTTCTCCGCTTGGTGCGATAACCTATCGAGAAGCGTGGAGATTTCCCGGAGTGCTAATATACAACTGGCGAAACAAATCTTCCTTCCTGACTTGCTTCACTAAGATTGAAACCTGGCTTGCCAACATGTGTTTCAAAAATCCCATATCTTCCCTTTCTTTTATTGGCCGTTGTTCTGGTTATAATTAACCTATAATTTTTTGAGTATTTTTCCCTTCATCTTGACATTTTTCTCTACCAGAATATATCTGAATTTGTTTGTCTTGTGGAATTTATAAAATTAATTGGATTATTGTAATTAACTTTAGAATTGGCTGCACTGCATTAGGGGCGTGTCTTGCTCTTTGACCGACTGACAATTTCTGTCCTGTAAGACTGTATATTTTTGCCTGTTTCAACCAAAGCTTTCAAATAGTGTTCATAAATTTCCAAAATCCTGTATCCTGGTATCCTGTGGTCGGATCTGGTCCTGGGTGGTGTCATTTTGTTCAGCTTGTCTCCCTGATTAAGTACAAACTCGAGTTGAAGTTCTACGCCCTCGCGTTCGCCTTTTACCGCTTTTCCGCGATCTCTTTTGTTTCAACTCGCGGATTTCCCAAGTTAATGATTTTTTATTAATTTTAATTGTTACCCTTTATTACCACAATCTTTAAGTATATTTATCTGTTTACAGTTCCTATATTGCTTTTTATTTGGTAAAGTTATTACGTTTTTGGCAACTACATGTCTTATTTTATTACTTTCTCCCTCCTGTTTACTTTAATTACTTTATTATAGCTATCATCCACTGGTCTGTGTATTAATTATTTCTCTATTTATTCACAATAATATTCACTTAATTCGCCTTTTAAAATACTTTAATTCAACTTTAATTATTTAATTATTCTTTATTTCCCTTTTAATTATTATTATTTAAGAAAAACTTTTTTATTACTTAATTTCTTCTCCTACTGAACTCTTATAACCCATTTATACATTTTAAAAGTTTTCAAAATTCTAACTTTTAACTTTTTTATTAATTTTCTATAATCAACAACTTTTTAACCCTTTATTTCCC
This sequence comes from Philaenus spumarius, assembly GCA_018207615.1. Classification (NCBI taxonomy): domain Eukaryota; kingdom Metazoa; phylum Arthropoda; class Insecta; order Hemiptera; family Aphrophoridae; genus Philaenus; species Philaenus spumarius. Next base: position 67,946 of record JAGFPH010000668.1, on the reverse strand, counting down.
ATAAAAATTTTATTACCATTTTTTATTTCCCTTATTCTCTCCTATATTTTAATAATATAAAAAATAAAATTTTTATTAATTTAATTTTTCTATCGTTCTACTACTTGCTGGATTGATTTGGCTTAGTTGAAATCCCATTGACCTTTCATGGTCCAACATATATGCTCTGCACTAGCCTGTCTTAAGGACTTAGTAAAATTTTTAACACATTGAAAAAATATTTTCTTGAGCGGTTAGCCCAATGCTTAATCCGTCTCAGTATGTATTTTTTATAGTAGTGATGTTAAGTTAAATAGTAGTGATAATGTTAAGTTGTTGCAAT
>JAGFPH010000668.1:36003-48697 GCA_018207615.1 Philaenus spumarius | reverse complement strand
TTGAGAATTGTCTTGATGTCAGCAGTTAGTATTGATAGATATCAGCAATAGGTTCTTAAGATTTATGATAGCAATGTGGTAACTTAATATAAAAGTAATGTGGTAATCAAAAACTAAAAAACACAATCTTTTTCAGAAATTGCAGGGAAAGCTTAGGTCTAATTTCTTATTAGCCCGTTTCTTCATCTATTTCTAATTCAAAATCCAATTGACCATCGAAGCCAACATCATCAAAAGCATTGCAGTCTGTAGTCAAGTTTGTGTAGAACTGTTTAGCATCTCCTGGGGTAAGGTGGAAGAGGGATGTTATATCAGCCAGTTTGGCATCTGATATGGGCTTGACATTTGGCCATAGTTTATCGAGCATTGACTAAATTGCTTGCAGGAGCTGTCATTGACCTTCTTGGTTGCTGTCACACTGTCTTTGGACGTCCAAATGAGCCTATTGGAATCTGTTGATAAATTTTCAGTAAATTCACTGTCCCTCATCAACACAATCTCTCTTGAACTGAGCCAGCTCACCTTGCTCCCATTAGTGACTTTCCTTGTTAATGATAGCATTTCCAGTTTGTCGCTGCTGAAAAAGTTTTCTGTAGACATACAAGTAACCAAAAACTTGTTCTTCTTCCTTGCATTTTCAATGACATGTATGTAGTCATCAGAAGTGTAGAGCTGATTGTGCAGTTTTAAAGCACAATCAACAACCACAAATTCGCTATCACTTGGAAGATAAGTGTGCCCAGGCACCAAATACTGCATTCTTTTCTTCTGCAGGGCTTTAAAAAAGTCTTAAACAAAAGAACCACTTCAATGTTTCGATTTTGTTCACTACAAGAATCAGACTATACAATTACCTCGCTTTTAATTGAGGTTTTAAGTGCTTCATAACACAAGAACCCACTTCTTGTGCTCCTCTTCCAACCTCACCTTCTAACCATACATAGCAGTAGCCTTTGTTGTTCTTCCCTGATTGTATTCCTAAATTGTAAAGCCATAATTGCCGATTGTAATACGCAATATTGGTATTAATGTGTAGTAGGGGTAGTGTTTTTTGCATATCAAAAGTTAAAACTTCTGTTCGTTGTCATCACTTGCTCTCCGTAAATCTGCTTTCATTAAAGACTGGGCATTTCCGGCTACTAGAAGATGATATCAGCATGTTCCTATTTAATTTGAAGTTTAACTGCCTCCGTTGTTGACTTTGCCTGTTCACTGAAGCATCACATTCATTGCATGTACCCTTCTTTAATGGGTTTTGAGTTAAGTCGAGTTTACTATAAAAAAATTGATTGTACTTTGATGAGGACGCTGGATCAGAATATACTTCCTTATACGTTTCTTACTCCCACAGAAAATGTTTGCTTTAAATTTTGAATTGATTTATGATTATGATTGGTACACCTTCCATCATCTAATCATCTAGTCTTCAGTGTCTTTGCTGACAGTTCATCAATGACAATCACGAGAGTCTGAGAATTCTCCTCCCTCTTGTCTTCGACTATTCTCCAGTCACTTACAATCAGGTTTATGTTTTGCTTGCCTATCATTTTAAGAAGGGCAAGATCACGGCTCTTCTTAGCCAAGCACTTAGAGGTCCTCGGAATAACTTTGGTGGTTTGCAAGAGGTCTTTAATTCTCCTTCCTTCACCGAAATTCCCACTTATCCTCCAGTGTTCAACTTAGGAGCCGTTCTCTTTAACTACTCTGTTGTCTCTGTGTTGACTCAGGTTAATACTAGTAAAGTACCCCTCTTTCTTTATAGGTCTTTTGAATTTGGAGGGTTGTCTTCCATGAATCTTACCTCCAGACAGGCTACTGGTACTATTGCTATCTTTGTTCTGACAAGCTGGTCTCTGAAAGCTGTACGATACACCTCTTGCCTGCTCGTTCTTGGTCTTGGTTCAAGCTGAGTCATCAATTCTGTTTCCCCTTTCTTCTATTTTTTTAAAATTGGTATAGAGGAGTGCAATGCCTCCACATCAGTGCGACCCACTGGGATCTATTGTGGTATAATGATCCCTTCAATGATCATCCCGGATAGCTCCCTGGTCTCTTATGAAACCAAGGAAGGATCTTGAGATCAACACCACGGACCTCACTTCCGAGCCCCATGAATCTCCTGCATGGTAGAGCTTTGAACTCACACAGCAGGTGCTGAACCGATTCAATCTCACGGGAGCAAAATCAACAGAAGTCTTCAGAGACCAGCCCCATTTTTTGAGGTGGCCGAGCTGTGATCAGTCCTTAGCTTTCGACTTAGAGAGACCAATGAACATTTTAGCCTGCCTAAGCTCAGGAGCATCGTTCCAATGTGATGACCAACATTTCTCCGTCCAGACTTTAACAATATTTCCTAGGTGGCTTTTATGCCTTCCACAGAAAGGATCTGGGCCAAGGGGCTTTTTGGCCCTAACTCTAGAAAGACGATCTGGCGCCTCATTACCCTTTATGCCTATAAGGCCAGACACCCGTTTGAGAGTCTAGTCATTTCATTTACTGCTTTAAAACAGTCCCAAACTAGCCTTGATTCAAAGGTGAATGATTCCATCACCCTTTAAGGCAGCTTGGCTATCAGAAAGGATATCGATCCTTAATTCCTCTTTTGAGGATTTCACGGGCGCAGATATTAATCACAACGACCTTCGCCTGAAACCAATGGCTCAAGATAAGCTGCACATAGGGGACCGTAAACTTGTGCTCCAAAACCGCTAGTCAATTTGGAGCCATCCATATACCATTCTTGTGTGTTTACACCACACTTCCTGCCTCCTGGAGACCAACGATCTTGTCTGTGAAAAAATGGGCAAAATTGAGTGTCCTTCTCATCACATCCTTCACAATAAGTTCCACCTTGAGTCCCTGAAGCTCTCAGGTGACCTACCAAATCCCCTAGTTTGTAATTATGAGTCCCTAACCCCAAGGCAAATCACAACGCAACCCCTTGCACATGAATGTTCAGAGGAGGTAGGTTGAGAAGCACTTCCATAGCTGATGTATTATAGGAGCGCATGGCCCCACACATTCCTAGACACCTGAGCCTTTGTAGCTTTGCAGCTTATTTTTGACTATAGTCTGCTTGTCCTGCCACCACACCAAGGCCGCATATGTGATAATTGGCCTAATAATAGCAGTGTATCACTTTGCAGCCATTAGAGCTGATTACTAGCACAAATAGCCCTGATCGCTTTTTTTTAGAACAAAGTCCAACTGAGCATTCCAGAGAAGACCTCTATTAAGGATTAATCCAAGATACTTAGCCTCCCCGAAAACTCCAGTCGGACCCCATCAATAGAGGGCAGTTCTATCTTCAGTTTCTTTCTTCTGGTGAAGGGGACAAGTACAGTTTTGGCCTGGTTGATACTCAGGCCCTGTCCCTGACACCAGTTCCAGACCAATCCAGAGCCTTTTGTATGAGCTCTGATATAGTATCGTCATGCTTACTACGGATTACTATCACTAGATCATTAGCACAGCCAATAGCCTCAAAGCCCTTGACGGACAATTTGACCATCAGTTCGTCACCTACTAAAGATCACAAGAGGGTACAAATGACAGCTCCTTGCGGACAGCCTCTTACAGACCGTGTGACCAAAGAGTCATCCTCGTTTTTGACAAAGATTCTTCTTTGAGCAAGCATGGAGCCGATCCAGTTAGCTGCTCTGGGTTCCACCTCTTTAGACTTGCAGCCCTTTTAATGGACATGGTTGAGAACGAGGTGTTATCAAATGCCCCTGCAATGTCTATAAGTGCACATAGGGCAACTTCTCCACATCTAAGGAGTGCTCAACCTTATCCACAAGCTCATGAAGTGCGGTAATGGTTGATTTACTAACATAGTATGCATGTTGGCTGCTGTGCAGCGGGTTAACACCCAAGTGAGTACTCCTAATGTTCTCATTCAGAATTTTCTTACATGTTTTTAAGAGAAATATAGCCTAATTGGTCTAAAGGATCTAGGCAAGTCCGAAGCCCTTTGGATCTCCCTTTGGGATGAAAACAACTTCCACATCCCTCCAGTAAACAGGAATATATCCTAACTCATAGCTGGCCATACAAATCTCCACCAGACTGGGTAGGAGTATATCAAGGCCATGTTGCAGAAAGGCAGGAAAAATACTATCCCTACCTAGACATTTAAAAGACGAGTTGATAGCCCACTTCACTTTATAGGCGAATAGAACAATTGCTGCCTGAATCCCCGTCTTAACCATGAGGAGCCAGGATCAATATGCACCGCAGTATGCAAAGCATCAACATAACTGCCAGGAAAATGAGTATCTAGGAGAAGCGCCAAGGACTCTGCGATCCCCGGTGTATTCCCCACTATCAACCTTTAAAAAGTCCATTGGCCTAGTGTACTCCTGTTTGAGTACCTTTTGCAATCTAGCAGTCACAGGCATATTCGTGACTCTATCACAGAATTACTCCCAAGATCTGCTCTTTGATCTTCATATCTCTTTGTTGTAGGAGGTGAGGGCCATTCTATAAGCTCCCCACTGTGCCTTAGTAGTGCGATTAAAGAGGAACGTAGCCTATTTTTTATCCTACTCAAGCAATATGGACCAAGGTCTTCTTCCAACTCGGCCAACTAATTTTTTGTGGGAGTTTGATCGCTGCTACGGGTTTTTTATCGGACACAAGGTCAAATCTTATGTGATGATCGGACAGCGATGACTCATTACTAACGTGTCAGTTTGTAATCTTATTACTAATATGTGTGGTTGACAATGTGAGATCTACTAAGAGGGGTTTGGCGTCCCTCGCGGTACCCGAGTCTAACAATGCCGAACACATTCAAAACATCCATCCAATCACATAAACACACACATTAAACAATACAACATTAAAATTATCACCTTCTTTTAGGAATTTTGACTGTGCAGAGCCATTGCGGGTGGGAGTGCTGAACCTGCCAGAGTCTCGACAACCTCTGGTTTGGTAAGGCTGATGTGAGCTTACTCTGCCGAGACGTATGCGTGGTTTCTGTTCTGGGGCCAGCCACTTCGGTTCTTGGTCAGGAAGTGTTCGCGGTGTTGAAGAAAGTCGGATTCTTCCTCACAGTAGTTTCGGGTTCCAGATTGATGTCCATCCAGACTGACAAAAGAGTACTCGGGATCCTCACGGAACTGGGGGTTCGGAAGTGATCGCAATGTGATCTGGTGGGCACGCCCTTACCTAGCTCGCCCGATTCCGCCTAACACGATGCGCTGGACAAAGACACCCATGGTTAAACAAACCGTCAACAAAGATTTAGGAACACAGAGATCTCATTCAGATTCGCCTGATGAAATAAAGAAAAAAAGAATTGCTTAAAAAGACAAAGGAGAGGGCTGCTCAACAACCATCTGAGTTGCCAGCTTCCAAATTTTTAGTGTTTTCAAATGCGGAAAAGGATACAGATTTATCAAAGGTATCACCTTTTGTAATCAACAAGGCAATTACGGGAACAGCGGGGCCTGTTCTTTCCATTAGGAAATTACAGAATGGCACCATTTTAGTGGAAACTAACAGCGAGTAACAAAGTTTGTCGCTGTTAAAGATGACTTCCTTCTATGAAAAAGTCAAGGTATCTGTAGAACCTCACAGATCTTTGAATTATTCAAAAGGTGTAGTTACCTGTAGAGACTTGATCCCCATTAGTTTGGAGGAAATAAAGAGCGAATTAGCTAGCCAGTCGATCGTTGATGTCACTCGCATAATGCGCAATGAAAATGGAGAGAAAAAAGCCACTGCTTCTTTGATTCTAACCTTTGGCACACCCACATTGCCAGAGTATATCTATGCAGGTTTCTATCGTCTTTCTGTTAGACTTTATGTCCCAAACCCTCGACGTTGCTTTAAGTGTCAAGGGTTTGGACACGTGAGTTCTACTTGCACAAAGCAAGAAACATGCGGTCAATGCGGTAAAAAAGGTCATAATAGTGAGGGCTGCAATGATGATGCCAAATGTCCCAACTGTGGCGGCGATCATCCTGCATGGTCCTTTAACTGTGAATAGTTTAAAAAAGAAAAGCAGTCCTTACTATTATGGCTAAGGATAAAATACCTTTTAATGCTGCAAAAAAATATATAAAACCTCTAGGCCTACTCTGGAAGGTAAATCATTTGCTGCAGTGGCTTCAAACAAGAGCATCACTCCATGGATTTGTGTTTACTTAAGGACGGATTGTTAAAGCACTTAGCAGCTTCGACAGGAGGTTGGACGGTCGTAGATTTGTCATTCTGTAGCGTTTCGCTAGCTGCAAGATTTGATTGGACAGTGATGGCAGATTTGTATGGCAGCGACCATGCCAATATAAAAATTTCCTTTATAAACATGACTCCTCTTCTATAAACAACCGAACACCTCGATGGATAATAAACAAAGCCTTATGGAATGATTTTACAAATCAATTTGCATTACCAAAATATAATCAACATATTTCTATAAATGAAACAGTTTATATCTTTACAGATTCCATTATTTCAGCAGCAGAAAATAATATAAAAAACTTCAGCACGACCAAAACATCCACCAGTTCCTTGGTGGAACGACAAATGTAAAGAAGCTCTGCGCTTACGAAGAAAAGCATTAAGGACTTTTAATCGAATACCGACGGGAGAAAATCTTGAAAATTATAAAATCTTGCGTGCCAAAGCTCGCAGAGTATTCAGGCAGAGCAGGAAAGATTCTTGGACCCATTATATCGGTACAATAACCAGAACGACTCCCACATCAACAGTGTGGAAGAAGTTACGTTGTGTGTGTGGCCATGTTTCCTCTGTTCCTTTGGTTGACTGATGCAGCAGGATGGAATATTGACTACAGACAGCCATAAAATTGTAAACATTTTGAGCTCATCCTTTTCTAGGTTCTATTCAACAGCTGGGTATAATGATGCTTTTCGTACATATAAAACTGCTCAAGAGGCCATGCCATTCACTATCGGCATATCGCAGGATTCTCCGTTAAATAACCCATTTACAATGGATGAATTGGAATCTGCCATATTGTCGGCTACAGATTCAGCTCCGGGACCCGATAATATCGTATATTCTATGATTAAACACATTCCAGAGTCGGGTAGGGCATCTCTTCTCCAAATATACAACCGTATATGGGATGAGCATATCTTTCCTGATTCTTGGTTGGAGGCCATAGTAATTCCTCTATTAAAACCAGGGAAAGACAAAACTGATCCAAGTAGTTATCGTCCTATCTCTCACCAGCGTTCTATGTAAACTGGTGGAGAAGATGGTCAATCGGCGACTTGTATGGTACCTTGAAAGTAACCAACTGATCTGTAAAGAACAGTGTGGTTTCCGACAGGGAAGATCATCTATCGATCAGCTAGTTTTGTTAGAGTCGGCCATTCAAAATGCCTATCTTCTTCGTCAGACACTTGTTGCGGTGTTTTTCGATCTTGAAAAGGCATATGATACGGCTTGGAGAAGAGGAATTCTAAATACATTACAATCTTGGGGTATACATGGGAGAATCCTAGCATTTATTAAATATGTCCTATCTAATCGATATTTTAGGGTGCGTCTTGGATTCACCTTATCAGATCGATTTTATTTAGAGAATGGTGTCCCTCAAGGCAGCGTACTTAGCATCACATTATTTGCAGTTGCTATTAATAGCATCACTGCTAATGTCCGATTACCTGTCCACTGTTCTCTTTTTGTTGATGATTTTGCCATTTACGTGGCAACCAGAAACACGGCAACCGCAGAAAGAACACTGCAATTAACGATCAACAAATAACAAACATGGTCCAATCGGACAAGATTTAAGTTTTCCGCTGCTAAAACTAGATACATTGCTTTTACTCGTCGCAGACAACATTTTAGTCCTACTTTATACCTAAACGGAACTCAACTTCACTCCGATAACAGAGTCACATTTCTAGGTCTTATATTCGACCATAGACTCTCTTGGAACCTGCATGTGACAAATTTAAAATCACGCTGCATCAAGATCTTAGATATGTTACTGGTTTTAAGCGGTTCTCATTGGGGAGCCGATAGAACCTGCACGCTGCGTTTTTACCGAGCTCTTATTCGATCACGAATTGTCTATGGGTCCATAGTGTATTCGTAAGCTAGGTTATCGGTTCTTAAAAAGATTGATTCTGTTTATAACACTGCTCTCCGTCTAGCATCCGGAGCTTTTCCTTCTAGTCCCATTAGTAGTCTGCTTGTTGAAACGGGTGAGCCATCGCTCACGCGACGCAGACAACAGCTACAACTGTCATATATGTGTAATATGCGTTCCAAATCTTTCATATCATATTGTATTTAACGAATTCCCTTTGGGATCAGAACCATCCGTATCCTCAATAATCTGGGGTAACACTACCTCCTATATACGAAAATACACCATCTTTTGTCGCTCCATGGTCGATTACAAAACCTCATGTCTATTGTCTTATTGTCTAGGTATCTAAAACAAACTACACTTGATGTTGTTTACCGTCAGGAATTTATATCCATATGTAAACGTTACCCATCAAGTCATATTATATTCACTGATGGTTCTAAACTGGACAATGGAGTCGGATTCGCAATTGTTCTGCCAGGAAAAAGCTTCACTTATGGGTTACCATCTTCCTCTTCTGTATATACAGCAGAACTTTTTGCAATACTCAAGGCACTCAATATTGTTCTACCAACTCCGGAGCACCTTCTCATATGTTCAGATTCAAGAAGTGCACTTGAGTCTATTCAAAATATGTACTCTCCTAACCCTTTGTTCAAAGATATTCTGTGCTCCACGCACATACTTTGTCTAAGGGGCGTGGGGGTGTCGTTCTGCTGGGTTCCGGGTCACGCCGGTACACAGGGAAATACTATAGCAGACCTAGCTGCTAAGGAAGCCACTTCCTTACAGCCTAGCGTGAATAGAGTTATGTCGTCCGACTATATGTCCTTTTTAAAACAAGCCCTGTTTAGACAGTGGGAAGAAGAGTGGGTAGCAGTACAAGGAAATAAACTCCGCCAAATTAAAGATACCGTTCGGCCATGGATATCCTCAAACCGTCAAAGCCGTCGAAAGGAAGTGGTGGTTTCTCGTCTACGCATTGGCCATTCTGGGTTAACCCACGGGTTTCTGATGCATCGGGGGGATCCGCCGCTTTGTCCTTACTGCTTAAACCTCCTCTCAATTAAACACCTCCTTTTAGATTGCGAAAAGCTAAAAAATGTTCGTAAGAGGTTTTGCCAACCAAATTGCATTTGGAGGATGTTGGGTGATGACTCCCAAACCATAATATGGTGTTAGCATTCCTCCATCGGTTGAATGTAATTGGAAACATTTGAAAACAATATACATTTACTTACGTAACTTACATACCATGTTTAGATTTATTACTTGCTATTTTAATTAGAGTTTTATTCATTGTTATGTAACAGGGCCCTTTACAGCCCTGTGACAAGTTGTTATTGTGTAATTATTGTTGTTATCGTTGTTATTTTATCGTGAATTGTCTGTATTGTATGTAAATTAAAAGTTTAATTTTATAGCTGTGTGCGATCGTATGAGCATTATGTGAATGCTCTTCGTTATCCAGGCGATGATAACCACCCAGGCTTTTTACCTTTTTATTAATAAAAAAAAAATGTGAGATTCATTGCCTCCTGTTTGTTCCCATTAACGTAGGTAAAATCATTATCAACATTATTAACAGCTAGGTTACAGCTAATTAAATAAACAAGCAATTCCTCACCTCTTCAATAAGTCGTCTTCCTGTAGCCTGTTTCAACTCCCGGGCGCTTCTTTTCAATTGTGCCCCGAGGATTCTTAATTGGTCAGCATCAGTTGAGGTCTAATTTAACATCTGCTAACAGTTTTTGTGCATCACTGAGTTCCATTCTGTCCTCAGTGATGCTGTACCAACTCTATATTTGCATCTGTAAGTTGGCCAAAAGGAAGCTCCTTCTTCCTCATCTTCTCTCCTCCTTCTTTCTTCGTCTTCCTTCTGTCCAGCAATGGTTGGCCTCCACTAGAATCCGAGAGGCCCGCCTCCGAAGAGGGTGGTCTAGCAGAGAGCCCATGATTCAAGGAAATAGTTTTCCTTCCTTGGTTTAAAATCAAAGTGTCCTTCTCCTAGCCTTTGGGATACCACACTCTCATATGCAAGGCAGCATGTTTTCTGTTTCATCCGCCTCTTCCGCCGTTGGGATTACAATCCTCTTCCGCCTTCGGAGCTGTTGATCAGACCAGTTATATTACTTAACTTGGTACTTTACTGGTAATGTCAGTACTTAAACATGCAAATTATACTAATCAAGAACCTGTCGTCTCCAGTTATTGACAATATACATTTATTCCCTTTATTGTCTAAATCCTGACGCAGATGGTCCCTGTTTGGTCTACTTATTAACACCTTAATATGTTACTCGGGGATAGCTTTTTATTAGGAATACTATTTTTTCAATCGGTTCAGTAGTTCCAGAGATTACCCCCTAATACAAACAAATTTTACCTTTTTAGAATATTAGTAAAGAAGTAGGCTAGGAACTAACATCATATTATACTTGAAAAGGATAAGTTGTCAAAATAACTGACTAATTAGATTCCTTCCAAAGGTTAGGTTAGGTTTAAAAATTAGGTAAAAATTAATTTATTGTTATTAACAATAAATTAACTCCTTGTAACATTCAAGTGGTTGCACTATTTTTATAACCTGAGTGGTCGCGCATGGTAAAGGTGTTCCCCAATCAAATAATTAGTGTTTTATTCCTAATAAACAATAGGTTTAGGTCATGATTGGTTAAAACAAAGACTAACTAATACTTTAACATAGTTAATAAACAAAAATAATTTCAATTAAGACATTAATTTATATAGATAAATTTATTTCTAAGAGGTGTTTGGCATCCCTTGCGGTACCCGAGTCAATACATACATTCCTATTCAGACCTTCTTTTAGGATTTTGACTATGCAAAGCTATTGCACGTTGGGAGTGCTGGGTCTGCCAGAGTTTTGACTACCTCTGGTTTGGTAAGGCTGATGTGAGCTTACTCTGCCGAGACATACGCATGGTTTCTGTTCTGGGTCCAGCCACTTCGGTTCTTGGTCAGGAAGTGTTCGCGGTGTTGAAGAAAGTCTGATTCTTCCTCACAGTAGTATCGGGTTCCAGACGGATGCCCATCCAGACTGGCAAAAGAGTGGTCGGGATCCTCACGGAACTGGTGTTCGGAAGTGATCTCAATGTGATCTGATGGGCACGCCTTTACCGAGTTCGCCCGATTCTGCCAACATGATGCGCTGGACAAACACACCCATGGTAAAAAAATCGTCAAAACAGATTTAGGAACAAAGCGACATCGTACAGAATCGTCTGATGAGTCTGTAAACAAAGAATTGTTTAAAAAGACAAAGGAGAGGGCTCCAGGAGGCACATCTTCATAATACCCATTCTTTACATTTAAGAGGGTATTCCGTCTTCAGATCTGATTTTGTTACAGAGGAGGGAGCAAGAGGTGGCGTAGCCATACTTGCTCACAAATCTGTGGATGGTGTTCCCGTAAATCTGGATACACCATTACAAGCAGTAGCAATTTGAGTAGTAGCAATGCAACCTATACCTGCCACCAAGCTATACCGTCCAACCAAACGACTTGATGGATTTAATATATCAATTACCTGCTCCGATTCTCATGCTTGGTAATTTCAACCTGCAGTAGTGATGTGCGATACAGGCCTATGTATCGATACAGCGTATCGATACGCATCGGAACGTCATGTATCGATACGGTAAAATATCGGATACCCATTGTATCGATACAGTATCGTATCGAGATCAGAAGTGGTGTATCGATAAAATATCGTATGAATTAAACTGTATCGTAACGGTCAGGGGGAGTCCCTTTAACTGAATGACACTCATGTTAAACTGTCAAAGTTAACCAACTCCCTTTCTCAAACTTAATTAAACCATTTAATTTGTTTAGTTTCTAATGCTCTAAACTTAGGCGTAAATCTATTATTCGACCTACGGCAACAAAAATGCAATAATAACAAAAAAATAACCTAAAGTTTTAACTTATAGTCTTTAGTCAAAGTATGTTTACCTGTATTCAACATTTACAGTAGAATGTAAAACATCGTCGTCTGTAAAAAATATAAGCCGAGGGTCGAATAGTAAATTTACGCCCAACTTTGTTTTAATTGCCTTGAAGGTATCCTGCATCATATCATACAACTATTAATTTAAGGTTTAGGCTACTCCAATCTGAATAAGATAATACTAAATACTTACTTTCAATGTGAAGTGGGAATACATAAAATTAGGATTTTATAATTTATATATAGGCTACACAGCATATTCGGAAAGTCACAGGTCTTAACAGAGCAAGTGATAACAAGTACAAAAAACTTACCATACGTTAACAAATGTGTTGTTAAATAATCGTACAGACAAGAGGCTATCTCACAGGAACCTCTTCGGCCTAAACCCTCATGCCACACATAACATGAACAATCTTTGCTGTTAATATTATAAACTGTCAATTTGAAATTTGTCAGCCTTCTATGATAAAAAAGTTTACTGTCAGGAGCAATCGGTAGCAGTATTATTTGCTGTAAATCAAAGGTGGCTCATACACATGTCTCGTCAACAAGATTTTCCTTAATATGTGTTTTCATGGCTCTTACTGCTTGTTTTCAGCGTTGTGTGCTTGGTAGCGATCTTTAAGTTCCAATTTTTT
>JAGFPH010000668.1:0-21003 GCA_018207615.1 Philaenus spumarius | reverse complement strand
GCGGTTCCTTGCCAAATAGATTCATTAGTATTCAAACTGATTGCTTGTGATTTTGCCCGTCACTACAACCCTTCTCCCCTTGGAGAGGTGTTTTTCCTCCCGGGAAAACATTCAAAATCAAAAATTATCTATGGGTCTCCATAAGTTGAGCATACTTTACAATTTTTCCATTAATTTTGTTGTCGCTCCGGTGAAATGAATTTAATAAAAATTAGGACGTAGCTCAGTTTGGCGACAAAAGTTTCTAAATATTGTTTAGGCCCTTTTAAGGACCGAAAAAGTGGCCTGAAGGGCGTGAGGTGAAGCCTCGGTAAAATGTAGCCTGAAGGGCAGTGAGGTAAAGCCTCGCTAATTCGGTCCTGAAATGGGCCGAATATGTTAGGGAACGTGAGCCTGAAGGGCGCTTGATTGCAGGTGAAACCTGTAAATGATGCGTAACGCTACGCTGTCGTTTTCGTTGCGTTGCGAAGCGACGCACAGTAGCCCTAAGTAGTGCTTGCACTACCCGGTCACCAAGACGACTGCAATGCCTTGGATCGAGAGACTACTGGATGGAGTCGGCCCTAATAAGGACCGTGTAAGCTTGAAGAGCGTAACGATGTATCGGGTGACACGTAGCCGGAGCTACGGCGGAGGTTCTAGCCGGACTAGCCTCTTTTCCGCGAACGGGTCTTCTTAGTGTCTGCTGTCCGGTTGCGCTGTGAAGTTGGCGTTGAGGTTTGAAGAACGAGATTTATTCTGAATTAGAATAGAATTGAATTTATTTTACTTAAACACAGCCTGGCGTTTAGCAACACTCCCTCACTCCGTTGGCTTCAATTGTCCTGCCGCAACTCTCTATTTCCTCAGGTGGCACTAGTCTGGCCAATTTGTGGTGCGCCTGGCAACTAGTCCGGTCAAAGTACTCCTGGCTAGGTAGGGTACCTCTAGCCCTGGTGAAGTCTTCGGTGTTCCCTTGGAAGGCAGTTGTAGGCTCGATGTTGGTTTGGTAAGTTTGCTCGGAAGAGTTCGCAAGGTGATGTTCGTTTGGTCTGGTGGTGGTTCCAGAGATGAAGACGTTTGTTGGTCTGGTGGTGAACGCAGATATTTTGGACTTAGAAATTTTCGTCAGAAGTTTCGCGGGAGATTGTAATTTTGTCGGACGTAGTGCGATGAACGCCGAGAAAGTTTGAAGTCGTTGTTTCGGCCGTTTGGGAGTTAATATTTTTAGTTTTTGTTCGGCAAACGTTTCTACGGTTGCCACTAAATATATAACGTGACCGGGGAACTGAATTTACTAGGGAATTTGGAGTTATTGCGATAGATGTTTCGCGGGAGATTACCGAACAACTTTCCCGTAAGACAAGGTCTTGTCGGCTGGGAGAAGTTTTACGGTAGAAGTGAAGGAGCCGTTCGCAGTGATGTCGCAGTGTCCTTGGCGCTGTGTCGGTAACCACGGTAAATTTTCTTCCGTATAGGTAACAACGGAAATTCTTTGTAGCGAATACTACACTAAGCAATTCTAATTGCGTTGTTCCATAATTTCGCTCGGCGCTGTTTAATACTCTACTCGCGTGAGAAATAGGTTTATCTCCGTCGGGATACATCTGTGACAATACCGCTCCAAGTGCGAATTGACTCGCATCGGTGGATACGATAAAGGGCTTAGTGAAATCTGGAAAGACTAAGACCGGTTCTGTACATAACGCATTCTTTAATATCTTGAAGGCAGTTTGTTGTGGTTCTGTCCAGCTAAATACTGCATTTTTCTTCGTTAAGTCGGTAAGGGGCCTGGCTTTGTCCGCTTAGCCTTCAATAAATTTCCTATAATAGGAGGTTAGTCCTACAAATGCTCTAACGTCTTTTACATATGGCGGTGTGGGAATTGTTTAACCGCTTCTACTTTCTGGTCGTCTGGCCTAATTCCTTCGCTTGTAACTATGTGTCCTAAGTATATCACGCTCTCAGAAGCAAAAACGCAATTTTCCGGCTGTATTTTTGTGTTCGCTTCCCGTAAACGACTGAATACATTTCTTAGGTGCATTGCATGCTCCTCTATGGTGGGGGAATGTATTATAATATCGTCAAGGTAAACAAAGCAACAAATTTCTGTGATTCCCGCCAAAATTGAGTTCATGAGGTTTTGGAAAGTAGCTGGGGCAGTCTTTAGCCCAAACGCATTTTTGGAATACTCAAAATGCCCATTTTGAACTACAAAACCCGTCTTTTCAATGTCCCGAGGGTTTATGGCTATTTGATAATAACCCGCGGCCAAATCGAGAGTTGTAAAGTACTTGCAATTTCCCAATGACGAAAGTGTCTCTTTTATGTTCGGTAATTGGTAACTATTATTCCTAGTTACCGCATTTAAGTTTCTAAAATCTGTCACGAACCGATATTTCGGCTCCCCTGTAGGCGATTTCTTTGCTACGATTAACGCCGGCGCTCCCCAAGGTGAATCTGAGGGCCTAATCACGTCCTTTTTTAACAACTCCCTTATACACTCATCTACTATAGGCTTTTGATGGTACGGAACGCGATACGGCGCTCTACAAATAGGTACAGTGTCTCCTGTATCAATACTATGCATTACTTTACTCCTACAGCCTAATTTCCCTTTCTTATTATAAAACAAATCTTTATACTCTATTAACACTGGTAAAATGATTTCTTTCTCTTGACCACTTAAGTGCTCTAAGATCCTGTTCAAAAACCCATCTTCTATCTCTTGTGGCTGGGTTGGAACGGAACCCAACTTCCTAATTGAATTTACTGAGGTTTTATTGCACGGATGCGCTAACCATCGCTTCCGGTCGCGGTCAAGTCCTTGCACATCAACATCTTGTGACAAAGATTCTAATTTATTAAAACTCGCTTTTCCTTGTTCTGATTTATTTTCACAAATTTCATCCTGA
The DNA here is from genome assembly GCA_018207615.1 of Philaenus spumarius. NCBI lineage: Eukaryota > Metazoa > Arthropoda > Insecta > Hemiptera > Aphrophoridae > Philaenus > Philaenus spumarius. The sequence goes on along the minus strand of JAGFPH010000668.1, from coordinate 18,109 downwards.
TTTATAAATTCAGCATTTCCTAAAACAAAATGTTTTGCTAAACGTAGGGTAAATCTGGGATAGATGGACCAGGTTTTTCTTAAAATAAATTCCGTCTAACGTAGATCAATTTTTGAGCTCATATCGTTGCCCCCTCAAAGTTCACATATTTATTGATATTTATTGCACATTTATTTAGTGATTTGATAAAATATAAGACAGGAATACAAGATTTAAAACATAGTTACGTGGTCCATCTATACCGGATATGTCCGGGAAGTTACATATAATAAGGCTTGAGCATTATTTAAAGTTAAAATAAACAAATTTTAGTTCTTAAAAAAGTTCAAAATGACACCTAATCCTAGAAAATAAAATTATTTTTACTTTATACACTGCTTTTTTGAGCTTTAATTTTATCTTGTATCATCTCTCTTTTGCCACAATAGTCACATTTATCGTCATATCGCGTACATCCTTCATGGGACCATCTTGAACAGGATACACATTTAACCCAGTCATCGTCCTTTTTCATGTCATACTTTTCTCCTCACCAAACGCATTCGTCTTCATCTCAGTCGCTAAATCTATCAGATCCGTCATCACAAATTTCATTAATAGGTACATCAAGTTCGTCTGAGTCTGAAGAAGTGACTGGTTCTGAAATGTTCGTTTTTTTATTCTTTTTTTTGTGGCTTTCTACTTTTTTAAAGATTAGTCTTTATCTCCATTCTTTTCTTCTTTCTTTCTTCTTTTTTATCTTCTTTATTCCTTTTTATCATTTCAGCATTTTCTCTATTGTTTTTTAGGCAAGTTATGTTTTCTGGTGAGCTCAAAGCAGTTGAGACGGTTTGAGTTCTCCTTTTGAGTGCTTGTACTTTGCTTACACATGGTATTGGGTGTATTTTATCCAATAGTTTTAAAGGCGTAACCTCATCATACCCTGGTGTATTGTTTTGTCTTGCAAGCCCACTAGGCCCTGAAACTACTGGGGCATCATTATTCCTAGTAGTGCTACTTTCAGAACAAAGAGAGTTTTCAACTGAAGGGTTAGTTTCTGTTGTATCTTAGAGAAAGGCATATTCAGGAATTGCATTAGGATCAAACGGAATGATTCCACATGTTTTGAAACCGTTAACTTCGTTGCTTACACTTGCTGATTTCCCCCATCCAGAACTTAAAAGCTCGCCAAACTGGAGTCGAGTGATTTTGCGTGAAGGGTTATTAGTCATGTAGCAACTACAGGCTGAGTAAAAGTGAGCTTTCAAAGATTTGAAGAACGAACGATCCAATGGTTGTAGCCAATGGCTTGTATGGGGAGGTATACTCATTAAAATAATGTCGTTCTTTTCAGCAAACTCCAGCATTTCAATACAACTAGTGTGAGATGTATAGCCATCAAGAAGAAGAAGGATTTCTCCTGGTGGTTTCCTGAGCATAAAATGTGTTTTCAACCAATCAAAAAATATTTCAGTATTAACATAGGCTGACTTTTGCGACATCTTAACTTGAGAGCCAGGTGGCATTCCATCACAAAATTTTCACCTTTCATTATGGCATAAGGCGGCAAGAAAGTTCCCTCCCCATTTACACAAGCTAAAACAGATATTGTTTCACCTTTCTCTCCCGAAGTCACGCAAGTAACATTCCTAGAACCTTTAACAGCAATAACTTTTCCCGGTTTGTTGTTAATTTGCAATCCAGTCTCGTCCATATTAAATCCGGGCTTGTATATTAGTTTATGTTTCATGAGAACACTTCGCAACAAGTTAAAATAACTTTCGACAGTATTTTTATTTAGTCCCTTGGCTCTAGAAATAGAAACGCCTTCCGCCTGTCGAATTGAAAGTTCCGGGTTTCGAGAAAGAAAAGATGATAGCCTGTCGTAGTCAGCTCCCTTTGTTTCTCTATTAAAGGTGTGCTTCAAGTTTAATGTTTCTGCCAGCTCGAAAGCCATGAAACGCACTGAGTCTCTGTCAGGTGTGAAACCACGTGACTGAAGCTTTTTAATGTGTGAAACGATTTTCTTTTCATTCTGAATTCCCAAAGTGGTATACTTCCCCATAGAACCCGTAGTTAAGACTTTAGATTTAAGACGCCTTTTTAGAGTAGTTTTCGGGATTCCAAAAGCATTAGCAGCTGCATTGACACCCATATTTTTTGTTCAACTGCTTGAACTGCTTTACTTAAATCTTCTTCAGACCATTGGCCACGCCCCGATGTCCCTGTTCTTACATACGTTGTTGGCATTTCTGTAATCAAAAATTACCAACTTCATGATTTCAGAGAAAAAACTGTTATTTGTTGCATAATTTTAAAGAGTATAACGCATGGTCCGTCTATCCCCTATATTTTACCTGGTCCATCAATCCCGAAATCAAGTGGTCCATCTATAAAATTGATCCGGTATAGATGGACCACCTTTGTATTCAGTAGTGAGTGACCTTCAGCCTGCCATGTTAGGTTAGGAATATAACTAGACACTCTACAAAGCTATTCTAGCGGTAATACAACAGAAAATGTCCAATCGAAATAACGTAACATGAAATATAAATTGAGCTTAAAAAATTTTTCTACTTACCAAAACAGGGAAATCACTTTTTCTCAAAAACTATGAACAAATCTATCTTATTAGAAGGAAGCACAAACAAAACACAACTAAGATCACAGACTGAAACAACTATGGCGCCACTCAAGCGGATGGTTCAAGAACTATGCAACTGGTCCGTCTATCCCGGACTTACCCTAACTTTTCGCGACTACAATTCGCTACCATAACTAATACTTTTTCATACTTCGCATTTTTCTCTGCTACGACGTTTATTTTACTATTTTCACGCTCGGACACTTTATTTAAATCTAACAATGCGTTGTTAGTTTTAACGTTAGGCCTAATGTCATATGAAACACGGCTATCTCGACTTGAGGTTTTATTTACTTTACCGCGGAGATTAGCCTCTTGGCTTTCGCTCTATCTTTACTTATTCTTTATAATTGGACTATTTACTAAATCCTTTCTATTACAAACTTCTAAATAACCTTTACATTTATTACTTTCTACAACTAACACGTTTTTTCTATTTTCGCGAATACTACTCGAATTACCTTGCCCATACTGGACGTTTTCATCATAACCTTTACTTGGTTTAACATTATTATTACTCGCAACATAACAATATTTACTTTTACTTAGATTTGTCTGTCCATCCCGGACAGCCCTACTATACGTTTGTTCATGCAAAACTTTATTACAAAACATTGGTTCTCCTCGAACCTTACTACAAAACTCCTGTTCATCCCGAACAGATTTATTAAAACTCTTATAAGGCTTATCGCTTCGCTCGGACCCTACGCGGTCTATCGATGCTCGTAGTTGCTCATCCGAACGTCCAGCCTTACTCTTACTAATATCCCGGCCTAACGCGTTGTTCTGCAGAAACAATTTATTCGCGCGGCTCAGGTGGAATTCCTCACATAATACTTTTTCGTTTCTGACCATTACACCAATCCCTGATGTCTTTATATGATCCTCTACGCAAATTACCTTTTTATTTCTAATTGCTGCACCTAACCCCGGCGCCTTTAACATGCAATTACGTACACAATTTTTACACAAATTACTTTCATTTATTTTCGCTATACTCTTACATAGTGCCTCCGGCATAAAATTTCTACTTTTACATTCATTTTGAGGTTCTGCGATACCCTGCGCCTTTAACATTATCCTCATTTCAATAACACAATAACATAAATCACATATGTCTTGGAACCGAACCGTTTTTACCTTACGCGCTCGTTCCGCGGTTGGCGTTTTACCAACCCAATTAGTCCTACACAAACATCTTGCCACCTGCAATCCCTGCTGGGGCAACGAAACCGGTTCTACCATTAAGAGATTTGTTTGTTGGTTACGCAACAGAACTCGTCCTTCGACCAAGGTCTGCGACATTGGTTCTAACGTAATTTCAGTGGAATTTTTTATTACTCCGTCGGCTTCACGCGTTTTTTGTATGCACTTCTCGGTTTGTCGGATCTCGCAAGTGATCAATTTGCTTTGCCCGCCGCGTTGTGATACTTTAACTCTGTTTACCTGGACCACGATCCTTTCGTAGAAGGGGATCAATTTTGGAGAATTAATTTATTTTCCACGAGATTAATACATGCTTGAAACTTCCGTAGAAAGTCTAACCCCATCAAGCCATCATAACTGATGTTTAATGGTGATACCCTAAAAGTCTGAGAGAAAACCGTCTCTCCAATACAAAAATCTATCTTGATTTCCCATTATCTGCAGCTTGTCCCCGGTTATGCCCGCGGCGTATACATCTGCCTTACTAAGTTTTGCGCTACTTACGTTTTCCTTTAATATTGAAATTGCACTTCCTGAGTCAATTAATAAAATTCGTTCTGCCCCATCGATTTGTACGCGAATTACTAAGTCTAAATTATTTTCTTCGTACGGGCAGTCTACAATTGGCACTATATGACATTTTACCATCCCTCTCCCGGCGCGGACGACGAGGGTTTTTGCTGTTCTGTCAGTGCTCCTTGCGAGTTTGGGTAGTTCGTTTTTGTCGAGTCCCAGCATCTATTGGTGAAATGTCCTCGCTTGTGACATCTATAACACTCTACTTAATTCATATCTATCGGTTTCCGCGGTTCGCTCGTGTATCTGGAATCAGCATTCCTATTGTAGGTGCCTGAATTCCCGCTTGAACCCCGTGAACTGTTGTTCCTATCAAAAGTGCGCGAATTATTATTTTGTGGCCTACTAATTGCGCCTCTGTCATTCGACTGGCGATAGTTATTCTCATAACGTTTCAGACCTTTTTCATTAATATTTTGCTCTATAATCTCACCCTTGCTGCTACCAATTGTACCAATCTTACAAAACGATTAAATAGGGAATCGGAAGCAATACTGGGCCACATAGATTGGTCATGTTCAAAACTTACCTTAAAATTTAAAATATCACCAAACGTAGGAATGTTTCAGCTTATTACTCACAATACACAAGATACCTAGAGGTTAACTCAATAAACCATAGAAATAGATGTAAATTTTGTCTTTATTAACCAAAATGTAAAAAAAAATTTATATGCCCTTAATACAAGAAAATGAAATTATTTATATGCCCTTAATACAAGAAAAACTTCAGATTTAAAAGAATACATATATATTTTATTAAGTTGAATTTAAAAGCCCTCCCCAAAAATAAAAATCCAAAACCCTCCCTTTTAATAATAATTACAGAATTTATACAGAAAAGATTAACAAGTTACAAAGTTTTAACATGCAATACCATGGATTTGTTTAAGAATAAATATATATGTCGTTGGCCAACTCTAAAGCTAATTATAAATAATTGAATTAATAAACAAAATTAATTATGAGACGTCTCTCTATATATAAAAAAAAGGTATATAATTTCTAATATGCAGCCCTTAGGGCTAAGTTCCAAAATGTGCTAGCTTGCTCCTCCCAATTATTAAATACAAACATATCCTATATAGTATACATATACAAAATTACTTTTTCAAAATACAGCCTGTTTAACATTTAACACAAAAAATCAACTGCAGATCGTTCATTTTTTAAATTAATCTCTGTCTGTAACTAAAGCACTGTAGATATAAGAATTTTTATTGTTTTTAAAGTCCTGTTGGAAAGTAGGCCTTTTCAAGGCGTAGCTGTGGTGTAGCTTATGGCATTGTATGGTTAAATATTCCCTGGAGTTGAACCAGTGTAACTGCATAACACAAATAAAAATTCCTTTTTAGAAAACTTGCAGCTAATTTAAATAAGCATAAAACAGATGGTTCTTTTGAGTTAGCTGTCTTTAAAATTTGTAGCACAAGGTGACAAATTGCTACTTAAAGATTGTAATAGCTAATACAACATGTATCATGTTGCATACGAATGTTTCTACATGTTAACCAAACCACATGGCAACATAAAAATGTTCTCGTTTAGTTACATAATATTTATATCAGTAATATTATGCCTATAGCTCATTAAAAGTTTTCAATATTCTGGTTATACTGCAGAAAACTACACAGTTACAGTTAATTAATACAGAACAGTTTAGGCTAGTTTTGTTTGAAATATGTTAAGACTTTAGTAATACACAACATAGTATCAGCTTTAAAGTTTTTGTAGGCTGTAAGATTTGCATTTTAAAATTAGGCTGTAGTAAAAATGAAATACATAGTTTTCTCTATTAAATCGAACAAAATGAGTTTGAAAAGTTATTCATAAGCCAACGGTTGAACTAACCTTATTAAATTTTACAAGTAAATATTTCATAACTAACAAAAGTAAGGCTAAAACATTCCACATACCTGGTATTGACAAAATAAAGGCTTATAACAAATGCATGTTAATTGGCCTTCCGCATAACTCGCGACAAAAAAATTTATAAGGAATTAATCCACAACACAATTTAACTATAGCGACATGACAAAGTGGACTTTCCTGTAGTGGAAGCAATGGCGGACTCTGCTCTCGAAAGTTCTACAGCGAAGCAAGTTTAACGGTCTATAGAATGAGTCAGCTGTTTGGTATATCAGATAAGCAAACCGCTTAATAGCGAACTATGCCCAAAGTAGATACTGTACGGAGGTGGCGTCTAGCGGAGAAAAGGGAAACTATTTGGAAGTTAGTGAAGGTAGGCAGAAGTTGTAAATGTCGGTAAGACGTTACACAATGTAAAGCTTTAGCCTAAACGGTAAACCTTTAACATAAATTTTGGATGTTATTAATCTAAAAGGTACTGGAAATTGTATTCGGAGATTCAAGACAAGAGCGGTCAATATTGCAGAAATAGGTCTCAGGAAAAGATTAAAGACATTCTACGAGGAATAATGAGATTTATTGATACTCGAACCACAAACAGACAATTGTAGTTAATTTTGGCTACTTAGGCTCATTAGCCTAGTTACAGATTATTTAGAAAAACATTACATTTATCTCTGTTATAAAAATATCTTAATTTTACAAGTTTATACCTTTAAATAAAACAGTTTATATCTGATTTTAGAATGCTCATACTCTTTAATGATCAGAAAGTTAGTTAAATTTATTTTATATAAAAATCGCGCCAGTTCACAATAATGAATGTCAAATAACACCTTAAATTATGATTTCCTCAATAAAATATAGTAGATTACTCACGGACAATAGTGATGTATCTTAAATACATATTAAGATCTATTTCGAAGTCGAATTAACTAAAGGATTCAAAATAACTGTGCGATGTCCAGTCTCTTCACAAAGGATGCTTCTCAGAGAACTCTACTGGAGAACTTCTTCAGAACTAACTATCTCTGGGTGTGTTCGCGGTTTTAAAGGATTATCATATCACGTGGAAGATATCTGTCCCTTTCCTTATTTGGTATTACTTTAATTTACTTTATTCTGATTGGTTCTTTAAATGTGACATGTCGTTGCTAGGTGGGGTATTTCCATGGCCTCATTAAGGTCAAATCAAAGATGAATTTGCAAATCGGTTACTTTCGCATTTTAGAAAGCTATGATGCGACTATTTATTATAAAGTTTTTGGGTCAGGCAGGCGGTTCCTTGCCAAATAGATTCATTAGTATTCAAACTGATTGCTTGGGATTTTTCCCGTCACTACAGTCCAAACTACATTATTAAAGGACTCATTGACATTTTGTGTCCTTCCTTTCAAACATTTTTCTAGGAGTTCTGATTTAGATAGATCTCTAAACAGTGGTTTTATAAATAACATAATTTTTTCAGGTAAGTGAAAATGTTTCTTGTGTTTGTACTCTTAGCCTTTTGCCTTTGCCGCATTGTATTTACACCACGTATTTTCTTCATTAGGGCATAGCTGGTGAGTCGGATTTTGGTCCGTCGATATAACATGGAAATACAAAGCCCAAATGGCAGATCTCATACCTTCAACAGAGTCTGTGTTTCTCCTGATTGCAAGACCGTAGTAATTTTGCAATTGCGTGATGGCAGTAAGCGTCAAACAGTTTTTACCGCTGAAGTAAGTTCCATCGGGTAGCTTTTTGGTTTTATCTCTCAACTTCCTTAGTCTAGTACCAACTCTTTTTTGTACGTGGCCAACACATTCAACTTTGGTTATATTGACCTCATTTCTATAGGGCACCTCATCACACACTGCTTGGTACGCTTTTGAGTCACCGTCACTCAGATATTCGACATATCGAACATTGTAGCATTCTTCCGATCTGCCAAAAATCTTTTTAGCTCCAGCCACCTCCATAGCTTCACTTGTTCCAGTAAAGTTTGCATAGCAACCAGCTTCATGTTCATTTCCAATTGGTTTTTTCTTACAGCTACAGTACTTAGACATAATATCAATATCCACTATCTTACCAGTTGTAAGTGAAGAAGTAGAAAGAATTCCATTCAGCGATGTGTGGCCATGCTTTTGCCATGAGCCATCACATGCAACAGCAAGGTCTCTTGGTTGTTTTTCTTCGGAATTCAGTTCAACATCCTCTTAAATTGCTACTTTCATGGATACTTTACTGTTTTGTTCCGATACCGAACCTAGATAGCCTTCATGAACATGATAATTGCTAACCGGTGCCGACAAGTTCATCATACCACTTATTTTCTCCGCAGCGACTCTTCCTTTCCCAATGGAACGCATACTATACACTAACCTAAGATTTAAGTCATAAAATGTACTTTTGATTGTTTACATTAGCTTCAATTGAATCACAATTATTTGTTACCGCATTCACATCACAGACGTTGCACTCAAATTTGATTTCACAAGCGAGCCCCGTAATGTGTTTTCTTCTTATTTCTATGCTTGCATGACAGTGTTTGCATACAGCAACATTTTGTAAAGTTTCTTCAAGAGCCTTCAAGTCAACTAAATCATATGTACTATTGTCTTCAAACCTGTTATACTCATTCAAAGAAGTTAGTTTTTTCTTAGAGGAAGATACCTTAGGCCTAGGCCTAGATTCCAAATTTTCATCAAGAGAAGTAGGCCTAGAACTAGTTGCTTTTGCACTGTTTGTAAACCTTTAAACTTGTTCTTCTTGAACACTTTACTACTTCTAGGCATTGTATTTACCAACAATAACCACAAACAAAGTTACTACACAAACTAAAATACTCGAAAACTTGAGATTTTTCAACAAGTGCTTCCCTTAATGACTGTCCGTATAACAATTCTGCTGCATTAGTTTTTTCGTCCTGTCGTAATGCTGTTCGTAGACCCAGTAATATAGTTGTTAGTGATTTCGTCCATTGCGGCTCCTCCAAGTGAGTTTTGAGGCAGTTCTGCGCCAACGTTCAACGCGTCCATTGCTTTCCATAATTTTCCAGCAATTTATTAAAAAGGATATAATGATGTAAAACTAATTGCACTACATTGTCTTTTGGATACAGCAACCCTCCCCGATTCAAATTTCTAACAAGTCTGTAATTGTCTTCAACAACCATTTCCTCAGGTAAAACTAACTTTTCTTTACAAATTTCACATTTTAATTTTTTTTTAAACAACATAGCAACAGTAACCTCCTAAGTAAGTAATTACAGGTAATTCATGATTAAATTTTTTAAAATCTGCTGTATCAATAATAATATTAAAATTATCAAAATTGTGTTCTTCCTGCTGTAGGCCTAGGGCAGAAATTTCGTTATTTTCAAAAAATTCCTTGATTTGTATAGTTCCAAAAGTGTGGGAATTTAGAGTTAGCAAAGATTGAATTCGAAGCCGTTTTTCTGATTCATATAATTGACGAATAGAAATATTATACTGACCACCAGCTAATTGTCGGTATTGTCCAAATCTAAGTTTGAGCGAATCAGTTTGTAATTTACCAAGTAATATATAATTCATTTTTAATTCTTCAAAACAATATTTAATTATTTCCAGCATTCCATATATTGTGTGACTCAATGCAGTGTGGGTTTGTGGTGTAAGTTTGTGAGAAAATTGTCCAAATTTCCACATATCTAGCCAATTTAACATTTTTTTTAAACACTTTATTTTAGGATCATACATTAAATTTGTTGCTATTACAGGTTCTTGATATACATCGTTAAAGCGTTTTCCTTTAAGAGGTGTTTTTACACTAACAATTTTCCACCATGTTAAAATAATATTAATGAAATCTGCTGTATCTTTAGAATTTTTTCAATTTTGTCTCCAAATTCTGACAATGCTTGAACAATAAAGGCATTAAATATCTTCAGTGCTAATTTTACGTTTTGTCTTTCCAGTTTTAATTTAAATAAGGCTTTTAAATTTAAAGAATAACCAAATCGCAGTAATTTATCATGTTCAAACTCGTGAAGTGCTTTTAGTGATTTGAATGCTGCTACTTTTATCTTTCCAGTTTCTGTTTCAAAATCTGGGTAACACAAAATTTGGTCTGGTTTAGAATTTATCCAGTTGTTTCTAATACACTTTAACAAGTGAACTGAATCAATTAAGTAAAACAAAGGCCTATCTTTTTCACAAGGATGAGGATACACAATGTTTATAGATTGGATCTGGGCAAACGTTCTCATTGCTTTACTATTTATGGCGTTGCTGTCACTGATAACACAAAATATTTTGTAGCATATTTCTTCTAAATTAGTTATAATTGTTGTGATGAACTTGAAGAGTATTTCATGATCTACATTAGACATTGGTGATATGTGTATAACTTCTTTAAAACTTGAGTTAATGCACGTTATCATAAAAACATAAGCGGTAGATACTAAACAATTATTATTACAAGCTGTACCTACAATATTTCAATTTTTATAATCTAAGTATGGTTTAATGTGAATTCCATCTATTAGTAATATCATGCGTTTTTCATTTTCTTTTATGCATTTAAAAACTTGTCTTGCATAAGTGAGAAAACATTGTCTTTCTTCCAAAGTTGGATCACTTAGAAATTTATTACAAACTGATTTAATGGTTTCATGGTGTGGTAATATAAGAGAAGCTGAATGTCTTAAAAATTTGTAAGCATGAGGACTAATTGTAAAAATTAATGAGGCTAAAATCAAGGTGCTACAGGAATATCTGTATCTTTCTTTTGAAATGGTATGCAGTTGCAATTGTTCGCAAATGAATAATAATCCTGTATCTTTGTCATCAGTTATATTTAAAAGAATATCTAAAACATACTTTATGATTTGTGTTTTTATTTGTTTCTTGTGATTGTCAATAGGCTTAATATAATTTGAATCACTTGATGAACATGCATCTATTTTATTCAATATATCATAAATCTCATTTATATTGTTTGTAATAAATGGTGTTCTATTTTTATTTTCAGATAGGCCTAATAACATTACATCACATTCCAAGCCATACAAAAATAATTCTACTTTCAAATTTTCATTTATTACAATTGCATAGGTTACAATAGGTCCTGGCTTGTATTCTAATTTAAATATTGTTACATTGGTTTTATTTTCAATTTTAACCAACCTTCAGGAATATTAAAAGATTTGAAAACATTTAGGGCCGGTTTCCGAGCTTGGGATTTAGCTAAGTTCTAGACTTAAACCGGCTTTAGACTCTGGAGTCTAAAAAATGACTTTCCGAGTCAGGACGTTAACGAAGTCTAGAACTTAATAGACTCTGGAGTTTATTTGGCTGGTTAGACTCTGGAATCTATAATTTGGCTTTCCGAGTGAAGGATCTATAGATCCAGGACTTAACTTAGATTCTCGTCTCTTTCCGAGTCAAGGATTTAGCAAAATTCGTTAAGTCTAGGACTTAAAACAGTACGATTTTAGATCATCACCAAGGGCAGGATTTAAAATTAGATCCTAGACTTATACGCATCAGTTGTTAACAGAGTATATACGCCTCAGTTGTTGTTTTGAAGTTTTATGTGTGCATCGTTATCATGGAATATCTAGATTATTTGGATTATGTTCGTTTACAAGCACCACAACGTAGACCCAGGCATCTTGGTCGTGCACTTAACCCGTTTCACGTGTTATCTGATGAAGAGTTTCAGGATAGATTTCGTTTTTCAAAAGATAATACGCGTGAGCTAATTCGATTACTGTCTCCAGGATTATGGGTTTATGATGAAAGAGCTCCACACAGCATTCCGAAGTGGAAACAAGTGTTGATTGCGCTAAGGTTTTTTGCTGACGGGACTCTTCACAGGGAAACTGGAGATCTTCTTCATGTGTCAGAGTCTACTGCTTGTAGAGTTATCCACAAGGTAGCAAAGGTAATATGTGAGAGATTAAGGGCAGAATATATTAAAATTCCTGAAGGGGAATACGCATATAGGACGAAGCAGACATTTTTCACTAAATACGGCTTTCCTGGGGTGTTAAGCTGTGTTGATGGCAGCCACGTACCTATAATCTGTCCATTGACACCGGATAAGGTAGAGTACCGTAATAGGAAAGGATACTTTTCAATCGATGTGATGGGTGCTTGTGGTGCTGGTTTGAAGTTCACTAACATCGTAGCACGATGGAAAGGCAGCACCCACGACTCTAGAGTCTTCAAGAACTCCTCTTTGTACGCAAAGTTCGAGGAAAGAGACATGGGTGGACAATTATGTCATTGTCATTAGCTTCAGGGGCAGGAGACGCCGGTCCACCGCCGGTCTTGAATTTCTTGCGCCTCAAAGCTGCTTGATTAGACTTCCAATCTTTTTTCAACCTTTTCCAGGCATTCCGCAACTGTTCCGTTGATCTCTTGGTCACATTTGAGTTTCCATTAAATTCATCCGTAATATTTTTCCACATCACTTTTTTTAACTGTTCGTTTTTTTATCGTGTTCTTTTTTCCACGTCGGGATATTTCCCAACAAGTTGCTGCAAGAAGTCCAATTCTTTTTTCTCAAATCGGACTCGTTTTGTTTAACTCTTCACCGCTCATATTTACATTCACTTACAAAAAACACAAAAAACTGTTTATAACTGTACTAAATAACTATACCAAATCATTGATTATGTACCCGTTCCAAGAGTAGATGTTGCTTCCTTATTCCAATGACCAAATACACCATTTATAACTACACCAAATAATTTTACAAACAGTTCACTACAATGTCAATGGAAATAAACTCCAAGCTCCAAGCGAAGTGTCACACTTGACAACCTGACTGATACTAGACAGGTAGACTAGACGCATATTTGAGGAAATATGTCACAAAAACAACCCAAGACGCTCCCTGCTAGGCCATATAACTGTAAACAGAGGGGGAGATATCTATTGTTTACGGTCGGCTGTCACCCATTTCCAACATCACAACGCCAAATACCGTAAAATTCCCTCGATGTTTATTGCTTAAGTTCTAGACTCAAATAGGTCCAGGACTTAATAGATCCTGGGTTTCACAGATAGATCCGCGACTCAGCAAGACGATTTAGATCCGAGAGCTTATTTGAGTCCTCGAATCAATAAGTCCAGAACCTATAGATCCGGAGCTCGGAAACCGGCCCTTAGGAACTCCGCATAATTATAATAACTTGTTGTTTCTTTATACCTTAAATATTCTTTTTTACTCTCTTCTACGGCTGTAAACAAAATATTTTGCTCAATTAACTTCTGCTATTCATCTCTGCTCTGTCGAAATTTTGTATTTTTTTGGAGATAGTGGGGACAATTAGGAAATAGGCTAGGAACTGCATCTGTATGAAGGCGAGGGTACTTTAAATTGACTGTAACAATTTGTCCTGATTTTAAATCTTGTTCTGTAACTGTCCAAATAATATGTTCTTTAATAAAATGTAACTCACAAACCTTGGTATATTTTGTTGGTGTAAATGCTGCACGGGGAATAGCAGCAATCCATTTATTTTTGAGGTTAACCTCTTGTGGGAAACTAAATATGTGGACTTTTTGTCCATTTAAGTAGTTTCCTTTACAACCAGGAACACAACACTTATTAGGCATTTTATAGATTATGATGTCACTAAATAAAGCACTTAAAATAAATAAAACAACAAAAACAAAGTAAACTCAAAACACTTAACCAATTTGTCACCAGCTCAGTGTCAAGCTGTCATCTAAAACAAAGCTCGAGATTGGCTGCGACATCTATCGGATTTATCTGGCGAGAAAACTATGGCCTTCTTGTGCTGACGTCACGTCACTGTGACGTCAGAGCCCCGTAGGCCATGTATTATAGGAGGTATTGGGATAGTTCCATTTTTTTTATACACTAAGTGCAAAGGACTAGACCCTTGGATGGGTGACAGATCCCCGCTTCCATCATTCGCTGGAATTCCAACTTGGCTGCTTGGTATGCTGCAAGTTGCAGTCGTCGTGCTTTAGCGTGTACCGGTGGTCCTTTTGTTTCTATGTAGTGCCTGACGTCGGTTGATGTTGCTGTTCCGATTGGAGTGGGCTTAAGTATATCGGAATACTCTTGTAGAAGATGTTCGAACCTGGTGCTGTGGGGCACTGCTGAAAGGTGTAGTGGACCTGTGTGGCTGACTCTTCCTGTGATTTCGAGACTCGCAGTTCGGTCGATCAAGCGCTTCCTAGTCATGTCGACTAGTATGTTTTGCTTGGTGAGGAAGTCGGCTCCTATGATGGTGTGATGAACATCCGCAACTATGAACGTCCATGGAAAAAGGCTCTCACTCCGAAGTCGAGCTTTCTGTGTATCGAGCCATAGGTATTTATACGTGTCCCATTGGCGGCATATAAGAAATATTTGGTGGACGGTTTGCCTGTTTTTTTTCGGTTGGGCAAGATGGAAACGGCTGCACCGGTGTCTATAAAGAATCCTTCCCCTGTCTGACGGTCTGTAACGAAAATACGGCGGTAAGGTGTTCCAGTGACGAGTTCCGTCTTGGCTGTCGCTGACTCTAGTTTAACTCCTCTGTAGGCGTTTTCGGTTTCCAAGAGCAGGGCTTCCGACATTTCTTTGCTTGAGCTCCAAATCGTTGGTGATAAAAGCAGAGTCCTTGTGTAGTAGGTTTCTTGCTTCGCACCACTGAGGATGCACGATGTCTTGGCGTTGGGTCACGTGACTTCCTTTGGGCTGCCAATGTAGTCATGCCCCGTCGTAAGCTCTGTACTTCGCTTATGAGGCTCTCCAGTGAGGTGCTGGTGACTGTACTAGGTCTTGTCGAGACTGCACTGACCATGTTGACTTCCGTAACCTTGTCGACTACCATGGCGAGTTGTTCGAGACTATCCTCCGAGATTGCGGCTAGAATCCCTCTGACATTGACTGGTAGCGCCCTGAGCCAGATAGTTTTCAGAACTTTGTTGGTCAATGCATTAGACGCTAGGCTTTGCATCTCGCGTAGGAGTTGTGATGGTTTTAAGTCTCCTAATTGAGTATCTTCTAACACGCGTAGGATGCGGCGTTCTTGACTCTGGCTGAAAGTTGTGATCAGCCTCTAAAGTAGTGTAAGGGTTGGTCCCTTGTTCTCTTGCCAAGTCGGCGACTTGCGTGAGGATCTTGTAAGGTAGCTGGTTGATGACGACTTGGAACCTTCTATCTTCTGCGATGACTCTATTCGTGCTAAATGCGGCCTCTACTTGTATGAACCATAACGTTGGATCTTCCTCCCAGAATGGTGGTAGGCGTGCTTGAAAGTTGACCGCAGCAACTGGATCTGCAGCTGCCTCCGCTTGTGGATCTTGCGGCATCGTATTGTCTTGTAGATCACGTCGGGGTCACCAATTGTCGTAACTTTGCTGGTTTGTTAGGTTAAACACGAGGGTCCTTACAGAAGGGCTACGACAATATGCGTATTCATAAAAGACTTGGAAGGAATGATCGTCCTGGGGGGATCAAGCCTCCAGATAACGAGTGAGGAAATGTATAGGAAGTTTTGCCAAGAGTATTAACAAGAGTTTTTGTTAGATAGGTATTGTGGAGAGAGAGTTGTTGTTCAGGCGACTCTGTGAAGCAGAATGACGCTGCTATGCATAGCAGCCAGTTTTATAGCGTAACTCAAGGAGTGGCGCGCGCATTAACCCCTACCCGTATTGCATCATCTCTCTCTCACCCTTGGAATGTTTTATTTACATTTGGTTCTACAACAAATATTACAATATTTACAATACAGATAGCGTAAACGATAACTTGAAGAAGTAGCAGTTCGCTACAGCCAGTTTAGATTTTATAATTCTAAAACAACGATTGATCTTTCTAGAAACAATACCAAAGTACAAATAACTAAACAAACATATTTCTTTGGTAAAAATAGGGGTTTGTCTTATTTGAAAATCCATGCTTTGGTTTCATGAAAACACTTACACAAAATAAATTGTAGCCAAG
The DNA here is from genome assembly GCA_018207615.1 of Philaenus spumarius. NCBI lineage: Eukaryota > Metazoa > Arthropoda > Insecta > Hemiptera > Aphrophoridae > Philaenus > Philaenus spumarius. The sequence continues at coordinate 1,894 of JAGFPH010000668.1, read as the reverse complement.
TTCAGAGAGGATAAGTTTTAAAAGAATGATAATTAAGGAGAAAAAAAGGTTAAAAAGGTTTTATCACTACAGCTATTAAAACTCAGTGTTACATATCTGTAATGCAGGGCACTAGATGGTTTTAAAACTCTCTTCAAAACAATTAGACATCCAGAAATTAAAACAAAAAATACTTCTATCAAAACAAATCGATTTTCAGTTTTTCAGAAAATGGTTCATTAAGTTGAACAAATTAACATGGTGAAGCTAGGACTTACCGCCTTCTTTTAAGATATTCCATTTAAGTGGTAAAGTATATTAAGCCTTACCTAACTTAACAACGTTACCGCTTTATTTTTAATGCAGTACAATCACTAAGTTAGGTTAGACTCACCATTATCTTGAACAATAATTAATAATTGTTATGGTAGTTACGTATTATACGGAGGCCACTATTTTTTTAAACATTGCTAGGTTAGGTATTGTTTTAGTAAACAACAGAAATGCAAGAATAATTAACCCTTACGTACTCGCACCCATTTTTGTAGCGTCAGTACTCACGCAGGGGTCTACTGGACCCCCAATTATTTTTTAAATTTTAAAGAAAACTAAAAGAAATTTTGTTTGAACGTAGCTTTTATATTACTTTTGTGTAGTGTTCACAGTTATGTACAAATACTTCAAAAACTTCCATCAATGCTGCAAACTTATCAATTTCATGTCTTTCCCTCCTATCATTAACGTTATCAAAGCTGATAGTTTGCAAGTGAAAATTGAATCTCGCCAAACTCATAGTACCATAAAAAATTTCAATTCGAAAACCATCCTGCCTAAACAAGTCTTTCAAATTTTGGTGACCAGAACGAAAAGATCCAGCTAAAATTAACAATCCAAAAAAGGCTTTGATCTCTGTTTTGTCCGTTAATTTGCAATCTCTTTCTCTTGTACAGTTATCACTAATTTTCGTTATGTAAATATTTGTATTAGCCGTAATTATATCTACAATTGTATCACTCATAAAAAGTTCAAAACATTCAAAAGGTGTTTTGGCTTGTTTTGCCATGTTTATTGGCCCTGGAAGACGTCTTACCAAATTTGCGCTTCTTGTACGAACATTAATAACAGGACGAGTTTTCTTCCAGCGAGTAACTTTGTCCTTGCAAATAAATTCTTTTCTATTTCTACAATTTACTTCTTAACATTATCAAATCTGATAGTTTGCAAGAGAAAATTTAATCTCGCCAAACTCTTAGTGCCATACAAAATTTTAATTCCAAAACCATCCTGTCTAAACAAGTCTTTCAAATTTTGGTGACCAGAACGAAAAGATCCAGCTAAAATTAACAATCCAAAAAAGGCTTTGATCTCTGTTTTGTCCGTTAATTTGCAATCTCTTTCTCTTGTACAGTTATCACTAATTTTTTTTATGTAAATATTTGTATTAGCCGTAATTATATCTACAATTGTGTATCCCTCATAAAAAGTTCAAAACATTCAGAAGGTGTTTTGGCTTGTTTTGCCATGCTTATTGGACCTGGAAGACGTCTTACCAAATTTGCGCTTCTTGTACGAACATTAATAACAGGACGAGTTTTCTTTCAGCGAGTAACTTTGTCCTTGCCAATAAATTCATTTCTATTTCTACAACTTACTTCTATGTATCCTGCTCCAAATCCTTTTACAACAGATTCTATTGTTTCATCAATGGTGGTACGAAAGTTGTCATCATTAGCGGTTGCCTTCTGTCTATTACTATTGTCCACTTCATCTAAAATATTTCGAGATTCGGTAGCGAAAGTCTGTGAATCCTGTTTTACTTCAATTTCCATAGGTTCTTCACTATTTGTAGTACGATACCGATTGTCATGATCTGAAGCCTCATTTTCATTTGGAACATAGTCAAAGTCTCTGTCCT
>JAGFPH010000667.1:442289-460252 GCA_018207615.1 Philaenus spumarius | reverse complement strand
ATTTAGTTGTTTAGTTATTGTTTTTGTTCCTTGTTTTGTGGTTCGGGGTTTTTATTTAAATCAGTGTGACTTAGGTTAGTTAAAAATATAGGTCGAATACGTTTCGTAGAAACTTACTAGGTTGCATAACATTACTTCTTAGGTCAGTTAACAACATAATCCTTTGCTATTAAGTAATTTTTCCTATGTAGACTAGGTATGCGGTGTTTTAGCTTAGGTTAGTTAACAACTTGTAGTAATGTGGCTCTTCCCATTCCCCCACCAGGTCGGTCTTGGATTAATCGGTATGGGTAGGAGTGGGGGGAGGTCTGATACACGTGGCTCTGTAATATTATCTGTATACTTTAGTAGTGTTAAAACCCTCTGAGGAGGATGACCATGTCATCGAAAAGTACATAAGGGTAACGTATTAAACATAACTTACAATTTAGTTGATTAGTTATTGTTTTTGTTCCTTGTTTTGTGGTTCGGGGTTTTTATTTAAATCAGTGTGATTTAGGTTAGTTAAAAATATAGGTCGAATATAATCCTTTGCTATTAAGTAATTTTTCCTATGTAGGCTAGGTATGCGGTGTTTTAGCTTTGGTTAGTTAACAATATAGGCCGACTAGGTTTCGTAGAAACTTACTACGTTGCATAACATTACGTCTTAGGTTAGTTAACAACATAGACTCCTATAAAAACAATTGCTGTTGTGATTTTTAGGTTATAACAATATAGGTCAACTAGGTTCGTAGAAGCTTACTACGTTGCATAACATTACGTCTTAGGTTAGTAACGGCGTATCCTCCTATAAAAACAATTGCTATTGTGGTTTTTAGCTTAGGTTAGAACAATATAGGTCGATTATTTTTCGTAGACACTTACTACGTTGCATAACATTACGTCTTAGGTTAGTTAACGACATAGACTCCTATAAAAACAATGTCTGTCCATGTTAGTAGAAACATAGGCTTCCACGTTAAGGTTTGCGGTTTAGGTAGGGTTAACCTAACCGTAGTGGATTCGTTGTGTTAATTAACAATAAATGCTTCTTGGTTATTGTTTGCTGTTTAGGCACGGTTAATTATTAACAACATAGCTTCTTGCTATAATAACGCTATGTTTACAGATCGTTTACCCTCAGTTACGTTTGGGTGTTTCTACAGGCAGATCGTCATAACACCGTTCTCTATAAGGTACTTGTACATAATACTTTATACCTATCCGAATCAATCCCTGTTCGACCCCTTGTGTTATATGTTTTTACTATACACTATAACAATTTTGGGAGTTCGTTTAAGTTCGGGTACATTTTTTACAATACACTATAATAATTTGGGGATTTCGATTAAGTTTGGTTATATTACGAAAGTTCGTTTGGTTAGGCTTGGTCAAGTTCGGTTTATATCATTTTCTCATACTCTACAACACATTGTTATATGTTTGATCACACATTATATTATTCTATGTAATATTTACTGTTATGGTCTGACCGATGAACAACATATATGCATATACAAACACACACTAAAAAAGCGTAAGATAACTTAGATTGCCTATACCTTTTAATATTACCACTATTAAGTATTTTGAAGCACCCCGTATATAGCAGTAAAAGTGTTACACACACTCAATGCTAACCGGATAAATATAACTTAAATTGTCGATACTTTTTAATAATGCATTCAACTGTTCGTATAAAAATAATATCGATTTTAAGAATTTTGAGAATTTTACCTGTATATATAAGAGTAAAATGTTCCACACACATATTAACGGCGTTGATATAAATTGTCGATACCTTTTAATAATGGATTATATTGATGGTATAAATTATATAGTACCGCTTTTAAGAATTTTGGGGGACCCTCTATATAGGAGAAAAGTGTTACACACATATTAACTGGGATGAGATAACTTAAATTGTCGATACCTTTTAATAATACGTTATATTGTTTGTATAAATTAAATATTACTGCTTTTAAGAATTTGGGACACCCTGTATATAGAAGATAAGTGTTACTCACACACACACACACACCCTCACACGCACTAACTAGGTTAGGATAACTCCGTTTTATCTTTTAATATTACATTATATTGTTCGTATAAATTAAATATTACCGCTTTTACGAATTTTGGAGCACCCTGTATATATAGGAGGCTGCGAAAATGACTGCGATAAGATGGCGACGGATTATAAAAGTAGCGACGTCGTTGAACATCGAGGATACAATGCATATACCAATTTTTCCGATCATCCAGGCGTTTTGGAAAACCCTGTACATATAGGAGGCTGTAATATATCGATAAGATGGCGAACTAGGTGGCGACCGATTATAAAAGTAGCGACGTCGTTTAACATAGAGGATACAATGTATGTACACATCTTTCCAATCACCCAGTCGTTTTGGAACACTCTGTACATATAGGAGGCTGCGATATATCGACAAGATGGCGAACTAGATGACGACGGATTGTAAATTTAACGCCGTCGTTTAACATTGAGTATACAATGCATATACACATCTTTCCGATCACCCAGTTGTTTTGGAACACCCTGTACATATAGGAGGCAGCGACAATGGCTGCGATAAGATGACGACGGATTGTAAATTTAACACCGTCGTTTAACATCGTGGTTACAATGTACATAAAAAATTTTCCGATCACAAAGGTGTTTTGGAACATCCTGTACATATATTAGGCTGCGATATCTCAACAAGATGGATAACTAGATGTGACGGATTGTAAATTTAGCAACGTCGTTTAACATCGAAGATACAATGCATATACCAATTTTTCCGATCACCCAGTCGTTTTGGAACACCCTGTACATATAGAAGGCTGTAATATATCGATAAGATGACGAACAAGGTGGCGACAGATTATAAAAGTAGCGACGTCGTTTAACATTGAGGATACAATGTATGTACACATCTTTCCGATCACTCAGTCGTTTTGGAACATCCTGTACATATAGGGCGCTGCGAAAATGGCTGCGATATACTCCCAAATATTACAACACTGCAATCTGCTACACTTATGTACTCAACCTAAATATAGTAAACTAGAAATGTCGTCATGGCTCAAACGGCAAAGGCGTCTGTTTCTCGTACCAAACTCCATAGGTTCGAATCACCCTTCTGTACTAACGTTTTTAAATAAAAAGAAATAATCTAAATAAATATTGGTCACGTGGGACTGCAAAGATGGCGAAATCTCAGAAAAGCTGATTTATTCTGTTTTAAAAAGAAAATAATTTAATTTAATTTAATTTAGAAAATAAAAAAAATAAAGATGGCGGAAACAAAATGGCGGAGAAAAGATGGCGGAAACAAAATGGCGGAAACAGTGGCCGGCGTCGGCGCCTCAAGGTCACCCTCAACGCCCATGTTACTCTCCTCAAGGTCAACACCTCACACACGTTAACTATCCTCAAGGTCAACATCTTACACACGTTACACTGCTCAAAGGTCAAAGGTCAAGGTCAAGGTCAAGGTTGTGCCAACGGGGGGCAGACTCTACTGAGATGAAACAAATGAAACCTCGCGACGATAAAGGACATACAAAAAGTGACAGTTGGACAGCGTGGGAAGTGTTTGTACATGGGTTGAGATCACTATCACGACGCTTTAACATCGTTTGTTTTCATTATTTATAATATTGGAATATGATATGGAACTGTAAATACATTGTTTAGTTATTTAAGAATGTAAATATTTAATTCTATGTTTTCCCTCAATACCGCGATATTTTTAGTTAGCTACCTTACGCTTTGTTAACCTAAATAAAACACAATGCCCCCTAAAAGAAAATCTTTAGCAGTTAAAGCTCAAGAAAAGGAAAAAACGAGTACTAGACACCCCGGAATCGCGGGAATTGCAAAATAATGTTTCACTGGCTAAACCTTATGTTTACTTAATTACTGGCACACTATTTTTAACCTAAGCTCGAAACCACATTTGTTATTTAAACGAGCGAGGTCTACTGTTCGCAGAACTACTAGTGTACCCATTTTTTATTGTAAAAAGGAGATATATAAAAATATATACATATATAGGGGCGGAGGGTTGTGTATAGAGGGGGGCGCCAAAAATGACTCTCACATGTTCAGGAAAAACCCCTTGCACCGGCCCTGACTAGTATTAGCCCAGATTATATTATAAATACTTACAACTAGATTGAACTATAATAATCATACACGTTCTATTGAAATTTAATATGTGAATTGAATAGTTCTATAAATTATTGTTGTTTTCTGGATATATTAGCAGTACTCGCGTCAGACTGTTTCTAAGGGCGTATAATTCAATTGATTCTCTTTCTTCTCTGCAATAGTTCTGAGGGAACAGCAGTAAATTGTTTCGGATAAACCGTTGAATTTAGTTTTATTTAATTAGAATTTATATTTCACAACTCGTAGGTTTTAGATAAAACAACATAAACGTTACACAAAGTTACAACAGTTATCACAGTCTTACAAACGTGGTTATGTGTGTTTGTACAGAACTTTTAAATTTTACTAAAGTCTATTTCATAGAAACTATTTACATAATTTTACACTAACCTATTGTATCATTTTACATAGTACTCTCTAATTTGTCTTACTGTACTCAAAACTGGTTTGATGTTTAATGAACAAATATTTGTGAACGATAAAATGTAATAACTATTTAATTTAATATCATACAATATTCTTTTTCAATAAATTAAGTACTATTGGATTATAAATACAAATTATATGATGACGATATAAATAGTTTAGTGAACTTTATAAAATCCCTTCTATGATAAATGATGAAACACTTTTACAGAGTCACATATCAAATTTTATCAATCCCAATCAAATGTTCATAATGTGTTTTCGGCAAGATATATTTAAACTATAGTTTAACTTGAGCAATAGTTTAGTTTCGTACCATAAATAACTATATATACTTCCTGTAATCTAAGCATGGCAAAACCAATAAAATACTTTAAACGGTTTAACTAATTCCAGTATTTTTTTGTAATTCCATTTTTACATTAGTATAAATGATGTATTTAGTGGCAAAGGTTTTGTTTGTATTTTCTTGTTTCTCAAATATTTACATTTCAAGAGGTGTTTTAAATTTAACTTTTTTCATTTATTTTTGGAAACATCTTTTGTGATTCGTATACAGTAATTTAGACATACAAATTTCCAGACTTTTTCAGTAACAACCGGTTTTTCATCGTTATTACAGTCTGATCTTTCATGATCGTTCTGGCATCTGTCTACATTTTCTCACTTTGATAGGTCTATCTACTTTATTTTTGTAAGTAAACCATTCGATTGCTCACTTTTAAAGGATATTTGCCATCTCTTTTAATTTCTGCTCGTTATAATCAATTATTGTATACTACATTTCTTGCCTTTAACCATTACCGGAGGAGTTTTCTTAGACAATAGATTATTTATTTCTTACCTAATATAATAATCTTCATATTTTTTATCAAAATAAATAAATAATCGCAATTTATTTTGTAATACTAGGAATAAAGGAAATAAATGGATTACTCGGCATTTGATCTCCAATAATCTTGTATGATGAAGACAAAGCTTGTCTCTTTTTGTAAACTTTACAACTTATCTTTCCATTCATATTTTATAAATCAAATTCTGAATAGTATGTCGTGTGTAACGTTTCTTCTACAACCGACTTGCTTTCATCTGTATATTGTGTCTATATTATTGTGTGTCAGGAAAGCTCATACCATAGTTCACTGTAATTATTTTCAAGATTCTGACTATAATTAAAAGGCTTTATACAGTTTTTCGTGTAATTCATACATAGGTAGATTTTTCTCTACAACCTTGTAATATGGTGTTACATATGCGTGCAAATAATCCGTCCTTTTAACTTGTTGCAGAAGAACCTGAAAATAAACAAATATAAAATAAGTTCTTGTTTTATTTATATTGTACTATCCAATAGGTTTATTTCAGTTTCATAAAGATTAATAACGATTGAGCAGAACTAAAAATAAGTTTACGTATCAAAACAATCGTTTTAACTGCGAATTGAACAATATGTTTTCAGGTTTACATAATTGTGAATATTGAATGAGGTTGCATTTGGTAGTTATATGCAAAGACAAAATAATACGTTGAGAATAGTATTCTAAATTCGTTTAGGCTTAGAATTTAATGGGATATTAAAGTATTTAATTAAAGTTTGAGATGTTATCCCACTGTAAATATTCAGTAATTTCTATGCTTTGTTTTAACCCTGAAAAGACTTTTTATTAAATTAAATTATTTATTCCATAATATGGTTAAAGCAAAAATAATACATCTACCCTCACAGGTCTAATATGTTTTGTCCAAAATATTTATTTCGTAGCGCAGATGTATGCTTTTCATTGTGTTTAAATTTTGATATAGTTTTTATAATGTATACAAAATGTTTTAATTTTGTTACATCTAGATATGCCTTTAAATCTTCTTCACATTGTAATGCAAAAAATATTCCATTTGTATTTTCTTATTTAGAAAAAGAAACGTATGTCTGGTTTCAAACATTTTTCATTAGTTAAATTAAAAATGTTATAAAAGTTTATAATTTAGAATATAATATTCCATGTGATGACATGAATAATTTTATTTAATAAGAATTTACTAATCGCTTCACACTTTCTTTACCGCACATTTATAATCAATGAGGCTAGTTGGACGCAATAATCTTAAAGATGAGATGCTAGGTGTTTCTGCCAAGAATTCACCTCAAATTAATCAATCTAATGCCAGTTTAACTTATAAATATATAATTTCAAAAATAAATGCAGTCTTTTCGTTAACATAATTTATTAGGAACTATGTAAGTATTTTATTAATTAATGTTTTAATAAATTTTATATACATTATGTCTAGGACTTTATAATAATATGTGTTTGGCGACTGGTTTTTTATTTGTTTAGTATCAGAATGAAAATTACATATTTTCTTATGTACCTTGTTCAAATTGGAAACTACAACTCCTCTAGTGAATATTAGCAGAGTAGTTTTCTTTGCATACCATTTTAAGCAAGTTGTGAAATCTAGAACGCCTCAAAGCATCGTGTCTCATGAATTATTCTCAATACGACGTCACATCATTCCCTTGAGGCGGTTGGGTAAGCCTTTGATAAAATTAATGATACAGTAATGGTACTGTGTCATATTTCCCCCCCATTTCTGCTCATATCTGTGGCGAGTCTTTCTTTATTTATACATTTAAAAGAGTAGTCATGTTTAACATTGTCTAGTAATGACATAACATTTGATGAGTATAGACACATCACTTTGAAATATACAAAGCATGCATTTAAGGAAAAATAACAGAAACATAAAGATACAGTTTTATACTTACTTATAAAAAAAATATAAAATTTTAAGTGAATTTTATGAAAGTGTATTGTCTGCAGGAAAAATAAGACTGTCTGGAGATATAATAGACATCCTCCTTGTGTCAGAATAACCGAACTAATATTAAATACTAATTACAGTTATAATTACTTATTTAATTAGAGTTATACAGATTTTGGAATATAGTGTGTAGCTTCCTTAACAATTGGAACCATCATTGTTGGAGTTGGGCAAACATGGATACAATAAGGTTTACATAATATGAACTTTTAATAAAATCGCTTTCATTCTTATCTACTTTTAGTCCAGTGAAATCGTCTCAGGGGGTTCCTATTTGAGGAAAAAAATATAGACATTTTTTCTCACTCGTTCTATGTGTTTTTTTGGAGTGCTGAATCCGAATTTCAATTTTGCTACTTCCTACGAATATGACTTCACAACGAAAATCCCAAAAACCTCAAAATTCTCGACTTTTTAAAAGTTTTTGACCAAAAGGTCATAAAACTATGTACTTTTGAGGTAGACTATTCTAAACAAAATGAAAGTACATTGAATTTCCTACAAAAGTACCTCTCAAAAGTATGTTTTTGATTGAACTGTTTGGCAGCTAGATCACGCTGAAAAAAGTCAAAATGTTCTACTTTGTGAAAAACCCAGTTTTGTGTTAGTTTTTCGCTTATAACTTAAAAAATGTGCTTGTAATTGCAAAATTTCTTGCATTCTGCTAAAACTACATTAACATTAAATCCTCTACAAATTGCACACTTTAATCACTTATTTTGGCCAAACAGTGTAGCCGCTAGAGCGCGTTGAAATTGTTTGTCATATTACGAGAAACCGCTAAGTCAAGATTCCTTCACCTAAAACTCAGTAGAGACATATAAAATATTATCACTATTCATTTACTAAAAGCTATTTATTTGAGCTTTATAATTAATACTACAATTAATTACTTATTAATTATAATTATATCAATTTAATTACTACTTATAATTATTATAAATGTATTTACTTATTAATTATATAACAAATTAATTACTACTTTTAATTATAAATGCATGAATTATATATAAATTTAATTACTACTTTTAATTATTATAAATTTAATTACTTATATATGAATTTAATTGGTACTTTCAATTATAAATATAAGTATTTATGAATTTTATATTAATTTAATTAAGTACTAACTATTAAATATATATTATGTACATAACTGAACAGATGTTTTAGATGTGTATTTGTGGTTTTCAAGGTGGAATGTCCTTCTTTGAATTTGGTAGGTAGTTAAGTCCCTTATTCATAATAATGTCATTTTCGGTCTCCGTCTGGCTAAAAGATGAACACAGGGATTGTCTTCACTCCAACATTGTGCAAAAAATGGATGGCTACTTTGGAGTTCAGTAGCTCAGAACAACATAACACAACATCATCAAGGACTCAAGGATTAAAATAGACAACAGTCACGATATAAAGATATTGTTGGATTGGTTTGAGCAGCACCCGCCTTTTCCAGAAACTCCAGAACTCATTCATCATTACAGGGCTTGTTGGAGATAATAGATTGTTGGCTCTGTACTAATTACAATGTATACTTCCTGAATCCAGGAAAAGGAAATACATGCAATAACTTTTACCACCCGCCAAGTGTGAAAGAGTCATTCAAAGCTGTCCGTATTATTTTTTTACACGCAGTATTCTTTTTTTCTTTGTTATCATGGGCGGTTGTGAAGGAAAAATGTCTCCTTGTTCTCTGTAGTTCCGACAAACAAATGAGCTCCTAAAACAAATTGCGATGTAGACTATGCAAACTAGACATAACACATGTGTTCAAGGTGCCATCAACATCGCCATTTTTTCCTTAACAGATGCTGCAGCATGACAGCACTCACTGAGGGTCTACCTACAATTTCAAGCGTGGGTGGATTCCACAGTTGGGGTGGATGAATTACAGTTATTGTCTTCAGCACACCACCACCCTCGAGCCACCTGCACTTGACAAACCGCTACAGCTCATTTTATGCAAATGCAAGATAGTTTGCAAACTAAATTGAGAATGTAAGAAAGCAGGCCTATATTGCTTCCGGATTTTCCAAAATAATAAAGGAAATTGCGGCAATATGAGAAAATATTTCACTGTTGATAACCAGGGTTTTGACGAATTGGACGATACACTTTAAACACAACACATTTCAAAAGAACAAGGAAATTTGCATTGCTGCATACATTTGAAATCTCTATGTCACTAGTACCGTACCTATTAATTGAATTACATTGTCATGGAGCTTCCCTAACACTATCATCTTTCCTTTCATTTTTTAGATGAAGAGCCTACCCCTGGGCCTACAGCCCAAGCAGTGGTTGCAGATAAAAGAGGAATGCAATATTGAATTCACTTTATTCATACTAAAAAAATACAACTATTAATTCTATAGTATCATTGCCAATAATGTTGTGTTTCCTTTTCATATTTCAGAAGTGTAACCAGACCTCCAACCACTAAACGTCGTAGACTGTAAATGTACATCTATTTTTTATTTACATATATATATTAATAATGATAATTGATATGAAAATTTATAATAAATAGTTTTTTCGAAACTTTTTATGTAAGTATTTTGTATCTGAATAAAACATACTTTGGACAAAATAATGATGTAATTAATTATTATTATATTAATTTAATTAATTTGTAATTAAATCGATGTATAATAAGTAATTACATTTATTAATAATTATAAAGCCCAAATAAATAGTTTTTAATAAGTAAATAAAGATAATATAGGTTTCTAGAGTTTCGAGTTAAGGAATCTTGACTTTGAGGTTTCGCGTAATGTGACGTAAAATTTCAACGCGCTCCAGCGGCAACACGATTTGGCCAACATAAGTGAATAAGGTGTGAAATTTGTAGGGGATTTAAGTAGATTGTAGTTTAAGGAGAATGCAAGCTTTTATGTAATTACAAGCATAGTTTTTGAGTTACAAGCGTAAAACTAAAAAAACTGGATTTTCCACGAAGTATGAAATTTAGACCCTTATTCATCGCGCTCTAGTTGCCAAACCGTTCAACTAAAAAGTACATGTGATGGGTGCTTTTTGTAGGAAAATTAATAGACTTTAATTTTGTATAGAACAGTCTAACTCAACAAGTGCAAAGCTTTATGACTTTTTGGCAAAAAACTTTAAAAAAGTCTACAATTTTGAGGTTTTTTAGATTTTTGTTAGGAATCCATATCCGTGGGAAGAAGCGAAGTTTAAATTAAGATTCAGCACCCTAAAAAACATATAGAACGAGTAAGAAAAAACTTATATATTTTTCCCTGGGTAAACACCATTTGACTGTCCTTTACGTCCAATTAAATATTGTTACACAAGCAGAATATTGTACTACTATACAGTGAATTCTATTTTAATATTCCTTAAAGTGTTAAATATTTACGAAGAACTTTTTACTATATTGGTATTAAAAAGAGTGAGTTACAAATAATTTATTTCCAGAAATTTTATTTTCATTACCGATTGTCAAAAACTTCTTTGTGAATCTAAACCTTAGTAAAATGTTTAACCTCGATGCAGTAATATTTTACTGTAATATGCTAGTAATAATTAAAACAAAATATTACCATAAGCATCTGCGACATTCTGAAAATAAACAAAACATTTTACTCTTTCTAAAGTTCAACGAAATATGGCTCGAGAGAGGCGTAAAATGTGTAGCAAACAGAGGTGGTCGGTATAAGTGGGCATGTTCCCGCAAGCTGTGTCCGACTCCGACTGTCTATCTCTTTCGGTTCCACACCAGCTTTGACTTCCGACTCTACCCATCCAAACAATTTAGTCTATTTCATATTGAAACTTAAAAATTTATCACATCAGTCCACTAAAAACTATTAAATTGTATCAATGTCCAAATAAAGAATGTTCAGTTTTTATTGCCTTTTACGGCTTCATTCTATGACTAATGTAACTTATAAAGTTCTCGGGGCCTCTCCTGCCCGGGCTCTGGGGATTTTACACTCACTTCCCCTCCCTCCCGTCGTGCAAGATCAAAACATAAATGAATTCTGGAAAATGTCTTTATATTGCCATTAAAATATATATATTTTATTAATATTAGCAAAATCATGAATATAATCAAATTTGTAGCAAAACAAAGTCTTCCATATTTAAATTGAATATTCTCTAAAACCGTATTGTCTTATAATGAATGTAATTTTCAATTTAATTTCAATCTAATCTTCTGATGTATTTTTTAAATTCATATATCCAAGAGTGTGTTTGAAGTTATTTATTAAATAATTTACAATTTTCAAATACAAATTAAAATTACTTTTAACAACCAATTTGAATCTAAAGCAGGTTTTATAAGGAAGTACAATCATAAAATTATACTACAAACTATGGAATAAAGTAAAAAAAGTTGATTAAAATTTAATTTTTATAGTAGAAATTTCTTCGTATATATAAGTAGACAAGAATATTTACCATCTGCATTCTCACTATACCTGGTAATACAACTGAGTGTCTTCAAATTATTATTTTTTTACGTCGAACTTTTTCGATAAGTTTTTAACTAATATTTTCTAGATCTTTTTTCTTCAAATTAAACCGTGTTCTTATACCTTTTTCTGTAAAATAGCATTTATTTCCTGAATAATAATAATAATAATGTATTCCTCTTATTATATAAATATAACACATTGCAAGTCAACAAATGCAATTTACAAAGCAATGTATCTTGCGACATTACTTCACAGTACCTGTAATTATCTTGATATACCTCAATATTTCCTCCATTTGATTTTTTGTCAAATGCATTATAATAAATGAGTTGACCTTTTTACTATTTATAGAAACGGTTGTCGTGGTTTGTGTTGTGAGTGTTCTTCGTTCATGTCATTAGTTCATTGTTGTCTGATATATTTTTTGACTAACAAATAATAAGTAGCTTAAAACTGTTAAATTATTGTAAGCTCATAATTTTTCTGTTATATATCGTTTTTAAAATCAACTCCACATTATGTATAGGTAATGCAATCGTTAGTATTAGCCAAACGGATTTCAGATAGTATCTCAAAATTCTGTCTCTAGCCGGCCTGAACTGAACATTGGTTCTAAGTCTTAACGTTCCAGTTACAATTCAAAGCGACATAACGGTACTCTGAAGGTTTGCTACAAAATTTGATTTGAAAGTTAATATGTTTGGAAAAAGTTAGTAACGCAAATATTTTAATATGGTGGATGAAGTTTCTTATATACCAAATACAGTTTAGTTCCTAGTATTCGCCAATGGTCTTGGTAATGTGATCTTTCAACTTTACCAGATAACACCATACAAACGTATTTGTTGTAAAATTTTGTGTTGTAGTTTTGTTTCATCTAACACCATACAATTTTATGAGAATTTAAATAACCATTAAATATAACTGTATATAAAGTCCATACATATAAGCAGGGTGATTCAGGAAGAAACTGAAAAACTGTCATCACGTTTTCTACTAAGGGAAATAAAGAAAAAGTTCCTATAAACATAGGTTCGAAAATGCTTCGTTTTCTAGATATTCTCATTTTTTATATTTTGTTTATAATTCATATTATCTAGAGAAATATTTACTGATTGAGTTCAAACTTGGCATGAAGTTTAAGCTTTTATATCTAATTATGCGTTTAAAAATGGCTTTTATTCGAAAATTCCCTATATAAATTACTCAAAAATCGCACATTTCAACAAAAAATGTCATGAAATTTTTTTGTAGCCCTTTTGATTCCTTAGCGTATGGTGTAACTTTCAAAACAATCAGATTGAGGATAATAGTTAAACTATGTGTAATAATTTGTTTGTTCAAATCTGCATCATATGCCGACAGTAAACAGCAATATTGTATGTACATTTGCTGTCATTATATTTAATTTAGCTATTATCCTTCATCCAACTGTTTTGACAGTTAAACCATCCGATAAGGGGTCAAAAGGGCTACAAAAAAATGTGTCTTAAAATTTGTTGTTAAAATGTTAAATTTTTGAGTAATTAAGATTTGAAATATTTAAATAACCGCCATTTTAAAACGCATTAATGGATATAACCGATTATTTTTCTTAAGATAGATAATTGTAAGATGAAACTTCATGCCATGTTTAAACCTAATCAGTCAAACCGTTATCGAGATATGAATTATTATTTGGTAAAAACAAAAATGGAGGATATCTGAAAAACGAAGTATTTCGAGCCTATGTTTATAGGAACCTTTTTCTTTATTTTCACTAGTAGAGCACCTCCTGGAACTTTTTCTGTTTCTTCCTGAAACATTCTGTATAACTTCATTAAAACATTTTAATTTTATTTAAATACATTTTATGTTTTGTTTCCAATAATCACATGTATGGAACAAATTAACAAAACGAAAAGAATTAAAACAAAGTCAATAATATGTTGATTTTTGTCTATAATTGCAACTTATTTTCCATTTAAGATAAGTTTGGTTGTAACCATAAGACAAGTTTTATTTACAATATGATATATACATATATATTAAATTTGGTATTAGCTGATTAGTTAAGGTAACTAAAAAAACATATTAATAACATGTTTTATTTTTCTCTAAACTTTAAATAAAATACTGCAGTATTTTTATGCTAAAGAAATTGTAGTTCCTACAGATTATCTCTCTTTGAAGATATGAACTACCATAAATAAATTATTGTAACGGAACTAAATGTCTAACAAACTGTTTTTTCTGTAACGTTGAAAGTTATAACAAAGTGTTGATACCACTACTAATACTAGCTACTCAACATCACAATAACCCAGACAGAGAGCACTGCTTCTTACCTCGATACTAGCATGAAGTTCTGTTATACACTGCATAAACAGAAATAAATAAGTTTTAAACTACAACGGGGGCCAAATTTTGTGAAGTTTAAATTCGCTAGACATTCAAACAAAATTGAAAAATTTATCAAACACTCTTGTCTTATAAACATGTGCCGCAACCGAGCAAAAGGCACTCTAATAACAAATTCAGCCAGAATAAATTTATATTTAATGTAGCTAAATTACCTGTGATTCAATTACCGTTTTTATTTTCTTGTGGTTTTTCTCTCTAATTTTATATACATGTATATTATACACGAGTATTATACCTGCAGTAATATTAAGCTGATTAATTATTTGAAAATAAACTAAAATAATTGTATCTTTTCAACAATAAAATCTGTGTTTTACAATTGGCAATACTAACAGACGTAGTAATTACATTTTGTAAATAAAATATGTTGTGTCGATTCTTGGTAAATCCAAATGGAAGATTATTAGATAACAAAAAATAAATTTGATTTCTGTGTTATAGACTATAGTCAATTAAAACAAAGCTATTATTTACATGGTTACGACAACAAGACAAATTATACGTTTAAGGTTAGTGGTTACCAATTAATTAGAAGATGGAACATGATGATTGTCATTTTTGAAGGCTGGAGTACAAAGATTAAGAAAAGAGTAGTTTTAATAGGAAATGTATGTAATATCTGTATTATATTTTTTACTACTGCCCGATAAAAATACACTATGTATTTCTTATGGAGATTTTTAGTAACTTTAACCCCCCGAACCCCCAAAAAATTTTGAATTTTGTTTAAACCTTTCTTAGCGAGCACCTAGGGTCCTAGAGGAAGCTACTTACCAAATTTCATTCCAACCAGTTCGGTGTTTTTTTTAGTTACAAAGACCCCCCCCCCCCCACCTAAAATTCTAATCTTTTGAAAACCTTTCTTAGCGAGCACCTTCGGCCCTAGAGGAACCTACATACCAAAATTCATTCCAATCCGTTCGGTGGTTTTTGAGATTTCGTGATGAGTCAGTGAGTGGTATTTGAATTATATACAATATATACACATAGACTAGAATGCAAAAAATGCATCATATGAGCGTTGAGATGTACATGGAGTTCTATTATATATTAATATGTTATATTAAAATGTAATTTTAAACTTCAATGTTGCCAAATTGTGGAATGTTTTGGAATATAATTAGTGTAGAAAGTTTTCTTCTTTGTTTGAAACTATAATTCTTTTCAGTTGTTCGAACTAATATTTGTAAATAATTGTAGTTAGAAATATTAAGTATTATGTTAATTTAAATTATGTATTCTAGTATTTTGTTATTGCTTGTTATTCTGTAATGAATGTAATACGAGGATTAGATTATGTTAGTGTTTCAATTAATTAGGTTTTTCATTATCGTTTTTATGTAATGAATGCATTAAGAGGATGATTATGTGCATGTAGCTGGTGACCCAGCAAACTATCAATGTAAAGATCATTGCTGTAATGGTGTAGTAACAAGAAGCATGATTTATATGTTTTATTATAGTAAAGCACTATATTTTTTTTTATTATTATTATTATTATAGAAAGTTTTGTTTGAGAAATAAACTGAAAGCGTAAAATATGTTTGCTAAATATATATCAGAAACTGTCAACTGTTTATGTGACAAATAAATGTATGTTTAAAAAATTTATGTTTCCAATTTATTGAAATGTTTTTCTAAATACATTTATACAAACAGAAACAAATAACATTGTACATATTTGATTTCAAGTAAATTTGTATAATTAAAAACGTAAACCCAAGTTTAATATGTCAAGGGATAACGATCTTAAAAAAATAGACATAGAAAAGGAACTTTTTTTTTTAAATATTGAATTTTTTTATATACCGTACATTGAAAATTGGAGTTTCGCAATATGTAGTTGTACCATTAACGAATAACATAAATTTGTTTTATTTTCAAGAATTTACTGTAACAAAAAATGCATTATCATATAGCACTAAAATATTTGAACCTGTATCATCCTTTTCGTTGATTAACTCCAGGTCCCATGCAATAATGTAATATTTGTTTGAATATACTTTATTCATTACTACTGCAATATTACGGTTATTTAATTATATTGAAAGGAAAACAACAAATTTACTTTGTTAGTTCCTTGGGTTTGCTTAATGCCATGTTTGATTATCTCTCTAATTTCCCGGAAGGTTTCACAAGAAATTGTTTGCAATTACTCCCTAATTAATTACATGGGTTAACCACTTGTGGTTTGGTAACGGTCACTATTTTTGAAACGGGAAAGTTAAAAACAATAAACAAGTTTGTGACTAATTTAAATACAACTAAATTCACCCAAGACGTGTATAAATTTGTTTCAGTTTAAGTTAGGAAATTTAAAATGTAAGGTCCAAACATATTTATTTTCAAAGCAATTACCAAAATTCTTTAAGTGTTTCGGTGGGCTTAACTTTACAGACACATTCCTAACACCTTTCCTTTCCTAATATGTAAAATTATTTTAAACAGGGCGTATCATGTCTCTCGTGACAATCAACCACCTAGTTTCCTTTGTATTAAATTGAATGCAAAATGTAAAATCTAGGGTGACTTAAGGCGCTATGTCTCATGAATTATTCTTAATATGTCGTGCATTCTGAATATTCCTTGGAGACTGTTGGGTAAAGCTAAGCCTATGTATGATTAATGACAAGGTAATGCTACTGAATTTTATTTTTATCTCCAGCTTAATGTTTTTTTTGAGATTTTCTTATTTATAAAATGTTCCAGCGGTCTTTTATTTTGTTATAATTTATTAATGCAATAAGTTCTTTGTTTTTCAGACAATTTTTAGCGCTTCCTTGGGTTAAAAATTGTCCTACAAATATACAAAATAACATGTCAAATTTATTAGTTTCTTCTTTTTTTAAATATATGCAGTTCTTACTGTTCCATAACCTTACATATTAAATAAAACATCTGATTGATTATATGGGATAATTTTGAAGTAAATTTAAAAAAGGAAAAATGGATCACAAAAGGAAGTCGTGAATATATTGTGTAAGATTGGAATATCATCCTCGATTAAATGTATTGTTATTGTCATGTTTTTACTCCATTAAGTGTTTATGTATTGTTTAAAAATTGTACATGTTTAATTAATTTCCTTCGCAGTTTCCATAAACATTTTAGCTATAATATTACACATAGTGTTGGTGTCTTATATGGTAAGAATTTAAATTGAAAATAGTTACTGCCTAATGACATTGAGGCAACAATCGCTTCTCTACATTATCTCCTCCTTACTGCATTGCGACACTGCGACAACAAAAGTCTGATTCCTTTATAAATAAGATTTGTACTATTTTAATTTACATAACAATCATCAATGACAAGTATGTTTATTTCTATTCGTAACAGAATGTAGAAAAAACGTAGGATATACAAAAGTAATCTAACAAAATTATGTTTTTCTTTTTTTGCTGTCATACACAACATTTGTTTAAAGACAAAAATAAAACAAAGTTAGATTAGAATAAAGATCTACAAAAATTAAATAAAAAATACTTAAAATATACTAATGTGTATTTGAAAATTAAAGAACTATCAAAAACATTATGGAAAGTGGATAAGGTAAAATTGAAATCATTTGTAAAGTGGAAATAGTGTGCATGGTTAATTAAATGAAAATAAAGAATAGTTGGCTGGTCATATGGAAAGATTGTATGGAAATTTTGACGCTGTTATGTTTTGCAGGAATATGTTTTAGTATTTTAGTTATTAGAAAT
>JAGFPH010000667.1:414740-437285 GCA_018207615.1 Philaenus spumarius | reverse complement strand
AGTTTACAGCATTGACGAGTAGGGCTTTACTTTTAAAATTTTTAATACTTAAATGTTGGGGAATAAAATTTATAAAAAATAAAGTTAAACATATTCTATCTATCTTTCACAAAAAGGTTATTTTTTATTGATTTTGAAGTTAAATTGTGTAGAGAAAATTTCACAAAAATTTAGCTAAGGAAATTTTTTTTTGTATTTTAAGGATAAAGGATCCGATTGTTAAATTATATAAATAATATAAGTTAAGAGTGATTAAAATTTATGTTCTATTCTCCAAATAAAAAATCTTTTATTCTGAGTAAATTACCAAATCCAAAGTTAATTTTAAGAAGTGCTAATATTAAGGAAGGATTGGCTGGATATAACGAAGATTACTGTTCTCCGAAAGGCACGACTCCGGGCAGAGTTTAGTCTCTAAAAAATTAAATATCATAAATATTCCTTGGCAAAAAATAATTAAGGGTTTTATCGTAAGGTAAGAAACTAACGATAAATATCCTTGCAAAGACGAGCTACCCTCTTGACTTGACTGGTGGAGCTAGCCAGGAGCCAAAAAAGGTAATCAATTTAATTATTTTTAAACACTAATTTGTTAAATTACGAAAAGCGAGGTAGAACAGGTCAAAGGGGGGTGGTAGATCGTTGCAAGTTGTAATGAATTACAGTTTAAAAAGTGGATTTACCATGTCAAGGTATGTACTTCATTACCTTTATATAGTCATTAAATAAATAACTTTAAGATTATAGAAGAGTAAGTTTGTACAGTTAAAGTTTATGAATGACAGGATAGAGGAAAATAATCTAATTATGCTAATCATGTAGTTTCTGGTTAACATTTGAAATAATTGTAAGCTCTTGGAATCTAGTATCTTTTAAAAAAAATAGGCAATTTAATACAAAAATATATTGAGTATGTACATTTCGGTAACGAAGTTACCTTCTTCGGAGGGTACAAATCAAAACGAATGCTAAAAACATACTAAAAAAACTAAACTGTGACACATTCTCCGCCTTTCCTCAGCCAAATAATCATTCTAATATAATTGAACAACGTCATAGAAATTAAAAAAAAAGAAAGAAAAACAATATAGCAGCAAATAACGGTAGTTATACATGACCTTGGGAGTGACCAAAGTTAGAAAAATGACTCAGTTTAAGATAATATCTTTGAACTACCTAATTTACAGAACAATAGTGATAACAGTAACAAAATTACTTAAAAAAAACAAACAAAAAATAAAATATGGAAAAATGGTAACTTTAATGTTAGCAATTAATTGTAGAATATTTTGAATATAAAATACTTATATCCTACTGCCCAAGGTAGTAGGTAACTTTGGCAGTCAATATTTTTTTATTTTATATTTAGAAATTTCTAAATGTTTATACATTTAATTTACATTGTATCAGATTGTACTAAAAATTATTACAAAAACAATTTTACAATTATTACAAAACAACAAATATTACAACAACAATAACTTAGTATTCATTATTTTGTTTTGAATAATTATTGAATTATTATTCTAAACAATTTTAATAAAAACCTAAAATCACAAGAATTTTCTCAAAGTAAAACTGTTTTCTCCTTCGTTTTTAAAAATTATTTTAAACAATTTCTATGAATTATCCTTTTTACAGTTACCATTATTTACCTCCTACACCTTACGATTCTGAGCTATACTTTCTAATAAATAAAACTAAGTACTGTAATTGCGATAAAATGTTTTACATTTTAAATATCAATTAAATTGTCTGGCTCTCTGGACTAACACACTCAATCGATATAAACCAATCGACACTTTACTTTACCACGTATACATATTATTAAACCATATACTACTTATAAACTGCAAGCAGAAAAAAAAATTGCCTATATAGAAAACGTATTGTCAAAATAACATATACAAAAACAAATATTCTACAGCTTTTTTTTAGAAAATAATGACATTAATACAAATTTGGCATTAGTCATTTCGAAAATGCACATACATATCAGCACGGAAGGGTAATTTGTATACGTTAGAACGTGTATTGACCAGTAGGCTATTTATTTAAAAGCGATACGAAAAAAAAACACAACAGTTAACTCTTTAGATAATAACATTCAAACATGAGACAAAGAACAATTAGAACTATTTTATTATTTCGTAAGGAAATTATGTTATTGCTGGTATTGCTAATATATACAAAGGTTGGAGTGCGTCTCTAATGAGAATATTTCACTCGAAGGTTTAAACCGTTGATTGTAGGAATAAGAACACGAATTAATTATGAAAGTGGTCACAATAATAGATCTGAATCATAAGAACTTATGATTCTCATCTCTGCAATTTTTGCAATTACACAGTACGATTGTGTTTTTTTGTTTTTGTTTTTTTTTATGACAGTTGCATTTTTGTTTGCTTAAAGTTATGACATATTTTAAATAAGCCGTATTTTTATTTAATTAATATAATTGTCGGTAACGAAAATGTTTCCAACGACTTTGAAACATCCACCATGGCTGAGACCCAAAATCCAGGCAATCCTGGACATTCCTGGCTCATTGACAAAGCAAGAGTCACCTATGCTTCTTAAATCGGTATCAATAGAAATGATTCGTGAGAGATATGAGTCATATCTGCTGATTTACACGGACGGGTCGGTTGACAGAGCAAATGGAAGAGGAGGAGCGGCGTTTTACTGCCCAAATATGCAAGAGATCTTCTTGTTCCCATGTGATGCATCCTCCAGCATGAATGCTGAACTGTTGGCTTTGAGTGCTGCACTGCAGTTCTGCCGAACTGTAGAGCAGATAAACATCTGCATCCTCACAGATTCCAGATCTGCCCTTCAAGCCATCCAGGCCAGTCAAGCAAACGATTACTTTTTCCGCATATCAGAAATCCATGACCTGTTAGCAAATCTGAAGGAAAAGAACATTGTGTTGCAGTGGATCCCGAGCCACTGTGGTATACCAGGCAATGAAAAAGCTGATGCGTTGGCCAGCACCGCATGTAACATGGGCCCTGCACCTGAAGCATGTTTTTCACTACTGCAGTGCAAGAGAGCGGCTGAAAACTGGCTTGAAACTACATGGAACCAGCGATGGCAGCACTGCGACTCTGGACGAGCCTTTTACGCTCTTCAGCGTACTCCAAGTGATCCCCGTTTGCACAAATCAATTCCTCGATTCGTGTCTTCATTTGCGGCAAGAGCTCGCACGGGTCATATTGTCACAAACAAATATCTACACCGTTTTAAATTATCTAATAGCGATCTGTGTGGCGTCTGCATGTTGGTGGAAGAAAGTCTGGAACACATTCTCCTCCAGTGCTCCCACTTCCTTAGGGAGCGAGAAATATTAAAAGTGAAACTTGGTGAAGAGGCCACCCTGGCGAATATTCTATCGGACAGCAAGTTTTGGCAGAGTGCGGCACTGTTATACCGGAGACATCGAGCCATCGGAGCGGAAAGCACTGGAAGCTCGCCTTAAGAAGTAAGAAGTAAGTCGGTAACGAAAAAATCCTTCCTACGTTAATGAACTAGTTAGAGTGTGTTTGTACTTTGTGTTTCATGATTTCACATGTATAAATAATTTGTTCAGTATACAAATTAAACATAATATTTCCTTTACAAGGCCAGAAGAAATACATGGCTATACTTGAAAATTAACTATTGTGGTTGTTTTTATAGTATGTATAATAGTTACATGTTTCTTGTATAGTAGTCATTAAATATGTCATGAACTGAAGTTTTATAATAGCATTAAGTGTCAAGCAACAACATTTCTTTATGTTTATAATATTTTATTAGTAAGTGATGATATTAAACATTTTAAAGTGTCAGTTGTTATAAAATAATAATTATCCGTTGTATGAGCTGTTTTTTTAAATTGTACTTTATTTGAGGTACATTTTTGGTTTGTTTTGTTAAATGGAAAGTGTAATAAAAATATATCTCAAAATATTGATACGATTTGAATTAAAAAGGTATTTAAACATTTTACACTATAAAATAAATTTCACTTTGTAAAATAAAAGAGTACATTTACAGAATTTAATCTAATCAATAAATATAAATTACAGACTTAATCTATTTACAAATCAAATAATTTACATACATTCAAACTAAGACAAAATATCTTGTTTTATTATATTATTGTTATATTTTTCGCTCTTAGTATAACAGCATTGTGTAGGAAATTTATGAAGCGTTTAATTCAATTGAGTTCCTTTCTTCCAACATTCCTGAGGGAACAACATTAAATTGATATTATTCAGAGAGAATGTGGAATCATGCTATATACTGACGTATTGTATCTTGTTAAGCTACTTTTTAGGTATACCAGTTTAAATTTTACAATAATTTGTTTTTCGGTTATTCCCAAAATATTTTATTTTCATCACATAAAACACAATCAAAAATATAAAATAATGTTATACTAACTAACCGTATGTAGTACTGTCTTATAAAGTATTCTTTGAGTTAGGGCAAATAATACAAAATGAAATACAATAATATATAAATAAGATATTATTAATACATTATTAGATTACTAGCATTCTCAAAATTGATTAAACATTAAAAAGGAATTTATTATTTACTGATGTGTGATTTCACAGATATCTAAGTTTGTTGTTTGCTGATGTATTTTTGATTTCTTGCGAAAATAACGGGTTATTAATAAAGATAAAAAATATAGATGAACAGATTAAGATAAAAAAATGTTTATTTAATATCAAAACGCCTAAATTAGTCCTTTTTTAGATTCGGAGAATTAAAGCTGCCATAATGCATCACAGACAGAGATTTAATTGCAGTAAAATAAGTTTTTAACCTTACAAATTTTTCTAACTGAAAAGCTATATTTCAATGTTTTCAAACATAATATGAAATTCTACAAAGTTATGACTGTTCTTTCAGTATCTAAATTATTCATCCAAGTTATCTGTAGATTCCATCAGTAAGTGAATTCTTTTTCATTACACGAATTTCGGAGTGTTTAAATATCGTTAGGTTAGAATGGCAAGGTTCTAACTAACAAAATTAAAAATTTTTCAGCTGTTGGTATGACAAGGTTCTATCTGAATTGCTCATTATTTTGCACTAACTCTTATTGCTTTGTGTTGTGTAATAAGCCATTTGCTAGAAATGCAAAGTTCTAACTTACAACATTATGGTTATAGAAATTTGGAATGAAATGGTTCTATTTGGTTGCTATAGGTTTCCATGTACAGATAGAACATTGTTATTTTCAACTGTGAAACACCTACCTCAGAGAATGGCACGGTTGTATCTGGCCTGTTAGAAACAATTCATTCTATCTATTTAAAAAGATTTTAAATCACAGAGGTGGACAAGGTTTTAACTGCAGTTGATGGAACCTTATCCATTTATAAATTTTAAACTTTGGTTAAAGATAAGGGGTCTAATTATAAAAAAGTAATACTAATAATATATAAAAATCTAATCATCTAATATTAAAATAAAATATGTCCATATTCACAATGAAATTACTATGTCAACTCTAAAATTTCAAGTTGATAGGAAAAAAATATATAAGTAAAATAAAAATACAAAACTTCAAACTCATTTTTATTAAAACTGGGGTCTGGTCAGTTAAAACCTTGTCATTCTAACCTAACGTTATGTCTCGAAAACCTGCTGCTTAAACTTAGATATCTGTGAAATCACACATCGGTAAATAATAAATTCCTTTCTAATTTTTAATAAATTTTGAGAATGATAGTATTCTAATAATGTATTAATAATTTCTTATTTATATATTATTGTAGTTGGTTTTGTATTATTTTCTCTAACTCAAAGAATACTTTATAAGTTAGTAATACGTACGGTTAGTTAGTGTAACATTATTTTATATTTTTGATTGTGTTTTGTGTGTTAAAGCAGTATCACACAAAATAAAACAATTAATCTTTAAAAAAGATATGAACTTTTAGAAGAACTAATATTATATCCTATATTAACAAAAATAAATTACGTAGAAATTGCATGATTGAAAAATTGCTAAAGAAAAAAGAAAAAAAATATGACTAAACTTCCGAAGCAAACGGAAAAGAAGACCGTATCAACAAGTAATTATAAAAATATCAAAATAATCTTAAATAAGTCAAACAAAATTTAACTTTACAATTGCATTTTGACCAACAGCAATATATTAAAAGTTAAATGGGCAGAAACATGACGGACAGTTAAAAAAAACGGATATAATGAACTACTAATTTTATCAGCTTCTTTCACATTTTCTGGTTGTTTTTCATTATTACAGTTTTATTATGTAAATATAAATTCTGTTAGTTTATGTTTACCGGAAAACTTTTAAAAATGTCTACATAAAATTATATATCTCAATATGCTAATACTTAATTATAAGTACTAATTCTTAAAACGTAACACTAAAACATTATGTTGCATTTTTATACATGTAACCCTAATGCAAATCTTAAAATCTAGGACGCTTTAAGATACTACAGCTCATTAATTATTCTCAATGACGTCACCCATGACATCTATTTTGTAGGGATAAACCATTGTCTATTGATTGAGAAAGTATTCTATTCTATATTACTTCTATATTATGATACATTTTGTATTTTTATTAAAAAAATAAATAAGCATAATCTTTAATTATTTTGCCTCTTTGAGTATAATTGGATATTTTGAAAAGCTTACACCACTGCCATAATAAAATCTTTAATATTTTAAAACAATCTTTTGTAAAATTTTTATGAAATTCCATTGTGTGGGTTTTCCTGCGTAAAATGGTTCGCCTCATTAATATAGTAATACGTATTGGCATGAACATAAAAAGAAAAATTATAAAAATAATATTTAAATTCTCTTGTTATTTTTATGAACTGATAAATTCAAGTCACAGTAATTTTAAACAATTTAATATTTAACTTGTAAATGCAAAAGTGCACTGTATTTCAATTTTTAGTGTATTATACAACTCTCTTATTTATGTAGGTATAAGACATAATTTAGTTTTTAACCGGGATGTCACAACTACATTGTTATAATAAAAGCATCTCATTTTTAAATTTAAATTTGACTATTTGCACAACTGAAAAAGCTTTAGTCATGTCTAGCAGACCCTGTTAATATCTCATTGATAAAACCGAAGTAACATTATCATCTATAAATTTTACTAATGTTTTTATTTATTAAATGCATTTCACTTCTACAGATGGTGTGAATCCGATGGTGGCACAGAGATTAGTTCGTGTGATTGGAACTTCTTAGAAAGTAAAATAATAGAGTCACTGATAATAGTGTAAGTTTTATTAGATTATTCTGCGACTCTTGTGGTGCTCAGAATAAGAACTATGCCTAACAATGCATGTTAAATTGTTTCGCTGTTAAGTATAATATAAAAATAGAATGTTTTTTTTTCCAGTTCCAGGTAATTCTTACATACCTGCAGATAGGGCATTTGGACCGTTAGAAAATCAACTAAAAACAAAAGACACAATTTTATACCCTAAAGAATGTGATACTGTTGTGGAGAAAATTGGTGCCTTTCATACAATTTATAAGGATTTTTCTTGAGTAAATTTCAGTGACCTTGCAAAATGTAATGCTGTTGATACAAAATCTTTCAAAATATCAAGTACTAAAAGAGTAGAAATTGAAGGTAAGAAAATAGGACTATGTTCGAGATATAGTATTGAACCATGCTGTGAACATATGTTATTGAAAAGAGGTTTAAGCTTCAAAAATGTTTGTAACAATATTAGAAAAGTTGACGGCAAAAGTCATACTAAAGAACCAGCAATTAAGGATTTTAATACATTATTAACTTGTTTGTTTTATGATAAGGAAAATATGATGTATTATAAAGATATTATATCGCAAAACACATCAATATGTCTATTTAATGAAACAAGCGATATACGTGATGTTGACATAATGAATGAAGATGAATAATTGTTTGTAATAAGTATAGTAAGAAATGTCTTTTTTCATTAATGCTTTATTTGTCAATAATTAATAAATATATGTTTATAATGATTTGTGTTTAATGCCAATAAATACCATATCCACTTCTAAAAAAGATGTTTGATGTCAAAATATACCATAATATGTTATGTTTCATATTATGAAATTTTAGTATCAAAAACTACCAAATCACAATTTATATAATTTATTACTTTATAAAAAAAATGTATATTATGTTTGCTCTTTTTCGGGAAATACGTAAAAAATAACTACTTCTAACAACTGAATAAACCTGAGAGTATTTCAAAATAATTGGACCAAAATATTTATTAAAAAAATTAACTGGAGATGGTACTTTTTGTGAATAAGCTCCTTTAAATAACCTCTTCCAATTTATCAGGTATTGGTTTATAAGAAAGGATACTATGCAATTGGATAACAGGAATTCGTAGTATAATTTAAATTGTAGCTGGTTCGAAATAACATTGCTACAAATACAACAATGCAACTTGGAATAATAGAAATAATAAATATGTACTAAAATATCCATATTAATTTTTCTTTTTAAAATTCTATTTCAATAAACCTAAGCGATGTAAATTTATTAATGTAAAAATGCACTTTTATTCAACATAATAATATATAATAATTGATTTTTAGTAAATGATTTTCTCTTTGCAATTTTTTTAAAGAATCTCTTACTTGGTTTATCCTACTAATTTTGTACTTTTTTTTAGACGTATTGTTCCAGCTTAGTTTATATGTTTCAAGATTAATATTAACACCATGAATTTAGAATTAATTTGATCTTATGTGTCTAGCGCAGTAATATAATTTTGTTTGATTGATTTTCAATCTAAACATTTCTTTTAAATTTTGGTTTCAGTTATAAACTTCGAAGCCAATCTCTTATTTCCTTTTAAAATGTACATTAAATCCAGACATGTCTTACTTGACCTAATGCGGAACTAAAATCACGTCTGCAGTGTTTCTTTGAGAAGACGAATAGGATAATAACAGAGAATCGTGGCTGAGAGGCATGCTGGTGATTACACTCGTCAAGATAAAAATCTAAATCGTTTTATTTATGTTTTATTATAAGCTTTGCAAGTAACTTTACTTGTATTTAAGATTATCTGTTTAATTTAAAAGTAAGTATAGATAAATTATTTATAACATAATGCTCAGTCATTCAAAGATAATATATATTAGAACCCTATATAAAAATATATTCTCTCCGTGTTGACCACATTTATGTAAGCACTAATATAATAGTACAGCAAGTATATTTAGTAATAACTATTGTTTACAGTATTTTATACTATTTTAACAAATACCTACCTATAATCAACAAAACTGAATCAACCATTTTTTTAAACAAATAAATATTCTGTATAATAACGGAGTATAATAACATATGAATATAAAAGATGCTTAATTAAACTAAAACGTAATCCAGATTCATAGAACTTTTATTAGTTTGTAAATAAAGCATTAGTGTGAATGTATGTTCATACACCATTTAAAATTATGTTCATCCACTCTTGTTTGAAATTATGGTTTCAAGGATTTCCTTTATACAGAAATGTGGTACATAATAATATCAGCTTGGAAATTGTTATTTATCTAACACTTTAATATAAACTAAAATGTATCTGTGGAATAATATGGAGCTTGACTTGCAAATTATATATATGATAGAACAAAACTTGAAAAATGGTCTCAAAATATCAATACATCAATTTACTCAAACGCGTTTCAACGACAATTTCAGAATATTCTATAATAGACGAGCTACAAAATTAAACTGTTAATCTAAAGTGGTTGTATAGTTACTAACTGAAACTCTGTATCTAAAGGTATAATAATTAAATATACGTAGTTTGATTAAAGCTCTTTAAAATATATAGATAGCTAAACTAACGTATTAATTGTGAGATTCTGTGATTAGGATTTATTCTAAAAATAAAAAATTCTGATTATAGACAAGCTAATAAATAAAATCAAGGGACTTATCAACAAGATTATAAGAAATAATTTATAGATAAAAGATAAAATACTAATACTTAAACGTTTTAAATTTGTTGAAGATGTATAAACCAATTTACCAATAAATCTGGAAAAGTAATATTGAAAATGCGGCTGTTATCCGAAATACTCTGTAATATTTATTTTCTTGTATAATTAACTTAACTTTCAAAGTGAAAGAAAAACTATTTTATTTAGGAAGAACAAAAGAAATCAATGATTATTTATTACTATGTAACAATACAATTTAATGAAAATACCCACTGAATAATAGATAATTTAACATTAAAAGTTTTATTCTCGGGGCTGGCATACGTTAGCAACGATATTCAATCAAATATTAATAATTAAAAAAAAACATTTTGAAAATTTTCAGTTATAGCCTGGCAAGTTTTAGGTTAATGTAACGCTGAAATATTATTAGTAATATCTCACCACACTTTAGATAATCTTCAACAACTTCGTGAGATCTTTTTTTCTTATATCGAGGTTTTCTCCTTACAGGTTAATCAAGATTTTCTCTTTCGGTTGGGTCCCTTTTAGTCTGTAACATTAACGGTGTGGCTTCTCCCCGCAATTTTGTTTTACCCTTCCTGTTTGCTTTTTTACCTTCAGTTTTATTAGCTTTTTTGCGTGCCTTGCCATATTTAAATTTGTCAGCTGTTACGTACGGTAGGCTATTTGTACTGTCCTTAGTTCGTACAACATGTATTTATTTATTTATATCAAACGTTTTTGAATAGTATTTATATTTATTATTTTCAGGAGTATGTAGTATTTATAGAAATAGCGTTAATTAATCGTTTTATCCCCGTTTAAAAATGTTATTATTACTGATTTTTCTTGATTCATAACGATTCTGAACAGCTGATGCTTTCCCTGAACGATTCATTATGCTGGTAGTTAGTTAATGATCTACGAGAGCGCTCTGCACTCATCTACTTCAGTCTTTATCTTTATCAACTGTTCCCGCT
This sequence comes from Philaenus spumarius, assembly GCA_018207615.1. NCBI lineage: Eukaryota > Metazoa > Arthropoda > Insecta > Hemiptera > Aphrophoridae > Philaenus > Philaenus spumarius. Next base: position 426,336 of record JAGFPH010000667.1, on the reverse strand, counting down.
TGACTCGCTCGTTAATTTATATGTATTCATGCGTTTATTGACCTAAATATATCCTTTTTTAATTTTTGTATTATTAATATTTGTTTTAAATTAGGTGATAGATTTTTATAATTCTTTACAAGTTATTACGAAGCAAATATAGATGTACCATTACAACTTTTGTCAGGTTTATGTAGTTAAATTAAGACTATAGAACAGCTAACATGAAAACACTGACAAAACATATATATATATATATAATTACTACTAAAATGATAACTAACTATATGTTTATTAAGATGTGCTCATTATGCTTAAAAGATTTTCAATTGTTAAATGTTCAGTATTCTATAAAGACTGTTTTCACATCAACCACTATTCCTACATTAAACTTACAACATCTTAGTTTATTATATTATATTTTGTAGATTTATTCGACATTACTAATAATTTTCTCTTTTCCACATTCATCCATTTATTAATATACTGCCGTTTTTGTTCTTTAAGCCATGTTACAATTAATTTCACTAACAGTGACATTTTAGTTAGGTTTAAGTTTCTTACAGGCTAATTACTCTAGTTATTTTGTGTAGTATACATATATTGTAATTTTTGTGAATGTATGTGAAAATAAAAACCTGATATTACTCGATGCCTGATAATATACTAATGGTGATGGAGAAAGTTTTAAGTACTTTTGAGTAATTATTTTAGTATTTAAATTGTATGTTTATCTTATGTTTCCTTATTTTCTTAAATTAACTAAAAAAAAGTAATGACTTGAATTGTTACTTGTAATGGTACTGTCATATCACAGCTATAAAATTATTACCTGTTTGCACATTACGAGCTTATTCAGAAAAATTTATTTGGCAGTAGTACTACACAGCTCCACACTACAAAACACTACTAGGACCAATTAATTGATAAAATAGATTAGAAAAATTGATCCGTGGAATTTTAAGAAATATTATTATTAAGAGGTGACCCAAATAGACTATTATTGTTAGACCAGTGGCTGTCATTAATGCAACCATTTGATATAATTTGTCTCGCCTTCTTATGTAACTTAAAATATCAACTTCCTATAAAAAAAAGAATAAGGATTTTGTTTAAAAGTACTGCATTTAGTTATTTAGTTTATTAGGTATTTTATTTCTGAATGTTAGTTTTGACCATTATTATTAAGGAATATATTTGTTAATTCGGTTTTATCATTAAATCATGCAAAAGTTTACTCATATATTTTTAAATTTAGATACTGTATTCAAAACAAACATAGCTATTCTTAACGTACATTCTCTTTATCTACGTTTTAAAACCACATTTGTCTTTGAAATGTTTTATGTCCTTATTTTGAAAATAATAATACTTATGATTTATATTCCTTGCTATTATTACAGGCTTTTTACTTAGTTAAAATTATATTTAAATTTTGTTTTATGCATTTTTCGTAAAACCTACTTAGGAGTAATTAGTGCATTGTATCGTGATTATGGGGTTAGATCTGCTGTAACATCCTGCAGCCATACCTTTTTTGAAAAAGCACTCCTAGAAGGTGTTGTTTAAATAAATTATTGTAGCATCTATAAATATTTGATGAAATTAAAAGCCTCAGTGTCTTCATGGTCGTGAATTAAAACTACTGCAGATCTTATGTTAATAAAATTACACTAATGCAGTTATGGTAAAGTAATTCTAAGCATTCTGTCATAATTGTAAAAATAGATCAAGACATGGAAATCACATATGTTTCCTTTGTTGTAAAATTAAATTGAAGCAATGTAAGTTGTCTATAAAAAGTTTAGATTTTTCGTGCGTATAAGAAATGTACCGCATATCTTCCAGCCTGTACAAACATAAAATATTTTCTTACACCAATAAAGCTCCTCACTGAGTAATATATCACTCCTAAGTGGGCAGAACATATGTGATGGATTGCAAGGCTTGGTATTTATTATGTGTATCAGATATATGTTTTATCTTTATTAGGGAGAATGGATTTGTATGCGGGAAAATATACAGAGTGTAATAAATTCTTAGTAGGCCCTAAGAGATTTAGTACTTCGTACCAATCGAAATAAAATAAATATGATTTATTACAAGAACTTTAATTACATTTATTACATGAATACTTATAATAAACATAGATTGAATGAGTTACATTTGTTTCGTAGTTAATTGCTTCTCATTAAAATTGTCAAAATGGTTTGCTATAAAGATGTACAAATTTTTTTTAAATCATGCAATTTATTTACAACGATAATCTTTTCAGCTGATTTCAAGTTAAAACATACGATTGGTAAAACAAATTTATAACTAGTATTATAAACGATTATTAAAAACTCCACTTAGCTGTTATTAACACTGCGTAGATATGTTCCGTAAAAGAAACTTCATAATTATTAAATTGATATCTTTTAAATCAGACAAGAACCCGATCAACTTTAAATTTCATTCTTTTTTTCTTGTATATTTTATCATAATTCCAGTTCAATAACAATAATAAAAAACAAAGTTAAAAATAAAAGACTGCACGATAAACACTGATTGAAAAATTAATTACCAAACTGTAAAAGTAAGGGGAAATAACTTTAATCCCAATTTTAGCCAAAGAATTATTATGTTTTAATTAAATACTATTGAGGACTAACAGAGAATTGATTTCGTTAAATAATTTAATAAAATAATTTGTTTTATACTAATTTAACATAAATTGTGTGATTAGTACACATGTCTATTGTTTTATGCACTAACCATCATAGTATGCATCTGTTCTGATTAACACTGTTCGTAACATAAAGTAAGCAAATTGAAATTACAACTAACAATAACACTCTGTTTAAATCTTAAGAAGAAAAGATTATTTGTAAAATTTTAGAATGCCTTAAGTCTAGTTTGCACCGGCCAAGTATTTTGGTCATTTAGTAAGAGTCTGGACGTGTTTGTAGACTGAGAATTTAGTGCATTAAGTCTTTACTCTTTTAGTTCCTGACTATAATTAGATGAAATATATTTTATTTTTGTAGAGCTGCTTCTTTTCGTTGAAACTTCCATCGTACTGATGATGGCTGAATAAGCTGCTCCATCCATCTGTTTGTTTTTATAAGATGCATCACGTAAAACCCACAATCAATCGTATTTAATTTATTCTTGCACGAATTTTATTGTAGTGTCATCCTACTACCTGGCCATTTTATTTTGCAGAACTATCAACACAATACAGAGCAAACATGCACACAATATACGCAAAACTCACAATATACCAATAAAACTAACTTTGTACTTTCGAATATGAACAATTCACAGCTGACCTACTACTAATTTACTCGACTAAATGATCATGTCCGGAATGGTCACTGTGTGTGTGGAGAGGGAAAGCTACTAAACTGTGCACTCGACCGTAGCTACTCGCCGATTCCACTCGACCACAACTGAACTACTCGACTAAAACAAACATGTCGAATGTTAAATAACTATACTAAAATACTCGACCCTTGCAAACTAGGATTTAAACCAAATTAAAACTAACTCTTCTAAGAACCAAATTAACTCAAGTTTAAAGTTCTTCTAATGGAATGAGTATTATGTACATTGTACTGCACTGACGGTTTTCTTAAGAACTTATGTAGCCTACCTGTGTAGGGATACAGTAGTATTAAATATTCTTCCACGAATGAATTTAAAAAAGATATAAATGCAACATATTGTATGATAAGAACAGTTTTTATTGTTTGTAAATTTACCACATTTTGATTGGAATTATATTTAATTTATAATAGATCTTTTTTAAATACTTCGTGTTTAAGACGATAAACATTTAGTTTTTATAATTAATGGGGTAGTTTTTATGTAGTCACAAACTAATTATTATATTCAGATTTGGTCATTTCTTTTCTTAGGTAGGAAAATGTTGGGAACGGCCTCCAAAATTTGTATTCCATCTACATTCGAGGTCGTACCCAGAAGTAACCGGAATTAAGCTACCGAGGGCTGGGCTTGGGGATTTCAAAAACTTGTTATTTGTTAATTAGAATATATATATTGGGTGGCATTGCATGAATGGGTTTAGGTTACGGTCTCCCAGAGATTCAACCTAAATTTCCAAAGAAGGGTAACGTTACCATCATATATTTAGTCCATTATTTTTCTTTTTTTTATTATTCCGAATTAATTTAATTTTAAGGTTGGCCAACAAATAAATAAAATAGATCTGAACAAACAATTATGTAAAGCTCAACTTTGGTTATTATATATAATATCTAAACAAAATTGTTATAAATTTATCTATTCCTTATGTAATAATTTTTCTCTTATATTGAAATTTGTTTAAGCAATAATTTCCAAACTGTAAATTTTATTAGCTGTACAACTGTAGCCTACTTTCTTTTTTTTAATCTAAAATTTCTCAAAATTAAATAATATAATAAATAATTGGTTTGTTGTCAATAGGTGTACTATTTTATTGAGTATACCATTACATGTAAGTATATATATTTATGTATATTGTAACAGTGATTTTCAAGTAACTTTCAGTGGTGCATATATATATATTTTTTTGAATGTAAATTTTATTAAGGTGTCGAACCTTGCGTGTATTGTTCTCGCGTTAAGATTTAGTCATCCACAGACCTTAGCTTCCAAATTTTGTAGACGCCTGCGAGAATGGTGCACAGGTGAGTAAGGTGAGTTGGGCAGTGGAACCGTGCCATTTTTTTGTCAAAATCGGGCGAACAGATATGGCTGTGTGTGCAGGTGCATTATTGTGGTGGAAAAACCAGTCCCCGCTCTGCCAACCGGGTTGTTTTGTCACATCAAAAAAAAAAAAACTAATGATCATTGTCTTGTTTTTTGATTTGATGACATTTTTTGAACGGGGTGACAATAACAGTCCATTCGATTGACTGTTACTTTGTTTCGGGGTTGTAACTATAACACCAACACTCATCACCAGTAATGACCTTCGACAGAAAATCTAGATCGGTTTCAAGCTGTTTTTTCAAAGCACGACATGTTTCAACTCGACGTACTTTTTGATTGTCAGTCAGAACCCGAGGCACAAACTTGGCAGTGACCCTTTTCATTTTCAAATCTTCGGTTCAAATTCACAGAACCGAACTCCAAGATACCCCACTAATCTATGCCAATTTGAACAATGGTCCGTCGAAGGTCTGCCAACACATGTTCTAGAATTTTCTCAATATTGTCATCTGTTCGGGTAATTGATGGACGTCCAGAACGAGGTTTGTCCGCAAACGACTAGCTATTATTTTTAAACCGAGCAAAACACTGGTATAATAGATTTTTTTCCCACAGAATCATCTTTGTAAGCTGCTTTCAACATTAAAACAGCGTAAGCGGCGTTTCTACCTAGCAGGAAGCAAATTTCATAACTGCAAGTTGTTCATTTAAGAGGGCGCTACCCTGTCCGCTATATTGAATCTGATTCCCATAAGAGCAATGCTACAGAATAAGTCATTTTTTCCCGTAATTCTTGGAATAAATTTACAAATTTGGTTTCTTTTGGAAGTACTGTCATATGCCCATGTTAATTTCTGAATATATTTTCAAAACCCGTTTTATTGTTTTCATAAACTTATGATATAAATAGTAAAAAATAGTGAACTTTCTTAATTTTTGAGTCAGTTGCAAACAACGATTTTGCAAAAAAACCTTAGCAATCAACACCTAAAATCTATTTTACTTTAAGAAAAAAATACAACTTTCATTTTTCGACAAAAATAACACAAAAATATGCTTAATAATGAAGGTTTGTTTTGGTTATTTAACATTGAAATTGGTACCCAACTTCGCCGTTTTGAATGTTGAGAGCCGAGCCTTAAACTTCAACATAAAAACCGAAGAGGGAACAAAACAGCATCACTGAAAACTATGACTACAGACGGAACAAAACATGCCAGGACGACGACAGATCTCGCTAAAATGGCGACGAGCTGCACTATACATGCATAGCGGCAGGAATGCGTACTACACGACTCCCGTCCACGGCATCGCAATTACGGTTACTTTTTGGTACCCCCCTCGAATGTTCCCAAATGAGGGAAACTGCTTTAGTAATTGCATATGTAAGGAAAGACCAAGAAAATAAAGTAAACATAATTAAGGTAGTTGACGTTTGTTTTAGCTGACTAGTTGGATTTTATTGGCGTGGTTGTTTAGTAACTTTAAAATAGTTGTTTAAATGAAATTAATTACACTTAAGGTGTCTACTTGGTTATTAATAATTTTCAATCTGATTGGATGGTATAATAATAGTTTCCAATTAAAGCAATCGTTGATTAAATTATGTGAACGTTTATTAATATTGCTGTCTATAAACATATGTTTAATCATTGTATTGTTTAGCCTATAGTTTATTTCTTGATTGTATCACTAAAGTAAACATATTTTTACTTTTGTATTTAAAGCTTAAATAATTTATGTAAATGGAAAGTAGGATAAACTGAATCTAAGAGATTAATTTTATAAATTTCACCAGATTGAACAAACAACTTTAGGTACAGTTATTATAACTATATATTTTTATTATTAAGATTTATTCAAATGTAGAGTACATTTATGTAATAATTTTATGTCTTACATAGGAGAATTTTTATTAAGAATTGTCGTTCGTCAAAATAAAATTTATTAAATTTTTTAAGCTAATTATAAGTAGGTCATAAGGCTTATAATATTCAATTTTATATTGAAAATTTTCTATCATTCAACAATATTACTATATACAATGTAATAGATTCTATCCAGACTTATCTATTCACTTCTAAAATACGAATTTGAATCTCACGATTCCCAAAGGATTGCTAAATGAATTGCTCATCTCCGTTTAACGCCACAATGTATTCCCCAAGGTCCGAAGGAAAGCCCTTATTCTCACTCTGATATATTTGCAAGGTAATTTAGATAATTCTAATGTCTAGTCTAAATAAATAGCTATTCTAGGAAACTAATGCAAAGGTTTGTTTGCTTTTACTTTATTCAAGTAGCAATCCATTTTACTTTATACCTCGTTTATGTCTAACAAACACAAATACTATAACTTATATTATATGAGACTCAAAAATAAGAATAATTTATGTGTTGTGTATACAATTTGTCTGTTGATAAATCCAGGGTTTCAAAGTTTATTTTCAATACACAAATAATATAATATAATACAATATTATTTGAATTAGATGAACACTTATTTCTTTTACACCTAAGAATCTGGTGCTATAATACGTGGAATACAATTATAACCAGCTCACCTACACATTTTACAAGATTAAATAACAAAGACATAAATGAAGTGTAGATTGTACTGATATAACTGCCTATAAAGTTTACGTATTGATGAAATTGAACTGCAGTATGTAATAATTTTATACATGTAGTTAACAAAGAAGGAAAACAATAGTTTTATTTAAAAGTTATACTTCTTTAACCCTACAACTTTCGTAGTTAAATTTTTGCAATGCCAAGCCATTTCGGTGCGTGTGCAAGCATATTTTAAAAAAATTGCCAAATATAGTAATTCTATCCCAATTTAAAAGTGATCCGTAACTTTTTTGTTAAGAAAAGTTCAAAGAATTCATATATTCCAGTACAAAAATTATTGATTTAAACTTTAAAAAGTTATTAGCTCAAGAAAAAAAAAGTGATCAGTAACGAAATGAAAAATTTTAACTTTAATCCTACATAACAAGTAGTAAACATTTTTTGTAATTTTTGCATTAGCGTAAAAATTTTCGTAATTTAGTTCTAAATAGAACTGTACAAAAACGTCTATTAATTTCAAATTTCTTATTTTGAAAACACCAGTGTTTATTCCCCTACTACAATACTGCTATAAAAACTATGCCAAGTTTGAAACGTAATTTAGGAATATATGATTTGCCCGAAAATTAAATATTATTATAACAAGGTGTAGAGAATAAATCAAAGAATTGAACTGTATACTTGTAAATTCTGTTTTCATAAAGGTTTAGGAATATATGATTTGCCCGAAAATGAAATATTATTATAACAAGGTGTAGAGAATAAATCAAAGAATTGAACTGTATACTTGTAAATTCTGTTTTCATAAAGGTATTTGACTTAGAATTATTTGAATAACAAAAGTTAGGTCAAATATAGAAACTTCCCACTAATGCTTAATATACAAGGACAGGCTGGTCGGCTATAACGCTCCATGGTTAAAAACAGTTTTAGATTTAAGTTTGATCCTTGGTTTGAGAAACTTTTCGAGCAAAACATATTTGGTTCACAGGAAATGTTAGCTTGAAGCATTATCTACACAAACTTATCAAAATATGTCTAAAAATAGACTGGCATGACACAGATATCACGTAAGGCTGTTTATTGGTTGGAAAACTGACCAATTGCAAGGGTCTACAAACCGCTCCATTTGTATCAAGATATTTGACCGGTTTTTTATTGGATGGAAGTTTTATATAGGGGAAATTGTTATGAATCCATTGATATATAGGTTTAACGAAAACAAATTACTGGTCAAGATGTATTGAGGGACATAGAAACTCGAATTTCTGCGTCATTTCGGCCTGATTCATTTGCGTGACATTTTCTTTTAGAAAACTCAAAACTGAAACGATGATTACTTACGTAAATGTAAGTTTTAGGAAAAACTTGTAAATACAAAAATTAAATTTTAAATAACTTTCTTTCCAACTGTTCTTGTTTCATTGCGATTAGATGGTTTTTAGTGGGTGAAATATTCAATACAAGTTGAGATGTCACAAACTGCTCAATTCATTACTGCTGCAAGCTGAGACTACAGTACTCAATTGAGTAGTCTACAGTATGAGGGTTAAATGAACACAATTTTAAATAAATTTATTAGAAAAAATATTATTTGTTTAGGGGGTTAGGATTTTTGTTGCTTTAAAAACCATTTGGTTAGTACAATTTTCTGCCTTTACAATCCTTAAGTGAAAATAAGTGAATTTATCAAAGGGGTACAAACATTTCTGTAAACTCTAAATATAATTACGTGGTAATCATAATTACCACACTAAGCAAACCCTCGAGAAACATTACAGGATTATACGAGTTATTTTGCGATGCAATTAGTTATTGTTGTAATTAGTGAACGTAGATTGTGGATCAATATTTGTACTGGGCGTATCAAAATAGATTGTCTACTATTTTAGTAATACACCTATGCCAAATTGGTTCTATTAAAACCAACTCGAGTAACTAACTATAAATGGTACTGTTGGAAACATAAAAAGTTGTATGATGAATTTAAATTTTTTGAATATAAGCAGAATTTTTAAATCTATATAATTTATCAGAATTGTACATTTCTTTTATATTTTGTAAACATTTGCTTAATTCAAAAACTTGATAACTTTATTAATTTATTGAAAATGAACTAATTATAATTTTAAATTAATGCATCACTCGTCTGTATAACAAGCTTTGTATCGGGTTCTGCAGTGATAGTTTAAAATAATCAAACTAAGTTTGATCCCGACAAAAGCTTATAAAGCAAATTAAGTTTACTGTAAAATAACCACATATTTTAATTGAGTAAAAGCATATTAACAACCTCCAAACATGTGCCACATATGTAGGATAATGTTACTTTGTATACTTTTAAAACAATTTTTATTAAATTTAATCCAAAATATTTTTAAAATCTTTTCATATTTTATTGTAATATTATGATTAAATGTTTTGTCTATTTTATATGAAATATATGTAGCAATGGGCATCGTAAAAATACATTTGTTACTTTAATATTGTATTTATTTTTATCTGAATAATTATTCTTTATATATATTAAATTTCTTAGATACACATATTCTTCGCTTTTTTGTCAGTTAAAAAACAATTAAAACTAAAAAATAATAATAATATTAATAGTAATGTGTATATTTTTACTTCGTACAACTTTGCATCATTTTAACTAAATGATAAATGTAAAAGTAACACGTCTTACATTTATTTATATTTATTATATATTGACATAAATGTTAGCATTAGGTTAACTTTATGAATTTGATGTTGACAGACGTTTGATGAAAAGCAAATTAAGCCATTTAAATTGTGCTTGTCCCTGAACATTTCCTGAGAAAGAAATGAAGTAAAAACTGTATTAAAGAAATCTCATCAGAAATCACAGAATGGAAAATAGCCTTTAGGAAAGACAACCAATGCCAGTTTTACAATCATCAAGGTGAATATAGAACTAAATGATACTTATATTTACATTGCAGCGTTATTTCATTTTATGTTAAAGATTTTCAAGTGTAAAACTTGTTTTCCTTTTTTTTATTTAGTAATTATGTTCCTCAGTACAGTGTTATTACAATTGGGTTGCATTTTTAGATTGTTCTGTAAATTTGTTGTCAATGGAATAAACCACCGGAATATTATTTGACAACCTCGTGTGAGTGATAATTCCAACAGCTGATGTGATGGATGACTGAAATCATCCGAAACCCCAGTAGGGTTTTTGGCGCTTAGAGTAAATCACTTGACGGACATTTAAAAAGTAATATTTTATTAAAATATATATTCTTCCGAATATCTGTGACGTCCAAAATGCACATGCAATCTAAAATAATGTATCACCCGTCTCAGCTTCTTCTATTAGTACGTCATGCGACTTGGGTTGCGTTTCGCCCCTAGCAGTAACATGCTTGAAACCCGCATAGATGGCACCACACGCAGACCTATGCAAGGCAAGAGTCTAGAACATTCGAAAACGATTACATCATCCAGGTGCAGAGCAACTACGACAGGCCGGAAGGCTGAGATCGTGACGTCACACTACCCGATCCAAAGCGACACTCGCTGCTGTATGAGAAATACTGCGCGTAACTACAAACGCTCACTTATAAGGCTGTTAAATGAAAACTGTTTATTATTTGCGAATAACATTTGGAAGACATATAGAAAACATATATATAATAACAATATAAAAAAATCAGATTGTTACGACAAATTTAAATATCTTTACTGATTAGGCATATAAAAATTACTTTTCGATATCTTTATTCGATATAAAAAGTTTTGTTCATTTCCCAGTAAAAAATTAATATCTTTAACAATATTGAATCGATTTGAATAATTTTTTAACAACATATAGAAAACATATCTCTTATAATAATATAAAAAAATCAGATTATTACAATTAATTTGAATACATTTACTGATTAGGCTTTTCAGTTTCTTTTCAGATTCCAATATCTGAGTCAGAGTCACTCATGAATATGATGAACCACTCATTTGTCTACACAGGCGTGGAAAATATATTTTTTTAAGAAACCCATATCGAGTGCAGCAAATGGTTGCAATTGTTTAAGTCTATTTCTGTAGTAGTTTTAAATGTATTATTAATTATTTAAAAATAATAATATAGCAAAATTTAGGGTGGAGTGCTAGCAAATTGTTAGTTATACGAACCCAAAGGGTTTACTTCTAAATTAATATTTTTTTAAAGTGTTTATGCATAGACATCTCGTAACTTTTGATCCATAAACTTTTATTTATTTTGTTTAATTTTCTAAACTATCTTTGTTTTTTAGCGTTAGCCAACCAAAATCATATATCTAAGGATATAAATATCAAATTATTATTATTGTGCTTAATA
>JAGFPH010000667.1:376459-409209 GCA_018207615.1 Philaenus spumarius | reverse complement strand
ATAACCTAAATCTATATCTCTGTTTACGCTAAATTTCATTTGACTTTCAAACATAGCCTATTCTAATGTGACTAGTTAACTTAGTGTAGTTAGGTCAGATTAGTTTTGGATGTACTAAATTATGTTTCTTATTTCTAAATGTGCAATTTACACAGGAGTTGGTAAACTGTAATGTTTGGCAAACTAAACATTTATAGTGTTTTTTTTTTTGACTGATATGAAATGATATTGTACGGTATCAATATTGACTAATTGGACTGTTTATTTTTACATCTATTTATTAAATATGAGTAAATACATATCTATATCTAACCCATTCACAGTATGTTTTTAAGTCATACAATATACAGGGCCTATTAATATTTTAAAATGTAATAATATTATTAACTTTTTATAGGCAGCCAGTTTTTATAAAATTACCCCATGACATGACAGTAATTCTAGGCTATTGTATTTGATAAGAACAAGTAGTAATTTCCAAAAGGAAACTAGACCTACTTTTTATGCATATGGCTAACCCATGAGTGTTGAAATTTCACTCTGTACGCTTTATTAAATTGTCTAGGTGGAACAAGCCATGAATATACTGACTCATTAAATGTTGTCATACATACACAAACATGGGTTATCAAACACTATATGTAGGCTACATAGTAGGAACTCGATCATGTAGTGCCTATTAGCCTTCCGAGGAGTAAGTTCTTTTTCAAATTATTGTGATTATTTTTGTTTTATTTTACAATCAGTTTACAAAGTAACCATTTATAACTTCAACAATATAACAACTACAGCCGGAACATAAACTTACCAACGTTTCTGAATTTTTCCAGTTCGTAAAGTTATAAATAGGCTATATATATACATCTAAATCATATTTAATCTATTATAATATTAATGCCAACATTTAGTGTGTCAGTTTAGTCATTGTTTGTTATGCCATTTATGTCTTATTTCATAAACACTTGATTAATCTTAGGGCCTATTATACGACGTAACTTAAGTAAATGATAGGCTATATATATGTATAAAATATAATAAAATTTTATTAAAAATGAAATATATAGACTATCACTAAAACTTATCATTTTAATCATGTTACTTGTAGCCAATATGCAATGGTTTTGCCGTTGGAATGAAATAAATAAATAAATATAACATAATTGTAATAATAGTTGAATTTTTAAATATCTATGTTAAATGATAATTAAAATGTGTCTTTTCAATTGTATTATAATCAATGTTTATATATGTTTATAGATATTGTCATATAGAAGAGGCCACAGTTGAAGATATTTCAGGCTCTACAAAACAGTGGCTGGTTAGGGGCTTAGTAGAGGAAAGAACGCCGAAAATTGTAAGTTGATAATTAAATATATCTATTAATCTCATAAACTGAAGTCTGTTAGGCATATTCAACTTTTGATATGGATAACTTAAGTTAATTTATAGTAAATGAAGAACAAGTTATTTTGATTGTAGTACTAGGTACTCCACAAGTAAATTTTAATTTAGTTTGTATTGATCTAAATGTAGTATTTAGGGCCTATACTTAAAACTTAATTTACACTTTGCAGAAAATTAATTAAAGTTATTACAAAGTGCTGGCAACTACCTGCTTGCTTTGCAGAAGTAAAATTGTGCAGGTCGTAGTGCTGATCTCACTGTGCTTCAGTTTTTTTTTGTTTTCTTGTTGTTCATTGTAAGTTTTTTAGTTGCTAAACTCAGAATAAGAATAATTGTATGATACGGAATGGTACAAAGGTTATATGGTTATTGATTGCCTTATTGAAGTGGTTATTTTTTACTATATATTTAACTTATTTTTATTCTTACTACAGCTCACAGTCTTTTTTTCTTTTATTTTCTTATAAGTTAAGCCGTTTTGCCTCTTTATCATGCGTTATCAAACCTACACAGTATTTGTAATTTATTTCTTGTATTCATTGATGCTCGTCAATTGATTAAATGAGAACATATACTCAACACATTCACAAATAACACATAATACACAACACAACACGTTGGGACATTTACGTCAATTGAAAAAACTACGCAAGCTGTAGCTCACATGTGAACTCATTGAGTTAAAAACGTCCGCGGCCTCATAACCTAACCTAACATATAAGAAAATAAAAGAAAAAAGGATTGTAAGCTGTAAGTATAAAAATAAGTTAAATATAACAAAAGCTATGACTTGCACTAGATCTACTTTTGTTTGAATAGTTCCTTGCAATATTACAACTGGTTAATCAAATAAGCAAAATAAATGTTCTATAGGCCTAGGCCTAGTAAATAAAGAACTTAATAACTAAAGGACATTATCATCTCATACTTATTGTTACTAAATTTTGATATAAATAGGCCTAGTTCAATGTAATATTCTCAGAAAAGATTTCTTCATGTTTATAAGAATTGTCATTCTCTCACAACAATGTTTACTCCACAATAACTTTAATATTGTTTACTCCCTTTTATTTTATAATATGTTTTGATATAAAATCTGCATCAGAAAGTTCTACCAGCTGATTTGAAAATCTCGGGTTTAATTTACTTTAAAGATATAATTATTTTATTCCAAAGACTTTCTCCAACCCTTAATTTTGCTTCGTAACGGTATACAAGCAGACATTATTATTAGTAGTACCTATTTTATTAGTTTTAAATAATTTGGTGGTCATTCCTACTGTACGTTTCATGTTTAGTTGGCATTATGGGTCTAATGGAGCAGCCGAGTGCTACTAAACAGCTAATTATTGCAAATTAACAGTATTAAAACTGTTTAAATTTTATAATACAATCGATATAAGGTAAATACTTTGTGTGTGTAAAGGACTTATTATTAATTTGTGAATAATTTTTACTTACTTGTGAAACAACTCATTCTCAAACTGCAGTTAATGATTTATTATTTACTAAATTTACTAAAATTATTAACATAATACTTGTATTTAAAGGGCAATCTGCCAATAAAAAATTTGCTTGGTTAAACAAATTTTCCAGGACACGTTTACCAGATTTTATTTTTGTAAACAATAAAAAATATTACAAAATTTTGATTGATAATAATTAGCATACAATTCAAAAATAATACCGTACATTTCTTTTGGAAATTCGACAATAACATAAAAAGTTCGATAAACTTTACGAACATTTTCATGCTAAACCATAATACAAAATCTTAAATGACCTTTAGTTTCAGTTATAGAATAATTAGTATTAGCTGCCCTATAGTTGTCATTCCTGCTTGTTGAATTATGAGCGTACAATACCGAAACCTTTATTTTAATATCCAATGCGGTTAAGTGCTTGTAGCCTACATTTTTACGCGCAGACTACTAGCAGCGGAGCGCCTGTAAGAATAACATGGCATATGGGTTTCTCCATACTGCTAACTATGCTTGAAACGTGGTATACTATAATTCATATTTTAAAAATTAAATAATATTGAATTATACAGCATTTCTTTCAAAGTTATGTTAATTTCATTGGTTTAAGTTATTGTTTGTGAAACAATGAATATTTTGTTGCAGGAAACTAGGACCATCCTAAGAACAAAGATGTTTCTCAAGTTATGATTCTACTGGTTATTAAAATTATCATGTTTTAATTCTTTTTGTACATACATGTTGTTATTACATTGACAATAATAAATAGGTTTTGAAAGTTTCAGAAAAGTGTAGTTTTTTATGTTTCCACATTAGATTATTATATAACCCTATCATCAAAATCAACAATAACAGGGGGATGTAGTATTTTGTCAATTCCTTGAAGTAAGTCAATGAAATTATTGCAGATTTGCTCATAGGTATGTTTTTTCATATCTAAAGATCCTAATTTACTTTGATTAATAACTTTTGAATTATTGTATTTTATATATACAATGTTTCTAAGACCAGCACAATGTTCTTAGTTGAATTGAGGTATTGAATTTACCCAGAATATGCTAGACATGTTCTATACATAAGTATAGCATGTGCACATCACGTCTGAAGAATATGTATAATAGGTATATCACATTGGGATTATATGCTATGCATATTTGTAGCATGTGCGAAGAATATGCAAGGTTCATATTGAGATCATGAATGTACCCAGAATATGCTAGGCATCTTCTATGTAAGTGTAGCATGTGCATAGAATGTGTGTAGCTCAGATTGATTTAGTAAAATGTGCCCAGCATATATGTAGAATGTGCAAAAATCATATTGAGATAATGAATGTACCCAAAATATACTAAGCATGTCCTATAGAAGTGTAGCACATGCCTAGCATGTTCTAAGAATGTGCGTAGTTCATATTGCAGTTATAAACCGTGCCTAGAATGTCCTGAGCATGTTCTGAGCATATTGTAGGAATATTCTTCTCGCATATGCCAGGCGCTTTGTGAGCGCGGACGTTCACTTTTCCTGAGCACGTGCCAGAAATATTCTGGAATATTCAAGAATATGCGTGGCACATTCCGCATATACTTAAAGAATGTACTGAGCACATGCTCAGCACATGATTGTGCTGTCTGGGCATACGGCAATTAATTGTCTCGTTATATCAAAACCTGAAATAAAATTACACTGTATGGACAATGTTTGTAAATTAGATAAAAATAATAAATAATTAATAATTAAAACTATTACTTCATTCAATATTACATAATTCTCTATTTAAAGCTTTATTCAATCTATAAAGTATTATCTCAATTTTTGTTTATCCTACTTCAACATTACATTAAGTGTATTTTTCCCTCTTCAATTTACACCAAAATTTATCTTGTTTATAAGGATTAAGTCAAATAATACAATAAAATAATATAGTGTCAACAGCATTTTCCAGATATGAAATATAAGCAATTTATATATATATAATATCAGTAAAACAACAAAATAATATATATGTTATTTTTTTTTTTTTTTTAAAGATAATTTTAAAACTCTACATTGCATTATTCGTTTTAATTTAAAATATATAGTGAAATGTTATCATAACTAAACAGCATAGTAAATTACTTTAAATTTGATGTAAAACGTTTAAATTAATGGGATTGGATTCTAAAATACTAGAAAAAGTGTAAAAAGACTGACCAATAGGCTTTCGTCTATGTGTTAAGTGAAGCTATACGTAGTTTACATAGCCTAATTAGTAGTATTAAAACCCTCTGAGGATGATGACCATGTTATCGAAATGTAAATAAGGGTAGAGTTATAAACATAACTTACAAATTAGTTGTTTAATTTAATTGTTTTTGATCCTTGTTTTGTGGTTCGGGGTTTTTATTCAAATCAGTGTACTCTCAAAGTTTTCTAACTAAAATCCACCAACTAGTTTCTGAAATACAACTTTCCAAAATGTATGTTGTTTTCCTTTTCGGATTGATTGTAATATGTTTTTGTTCTGTGGCAATTTTTACAATTTTTACCTCATACTATTTTTGTGTGGTAAATGACCCTCTCATAATCTAATGGACACTGAAAAGGTTCGAGGGGACCCACACATGAACCAACGGATACAAATTTTTCTTATTTCTCATTACTATCATTTTCTGTATTACATTATCAACAACTTTTGTAAACGTTTCATGAACCCAATGCCCCTTACCTTCCTCTCCATACATGCCAAACATTCTGAAAAGAATAGTTATCTATTACGTAACATCGTTTTTCTCCTTTTACTTATTGTGTGGGATGTTATAAAAATATTAAGCATAAATAATTATTTTGTATTTCAAGTTTATTCAAAAGTGTATTCCAAATTTAAATAAATTGTGTTGTAATTTAGATACAATATTTACAAAATTATCTCTGTCAAAACCTTCCCATCAACATTTTTTCAATTGATTATACTCAATTAAATAACAAATGAATACAATTCAAAACTAAATATATGTCAAAACCGCTTACAACTTCTAAAGAAAATAATTGATTAGACAGTAATAATAATAATATTGTTGAAAGTAGAAATTACAAAAAAAAAACATGGTGTTGTTTAGAAATTTCGTCGTACATCAGGTAGTAGTTTACTGGGGAGTTAAAATCTACCTTAAATGCGATTTCTGGCGCAATGTGGATTGAGACCCTGCTGGAGGGGGTTTATACTAAAGAGGACTCCAGATACTCCATTCAACAAACGTACATTTTTTTGACAGTAAAGAGAAACACTCGACTTAAGAAAGGTTTTACCCCTGTTTTCTTCACTGACACTACTCTCCTCCATTTTCACTCCCCTTACATAAAAAAACACAAACTCGCGTTGAGATCGGGATCCGACATTCTGCATTATTGGTAGTTCAAACAGCATGGTCCAACCGGTCAGATGAGAACTAATATTCTACTAACGGCCTGGCCTTGACGTTAATGGCGACGTATGGAGTAATAGAAATGAGTTTTAGGGTGAGATATATGGGTCGGACACTCAACCCGCAGTAGTCTAAAACGGAACAATAAATATGTCTCTCTCACAATTACAAATATTTGCCTATTCTAATAAGGTTCAACCCCTAATTCTACTACCGAAGAAAATAGCCATAGTTGGTTACTGAACTAATTTGAAATCCTCCTCAATTCGCCTCTTCTGATCTATTTTGTTCAGCATCCTTTACATGTACTAACTAAAATTGTCAAATACAACAGAATGTAGTAAGCAATTTTCATTTTGAAAATAATAAAAACAATTTTTTAAATCAGAATTTTGGAAACTGTCTAGTCTACAGAGATGTTTATGGCCTTAACAATTCTCATTTGAATACTGTTGTAGTACTTATTATTTTAAAACTAATACTTCGTATTAAAATCTTAAACAATTGAAAAAATTTTGAGAATTTTAATGTTTTTAATATTTTTTATTTTTTAAACAGTTACGTTTGGTGCTTGATGTCAAAAAACTTATATTATTAATTTAGTTATCATCAAAAATAACTCAGGTAAAATTTTGAACTTATGGATTTTACACAAGGTCCCCATCTTTCAGTCGAAAATTTTACTGGAATAATGCAGTATGCAATAATCCTAGGCACACATTTTGTATATACAGTAGCTAAATAAAATTACTTTTTAGTTTATTAATTGTAATTAGTTTGTGATAGTTTTGAGTTTGGATTTACAAAATATGACTTGGCCAAGATGGATTTTCAAAAAATATATTTTATAAATTAAATACATTTTACAAAATAAGTAATACAAAAGTTCTCGCCAAGGTTTACTAGGCTTAGTGTGAGTTCTGCTCAGAACTTAACAAATCCTGTCCGTTCCAAAATAAAACTTTGTAGCGAGTACACTAAAACCACTGATGGAAATATAATGTTATTTTTATTTGAATTTATTAGTGACTTTTTATTAACTATACTTTCTGATTAAATTTAAGTGTCGGTAATGTAAAGGTAAATAAACATGTTTTAAAGAGAAGCTACTTTGATAGTTGTTTTTTTATTCATTTCATTTATTGTAAAGATAAATGACAATGTTGCTGTCACAAAGTTTTAAAGCAGTACTATGTGTGAGAATAAAGGACTTTTAAAAATAAATTCCAGACATTCTATGGGATTAGATGCAAAGGTAAAATAATTAGAAGTACAAAGATTTTTGTGGTATTCTGAATGTAAGATCTCCATCGAATGAAACTGTAAAACATTCCAATATTTTATGAACAGCTCCAATCAGTAGCCGAAAAGTCTTTGAAAAATGCTATGTTTGATGCTGTTGAATAAATGATATATTTTATTGTGATCACAATTAATTTAGGTCTTGACCTTTTAGTTGACTAAAGAAAAAGGGCATGAGTCGAAACATTCATTCGTTACCGTTACAAGCTGTGACACATTAAAGTAATAGATATTCAAGAGTTTACTAAATCTTCTAAAATATTGACAGAGTTATGAGAAATAACTGTAACGGTTTGGAGGGAATAAGAAGAGAATTGTTGACAATATTCAGAATATGAAAGAGATTAACAGCCATCTATTATATTGACATAAATCTAAATTTGTTTTCGCTTATACTACATTAAGGCAATGATTTTAGATCAGTAGTATCTACATCTATGGCTTAACATACTTTAAACATTTTATAATGGTTCGTCTTACACTTTTTGAGATATTGATTCATTAACCAACACGGGTGGAGATTGTGGTGGAGTCTCCTACGCGTTTGCAAACAATACGGTAATAAGCAAAAGTCACATTAACAATTTTAATGTATTCTACATTAAAAGAAGTGTAGTCGCAGATTGACTTAAAACATCAAGAATTTTTTAAGAATAAATTACTACGAAATTAACTAACGACGTTGCCGTTGACAAATCTATACTTTTTATTATTATATGCAAGTTTTACTTATTACTTTAAAATAAAATTCAATTATGATAGGTAAAGGACGTATAATAATTGTATTAAGTTGAGCTCTACCCGATAAATACAGTACCTATATATATGTATATAAAACAACCTGATATTCCTAAATAAAATAAAATAATGATCTCTTGAACACATTTTGACTAAAATCTTAAGCAATACTATGGATTGTATAAAAACAAGTTTTGATACCTCAGTCATTAAAACATTTAATTCTTATTAAAATGAACATTAGCTCAACTAACTTGTCATTTGTAACACTACAAACTCAGTATGAAAAGCATATTTGCTACATCCATTTAGAATGTATAACTCTATTATTTTTTTAAAGTATGGTTTATTTATATAGCTTGTACAGAATTGAATAATTGGAATAAAACCAAAATTATAATATATTATATTCTGAAATGTATTATAAATATTCTATTCAGAAATATGTGATTAAAACTATGTAAAATGTTTAAACTTAACAATATCCAAAGATAGTAAAACTAGAATAAATAAAGCGAACAGCATATATTGAGAAACCACAAATTATCCTAAACATTTGATTTAACACTTAATAATGATTTTTTGTTTGTTGTTTAAGTACTTCTCTCGAAAATAATTTTTAAGGTTAAGTTATTTTCGAGCATGTAAATTAACTATATGTCAAACGCACTTTAATGCAAATTATCTAACTTCAAAGCTAAATATCAAATTAAAACCAAATG
Source organism: Philaenus spumarius (assembly GCA_018207615.1). Lineage (NCBI taxonomy): Eukaryota > Metazoa > Arthropoda > Insecta > Hemiptera > Aphrophoridae > Philaenus > Philaenus spumarius. Next base: position 400,161 of record JAGFPH010000667.1, on the reverse strand, counting down.
TTCTACCTAGAGATATTATAATAGTGGTACCCGCATGTTACGAGAAATGTCAAGCTTCTAGTGGTAACTCATGTGAGCATTCATTTCAAAGTATTTATAACTTAACGTACGTCTAAACGTCTATTTCTGTAAGTACATTAGTTGAAATAATATAACCAATCAATTTATTTTAACATATTAATATTAAGCAAATTACATTATTTATATGGAAAATATATATAAAATAAAATAAGATAAGTAACATCTTATTATTGTAATTCATTATAAAATAGATGTTTAAAAACAACATTCATTACTTTAAATTGTTTTATTATTTTAAGTTGTTACTTAAGACTAGTTAACATACAAACCATATATATATGCATATAAACATACATATATTATACAATCGTTTAAAGCAGTAATAATTTTAATGTATTATACAGTAATAATTACTGAATAATTATTTTGAATTAAATTCTCCAATATTCGAATTTATAACATTGGAGACGGTAAATTACACTACTTATTCGGAATTTTGAAAATTCAATATTAAATTTCAATTAAAAATTAATCAATATTCGGAATTTTGACAACTAAGCGTTATAATATAACTCATTGTATTAATATTTTGTTTTAAATTTAGGCTTCAAAATGGTAGTAAATAATATAATAACAGATTTTTGTTATATTCTGTCTAAATTATATAATGTTATTTAATACGAAGTATAATTTATATGTTATATATAATATTATCAACACATTATATTATAATTAAGTCTAGACTGAAATGTTTTATTATATGCATTACAGTCCTTTTGACGTTTTAATAAGGAAAACATATTCTTTCAATTTTTCCACATAAATATTTTGTTGTAAATATATAATTAATAAATTGTGTAATGGCTTTTTGTTACAAAAATGTAATATGATTATTATTAATGGTAAATCTTCTATTGTTATCAACAGCTCGGTAGACGTTCTTACATAATATGAGATACAGTAGTTTATAATATTGTGAGACGAGTTTCTGAGCTTGAAGTTATAATTTTTCATTTTACATAAATTTTTTTTAAGATATTTGGTATTATTTTGTAATTATTATTTAATTTAAAATTGAAATTAATCGAGTATTTAAATTATAATTATTAAATAATTCAATCTGCCTTGTATTGAATTACAATTAATAAACTCTCTTAAAATACATATATACAATTTTTATAACAATGTTTGTTATTTAGAACATTTAATTCGTTTTATTTATAACATTAAATTTGTCTTTGTTTTATCACAACACTTAACTTTATTTTGAAATAATTGATTTTTTTTGGTTGCCCTTATATCTTATCTTGTATCTTGAGGATCTTATTGAATTTATTATAACAGTTTTTAAATAGTAATAAACTTTTGTTTTCTGGTTTGAATCATTATCAGAATTGAGCTCAGTACGTCAATTGTGTTTCTTATAAATAATTGTTAAGTTTCTTAAATTTGGATTTTTGTTTCTTAATTTCTTCCCTTTTTCTTATCATGTTACATTTTTGTTTTACATTGTTACTTATATCAGACAATATTTTAAAATCTTGTAAGTATAAATATCCTAAATTACACAAACTTAATTTTTCATAACCATTTAGAAAATGATAAATATAAACAAAACTTGTAAAACATTATTTCTTTAAATTAAATTTAAATACAGACACATGGAAATATATATTTGCGTTATTGATGTGGGCATAAGTATTTCCACAAAACGAATTCTCTCACATAAATCATCCCTAACATGTCTGCATTTGCACGTACCATAAATGTATAAAACTTATTGAAAAATCTGGGATCAGGATCAAAATAACTGTGCGCATGTTACATTTATTAGTTTTAATTATTGTAAAACTAGTAAGCCCCCGTGAAAAATCTGAGGTTTGATTAATTAGATACACACAGAAATACATGATTTAAAAAACATAATATTTAAAAACAACATTAAGGAATACTTATCTAGGCCTGCCTAACTTTGATGACGGCGATTTTTATCTCAGAAATTGTGTACAATAATAAGGATTATAGTAATGTAGGCCTATTTGTTTAACATTTTTATTTATATAAACTACTAGCTGGCCCGATCCGGCTTTGCACGGACAGACAAATCAAAGTTAAATGTATATTATCCAAAAATATATTATATCAATAAATATAAATATAAATATGTATTTCTTATGGGGATTTTTAGTAACTTGAACCCCCAAACCTCCCGTAAAATTTAGAATTTTTTAAACCCTTTCTTAGCGAGCAGCTATGGGCCTGGAGGAAGCTACATATATATAAGATTACGTATATATATTTAAAGAAAGATACAAAATACTATCTTTGAATTGCTTTTTATTTCATAAAGTTATAAGTTATTAATATTATAGTGAAGAAATTAATAATCAAATACGTTTATAATTAATTATGTTGTACTAAGATGTACAAATGTCTCCGAAGTTATACAAATAGATTATCTTCTTTAAATTTCTATAAACAAAAATATTGATGATAGAAGGTTGTATTTATATACAGTTCATAACCACAAAGCAAATATTATAACGTATAATATAGCATACATTAGTTCTATAACTCATATTTAAAAAATCAACTTCACAAGAAATTATAACAATTGAAGTTGTAAACATAACCCCAAACTATAATCTACACTGGGTTTGTTTAAGTATTACAGATGATGGGTGAAGTCAACTGTTATATTATATGTTACTCACGGACGTAAACTCACTTTTATGGGAGTTGATCGTTTACATTAAAATTAATTTACAGTAACTATTTTAACGCGGAAAAGGAATGTTATAAAAGACTGTCGCACTTCCAAAAGACATTAAATATAAAATTAAAAGTTAAAATATTCATCTTTGTTTCACAAAAGTATACCTTTTAAAACTGACTCAGTACTTTTATAATTTAAGCCAGATTAATTTTGGATATGTTTTCAAGTTAAATTATTTATATATTATTACATTAAAATTGCAAATCATTGGGAAACCTCACGATTTATTAGCTTTCACTTAACATTTAAAAAACTTACATGGCTGTAATTAGATGTAATTTTTAATACATTTCTGTAAAGTATTTACAAAAACGTGGCAAACTAAATTCAGATTCATTATTTTTATGGTAAATTAAATTGTGTCTTAAATATATAATTAAAAACGTTTAGTCCTTCCTTAGTCTTAATCAAATTAGAAGTGACAATATCTGACAAGCAAAAATCGGTGCTATCGCAAATATTGTTCTTCTCTTAAAATAAAGTGACTCACGAATTGAAATGAATTTATAATTTAAATAACTTATTTCCAAAGTTAATTTCGTATTGCTAATTATTATTCTATATTAATTGTTAGCATAAAAGCATAAAAATAATGCTTATTAGAGATATTATTTTATTGTAATAATGTTATACACAACATAAAATATGTATCTACATAAATGACAACTTAAACAGTCTGGAACATTATTGTACCAAATTATAAATTTAAATTATTTCGTAACATTGGTTAAAATAAACGCATAACCACTAACGATATATTTTTTGTAAATAAAGGAAAAATGAAAATGTTCGTATAGAAATCGTTTTTCAACGATTAATGGAAATCATTCCAATGTCTAACCATAATATACTGAAATATTGTAGGTCATGTAATGTATTTATTTTTTTAGAGTGCTCCAACCTAAAAAGAGCTTCACAAAAATAATCTACTTGAATAAATATAAATAAATGCAAGCGTAGTGAAATAAATGAGCCTACTATTTCAAAGTTGTATTAGACAAATATTATATAAATGCCTTGATTTTTTGTCGTGCTGTTGATAAAGCACACTTAGTGTTCAATTCATTCATATAATTCCCATTTTCTATGTTTCTATCCAAATTTACCAAAATGTAAAGGTACCAACAGATCTTCTGACTACGGTAATACTCCATTTGCATACTGTAAGTTATCCTTGCATTGATTTATTCAATATTGAATCGTAAGTTTAATCTATTAAGCTTACATTATAAATATCTATTGATGTAATAAATACAATAGTACAATACTACTTAAAAGAGTGGGTAACAATGACGTAGTCCATTATTTACATCGTAAATATCCGAAGAATTCAGTTGTACTTTTACAGTGCTCTTAACACCAATTCTTTAAACGTTGCTAGAGTAAATCTGATTTACTTTTTTAAACAATATCAAAGGTATTATTTAGTAATAGTTTATGCTTTATTTTATTTTATTTTACATAATGTCTTAATAAAGATATATACACTTTGTTTGTCTCACAAAACCTCTAATTTATAATAATAAGCAAAATAAATAGATTAGTAATATTAAGAATGGGTTTACATCAATACTGAACGACCTGTAAGGCTTGAACACAAAGAATGTTATGCTGAAGTATGGGTAAGGGGAGGGACGGTATTTAGGTTTGAAGAATAAATAAGGTAGTAGTAGAGCAACCTTGTGCTAGATGCTCTGTAACCTAAGGGTACTTTTGACTTTTCTCCACCGTAAGTTTAGCTTTAAGTTTGGTCTGACATAGGAAATGTACGTTATGTAAATAAAAAAGATTTTGTATAAGGTAAATCTTCAGCATTTGGTCTGAGGATCCTTTACCAGCAGTGAAGAGAAGGTCTTATGTGAAAGATTAAAAATTTTAACACCGCTGTACTAATTTATAAACAAATTAGGTCTGATTTGTTTTAATAATTTAATTTTATAATTAATTCATTTAATAAATAATTAATATTTTTCTTTACATAAACTGCATTACATAAACCTGACTAATTAGCCATCACGTTTTACTAAATATTGATAGTTTTACATCAATAACATATAAATGTATTAACTTGTTGACTGATATTCGATTGTCACCTATTTTTTAAATGTGTTCTGTGATGTAAGGTAAACTATGCACTTCAGAATTATACAATTTGTTATAATTTTATAATTATCTATTAACAGCTAGTTAAGTTAGGTGGACCTGACATTTACAAATACTTCTTAATAAGCTATATTATTATTTTCCGAACAGTTTTATACTTTTCTAGGCAATTAAAACTGTAATGAAATTACCTTCAAAATTGTCTTCAGTCCTGTGAATGTAGCACTAGCTACAGCGCTGTTTCGCCGATCACTGTCGGCTTCGTCAGGCTTGTATTAACACATAAAACACGAACTCGAACAACACACAACACTAACACACACAAAATCGGAGAATAACTCCTCGTTAATATAATGTAATAAAAATGTTTGTGGCCACATCACATACGTTGTACTTGTCCGACTGCAGTTAGGACACTGAATAAAGACATTGGTTATCAGTAACCGTTTATTTTAGGCCTAGTTTAGCGATTACATCGTATATAGGGTTGGAAGAAAAGTTTAATTTATCATTTAGTATGTTATCCAGACTATTTTTGTATTCGTTATAAATCTGAAATTCTTCCAATACATTCATAGTAGTGCCTTTCTTGGTTCTATGTAAAAATTTTAAATTAGTGTTGATGTCAGTGTAAGTGTGGTTTTCGTTTATTAAGTGTTCTGTGTAATTTGAACTCTGTTTGTTTGCTATTGTTTTTTTATGGCTAGGGATATGTTCTTTGAATCGGGTTTTAAATGAACGTCCTGTCTGGCCTATATAAACTTTGTCACAGTCGTTACAAGATAGCTTATATATTCCACTATCCATGAATTTGTCTTTGTAACTGTTTGGCTTGGTTTGTAAGAAGTTACTCAAATTATTAGAAGCTCGATGAGCGATTTTATAGCCATGTCTGCGGAAAGTGTATTATAATGTTGCTCATATTAATAAATTATAATTTTGAAATTTTACCATTTGGTTATTTCTATCCCGAAAAATGTTTATTTCTCAGTAAGCTTTGTTTTTGTATTACGGTATTTGACTAGCGACTAATACGATCAAAGGAAACGCACCGGTTATTTAGTATACTATATTGGTATTTAGTATTTAGTAACTTTTATTTTAGCATTTTAAATTTAAACCTGTATGATAGTTTTCCTACACACAATTTATTATTTTGGATTTAGATAGGTGTACCACTATGCTCTAAGAAGACGATGGAACATATCATTTGCTAAAACACTTTAATTTATATATCGAAGGATAAATAAGACAAATAATACTATTAGGTTTATTTATGCAATAAATTTGATACATTTTACAATTGACATTACTGTATAGCATTTCAAATTATCACTATAATAAATAAATAATGTGTTGTCTTCTGAAAGACCAAGATTAAGGTTGATCATGGAAATGTTGATAGGAATCGAGTACAATGCCTAAACTTCTAAAAAAGTAAGCGGTTTGAGATACAATATAAATACAAATGAGATACAAATAAATGTTTCGTTTATTTATCGCCTCATCTTATAAATTAAATGGCTTTTTCTGTGAAGGAAACATGGTTTACCTATTTACCAAGTTGCTGAATGTTTAATATCTTTTAAATTTAAAACAGTTTTTCTATATCTTTATTGCATATCATAATTTACGAAGAAGAAATAATAAATCAAATACAGCTTTGTAACTTAGTTTCTTGTTTCACATAATAAGGGCTTACATGTATTCAATTTGTTTTACTATATAAAAAATAATCAAATCGTCAAAGTCATACAGCTATAGCAAATAAGTCTAAAATTAAAAATCATTGTTGTGCATAATAACATATACCATTTAAAATATTTATTATTTATTTATTATATTTATTCACATGTTACAATGTATGTATAAATAAAAACACAATTTAAAATCTCACTTAGGTTATACATGAAAAACAAACGAAATATAAAAAATATAATGCATCAAAAACGAAAGAAGAAAATATTTTTAAACTTACTGATAACATTACTATACTTACTTATAACATACATTTTACTTACAAAATATACAGACACAATTTACAACAATACAACACTGAACAAATTTAGGGGTCTCCTAGGCATAAGCCAGTTTGAGACTTCCATCACAAAGAACTAAAACAATATTGAAATAAAGAGTTCGGCAGGTGCCCTAACCTAACCACAAGAAAAAACAAGTATGAAGTTTAAATATATACATAACATAGAGAATAAAAAAAATCAATCAACCTGCAAGGCATTACATAATATATACGCCTATTATTGCATAATGTCAAATAAAGGTTCAATATCATCTGATGAAAATAGCCAGGACTTTACATTTCTTAACACTACCCCATAAGACATATTTTTTAAATAGTAATTTTTGGAATGACAAGGTTATAAAAACGAGTGGCACTATAGGTAAACAATTTACGGTATAGAGTTAAATTTGGTTTAGGTACAGGTACAGGTACAATACCAGAGTAAAAATGCTTAAAAATGGAAGCATTTTATTTTCCACTACATAATTTCCAATGAGATTGGCTTGAAACTCTTTACTCGTTTTTAATTTCAATGCTAGATCAAATAAAACAAAAGTGTATTTTGTTTAAAGACATGTCATAATTATCTATACTTTTATTACCATTAATGAAACTGGTTGTCTTATAAATATTAATATTATTATATAATTTTTTAAAAATATTGCGTTTGTAAATAAATATTATTATGAAATTAGTACAATTAACGAAATATTCCATTACTATGGAATAAAGTTAGTTTTATGAAAATATGAGTGTCTTAATGCAATTTCTACACAATAAATAAACTTGCATGCAGTAAATAGCTACAATTTGCTTAAATCATTTTGCATTACCAATATGACATTGACATTGTAATAATATTTCCCTCGGTAATCGTTTGTCTGGATCAAAACCAGTACTGTTTATTTGGAAAGCGAGTAAAGTGATAGAATGGCATTTAACCGCACATTTACCAACGTTCTGGCTTGCGGTTTTTGGTGCGACCCATTGCAAGGTCCATTGAGACTTAATGAAACAAATAGAACATGTCTCTGATGTTATTCTAGTTTGTATTATAACTATTTTAAACCATTATTGAATAAATATGTTATGTAAAATGTACTTAACAAACAGAAACAGAATGATAAATAGTAATTACATAAAAATCGTATATTTCCAGTGGGTTTTATTGTAAATAAAAGTAATAAATGCACAAGTTAATTGAGTGTCAATTCTTGTTTTAAGACTGATGCTTGTAAAATTCACATTCTTTCTAATACAATAATGCATTATGGATACTACCGAAAGTAACATTTTAGTAAATTCAGTATTAAAATGTTTTTAATTTTAAACTTTGATTGAATTTTTAATACAGTAGGCTGTATTTCAAAATTAAAGTTTATGTCTGATATTAAAATTTATAACATAATAAATATAAAAATCAATCTGATCACAAAATTATCCCCGAGATAATAGAGATTAGAGACTATTTTTTGTGACTTTGTCTATTTTATATTTTGTGTTTTCTTATAATAAATAAAAGCTTAGTACTGTAAAATCTTGTGAATTAAAATAAATTGAATATACAATATGTTTTCATTTATTTTGAATCCTACTACCTGGATCACTTAATTAAAGTCATACAATAACAGCCTACTATACAAATTAAATTGCGCCGAATGTTCCAAGTTGTACATCTTTTAAAGACAGATACAAAAAGCATCTACCAAAACGAACGCTATATCAAACCTCTGCATCTGCGGAACATTTGATAGAATCTAGTCACTCATATCAAACAATGTAGGAAACATGGAAATTCACTATACAAATAAGAAAAGCCGGGAAATGGATGTTTTCATGGAATATTACATATACAAATTTACAAAAACACAATTAACGATAAAATTCAATTTAGATCCAAGTTAAAAAATGCATGATGGTATTGTTAAGTCTAATGATGACAGTAATTTTACTTATTACAGTTATATTTAATTTTATAAACAATATCTTTAAATTATAAAGTTGTGTTTATTAAATAAATAAACAATTATATACTCGTATCACTTAAATTTTAAAATGTAAATAACAGAAATTTAAATTCCAGTTCTATAAAGTAAATAACTCTGTACAATGTTATGTAGGCTATTGTTTACGTTATACTAATATTTGTTTTGAGATAAAGACTGTAGCAAGTTTTGATAACCAAGTAAAATGTATTTATTCTCTTGTTATTTATGCTAATGATAATATTGATCCTTAAATGTTTTACTTCTCATATATTCATGAAATTTGTATTTATTTTAGAGATATTTTTTATTGGTCTTCGACAACTTATGACTTAAGACAACAAAAGCTTATGATGCAAAAGTCACAGAAGTATTGAATGTTGTATGTGATATTTATTGATTTATACTACCAAAACTTTCGGAACGGTTTTGTTCAAAAAAAAGGTCAACACTTACAGTGTAGACTTTTTGGATTTCTGTTGTATTTACTTACATGTTAACACAAAGTCTACCTTTTTTATATATTGTCAATCCAAATCCTTACTTGACATGGTTGTAAAAGTTAGACATCATTTTGTGTTAAACAACTATTTATAGCATTTATTTCAAATATAATAGTTTATAACATTATATTTACATATGAGTAAATAAAAGTACCATCGCTTAAAGAATGTGCTAATTAAATTTTTAACGTTTAGTTATTTATTTTGAAGGTCTAGGTTGTTTGCAAGTTGTATGTAATCTTGTACATTATATATACTTAGCCATCGTTGTTTGTGAAAATACACTATTATAGGTTTATAAATAATAATATGTATTTAAACTTTATTTCGAAATTCAAATGCAATAAGGAAAAGAAAGTAACTTTAATAATTAGCAAGGTGCGTTAGACTGTTTTAGCAATTGCCTTATTTCAATAAAATATTATCTTCGACTCTTTGTTATGAATTTTATTAGGAGGATGGCTGTTTACTCATTAATCAAATATGAATATAATTCATTTAGATGTAAAATATATGTTTCATACATATTCACACATTGACTATGGAAATATATAAAAAAATTAAAATAACTTTTAAATAACCGTTCAAAACACATTAAAAGTTTAATTACTTTATGTTTTGGTTTTTTCAAATACAAGTTTAATTAATATCAATCGAGAACATATTTTTTCTTTCAACTTAATATTGTTAATTCATTGTCAAATTAATTCTAGAAATTATTCTGCAGTTTACGATTCCTGACAATGTTATGGTTGCGGGAACTATGACATTTTGGTCTGTAATGTGTGACGTCATAGTGCCCTGCATACTGCATACCGTTCGGTGTTAAATATTATATGTGATTGCCAGCTGTATAATTCAGCATGATTTGTGTTCAAGTTACGGTTGTAGGTTATGTTGCCATACAGCACCTAAACAATTTACGACACTAACCAAGCTTTTAAAGAACCCAAAGCGTTAAAAGTAAAAATTTATTTGTGTACACAATTTTATTGTATATATAATTATTTTATTGTTATTACTACAGGTAGTTTAACTTTTTCATAAAATTCAAGGGCTCGAATGAATATAAAGCAAGATATCTATTGATATCCATTAGGTTGTCATAATGGAGTACAGAGATATGTAACAGCATTTAGTTATTTTTATATAACAACAATGAAAAGAATATTTATATTTAAATGCTGATTATTAAAAGCCTTGTGTGAATAACAGTTAAACATGTATATGTACTCCTAAATAATTGTTTATTGGGTTAGATAATAACATAAACTAAGTATATGCAATGGTACAATAGGGTGTGTCCTATGATTACCTATGATTACTAACTGAGAAGTAATAACAATGAAAAGACTTTAGGGTTTCATGCAAAGTAGCAATCTTTATAGATTATAGTTAAATTAGTTTCTGAATTAAGAGTATTACACATTTAACAAAGTAACTTTATTTTGATAGACATTTCAGAATTGCCAGCCAGTCATTTAAAAAAACACTTTCAGCATTAAATGTCCTATTCAAATTGAGCAATTTAAATTTTTAGTTAAATTATAAAGGTAAAAAATATGCCGCTGCATACTTAAGAGCTACATAATATATCACTTTAATTTTCAGGATTACAACTAGAAGAGTAAATAGCTTGTATTTAGTTATAACAAAAGCTAAAGTAAATGATTTCTTAAATAGTAAAACAGCAAATGTAAAAGTACACAAGCACTTCTAGAATAATACTCAATATCACAAAAAGTTGCGAAGACAGATGTAACGTCTGCAAGGTAAAATAATACTAGCATTTATAATTAAATTACTGCCGGGAAGTCAAAATTTACTAGATGGAAATTATTAAATGGGAGAGCAAAATGTTCAGATGTGATAATTATCCAGTTTATTAAAGGTGTAAAAGAGAAAAAAATCTTATTTTATCAAATTATATAAAGTATTAAATTTAATTTGGATACCATTTTATTTGAAGCACTATTTTTTAACGAATTACTAACATAGGTCCATCCATTAATTAAAGAATAAACCTTTATCCTTATCCTTTAAAGAAAGAAAGACAACACAATGTCTTTAATGTCTCATATTTTAACCTGTCTCTAAATGACATATTTTTTTACCTTTATAATTAATTAATAACAAAATTTAAATTACACTCTTTGAATGGTACATTTAATGATGAAATAGATTTTTAAATTTGACTGGCAATTCTGAAATGTGTATCAAAATAAAGTTACTTTGTTCAATTTTTAATATTCTAAATGTAGAAACTAATTTAACTACAATATATAATGATTGCCTATTTGAATAAAACTCTAAAAGTATTTTCATTGTTATTACTACTCAGTTGGTTATCAAAGGACATCCCCTATATATAGGATACCTATTGTAACATTGAATGCACTTAGTTTATGTTAATATCCAACCCAATATACAATTATTTAGGAGTACATATGCATGCTCCATTAGTCACTGTGAGTCATCTATTAAATCTCTTAGTTTTTATATATTAGGTATTTTTCTTTGTTTTAAATTATAATATTTTTATTGAATCTGTCAATAATGATTACCTTATCGATTTTGAAATGCGTTTGACGAGATCAAGGTTTTTTATTTTAAACTAATAACATTAGCTTTTGACATAATACAATCTAAATTGACAAGTAGGATGGAATTTTTTTTTTTCGATGAAACAATTCTTGTAACTCTCGAGAGATATTATATGATTCTTGTTCTTATTTATAATAGATTTAGTGGTATAGACTAAAAAATTTACTTATATTTCCGTTAATCTAGGTTTTGTATAATGATTTCTTTTTTGTCTTACACGACTTAGCTTTATGATGCATGGTTAAATAAAATAACATAAGGAATATGGTGCGTTATATCAATCAAAGCTTGTTTATAAGCTTTTTATCCATGCAGTCAATTAATACTAAAGTTGTTTTCCTCTAAAACAAGATAATATTTATGCTTCGTAACTACTTCAGAAGAAAATGTTGCAAAATCTATTTAGAAATTAAGAAAAATCTATCGTTCATAAAATATTTAAAGGACAAAAACAATGCTATTACTGTTTACACAAACTACCAAATCTGTAATAAGTATTGCACTGTTTTCGAAAATATTTTATGTACGCTGCCTTACTCAATGTAAATTAAAATAATTATTATTAGCTTTGATTTTATACAATTAGTGCATTCATTATTATTGTTTTTCTAATTTTACTCCATGACTTTGTAAAAATTCTGCCCTCAAATTGTATTTTTGTCTTAAATACGTTAAATTTTATAGGCAATACTATAAAGAATATGTTGTTTACTCTTTGTTTGGCAACTTTATTTGTAAAATTTGTATGCTTCGAAAATTTTTATTTTTTTTTTTAAAGTGGCAAAATTTATATTTATTTTAACTGCTACAGAACAGAATGATGTTTTGAAGCACAGCCACAACAAATATGGCATTTCATAAACGTAGTTTTTACATATTAAAATGTCTAAGTTTATAACTAAGTTTGTAATCAGTCTAAATATCTGTAGACAATTTTGATGTACAAGTTTTCCTGCCAGACCTTTGCAGTAATATGTAAATTAGATTTTATAAACGTTAACTAAGTTAAAACGTTTATAAGTTTATTGAAATCAGAAAAACTGTAAGAGTGTTAATGCTAATAATAACATCAAATATAATATATTTTGATGTGGAATGTTGCGATACGATAATGTATGCTATGATTGAATGTAATATGATATTATAATACAAACAACACAATACTATAAACTTTTATAAAACATAAAACAAGTAAAATAAACCTTAAAAAAAGATAATTATAAATAATAAGTTCCATATATTGGTTTGTCATAAACAAGTTAAACTTAATTAATACATTTTACTGTTTTACTAATGGTCCCTGCTTTTGAGAAGACGGTAAAGTTTCACCAAATATTATTACCCGCTAAAACTTTTACATATTTCATTCTTTTATATATATTATTAAGAAATCAAGTTTGTATATATTGTGTTTTTGAGTTATTTTAACGTATTTACGGGATTTGTTTTTGTTATGATGAAAGTGGAATCTAGATTAGCTAGTTATAATCTGCTACATTTGAATCACATGTTGCATACGATCGAAACTAGTAACCGATTTACTTGCGTTTTACGCTGATTTATTTGTAAAAACATCTACTGCAAAACATTTTTAAACTATTTGAAGAATAAAATTACAATTTAAAAAAAAAATTTATAGAAATATCCCATATAATAAATTAGCAAATATTAACTTTTAGTTTTGTCCTTTTCTGATCTTAACTTAATAGTTCTGCAAATATAAACCATTTGTTTTAATACAATCATTGAAAATATGACTTTCTTCACGGTTACCCAATGTGTAGGTACAATTGCAAGCCAAAACAACACATTTATTTACTTTTTTAATGGTTGCCAAGGGATTGCTTAGTCAAATGTACCACTCTATTTCCCCACCACTCTGATTTCCCCGAGGTTTTACAAGATGTGTTTCATTTGCACTTCTTTATTAAATAATTCTCCTTACTATTGATGTTTGATGTACGTGCTATAGATTTACAGATACATAATAAATAAGTAGTAGTTTAACAAATTTAATGTATGTAAAACATTATACTAACAGACATAATATTTCCTATAAATAATATAAAATACAAATTATTAAAGAATTTCTGATACTTCCGTTTACTTTATATATTGCCTTTATGTCCATTTCGTTTAGTTTAAAATTCTCACATATGATTTATATGAACCAATAAGGACAAGTTGTTTTAAGATAAAGCATCATTATAATTAACAAAATAATAGAATAATATACGTCTTTTCACGTATTGTAAATATAGCATTCCTCCTATTGTATTTAGTATTCATTTATTTTAACCAAAGACATCTTGATTATTAATTTTCAGAAAAAGACGAACAAGTTTTTTATTTGAAGTCAAATTGAAAAATGTATTAAAATTGTATTATGCATTGGAATGTGACTGAGAAACAATTAGTTCATAGTATAGGCCTATAAATACGTTAAGTAATCAAATAGATTAAATGGTGATTTGTTCAATAAGTAAACTTATTGCAAGTGAATCATAACAACTACTTTGTGTCAATATTATGTTGGATACTGCTTTGAAGGACAAATTATCGCTCCAAAACAGAGGAGGAATTTTTGTATGTAATTATTAATGCCTTTAAATTCCTATGTACATTAAATCATGAAACACTAAAATACTTTTGGTGAGGATGATTTTTTTTTTATAAAACATAATGACATAATTACAAAATATAACAATGAATAAACTAACTTTAATAAATATCACTATGTATTTTTTATAGTGTTGGAAATATCTATATTCGTATAATGTTCTACATAGTTGCTGATTCATAAAGTTTGCAGATGTTAAATGTAATGAGTCGGAGAAAATTCCATACAAAATATAAGTCGATCCAATTCATAAGTTGTAATATTCATTTATATTTACAATCAGAACCGATAGTGAAAAATTATATCCAGCATAATGTGTAAACATCCACGTTCTTGGATGGCAGTTATTCCAAGTGGATCAATGTTCTTAAAACTCTATCCATAAGTATCTGAGTGGATTTTAACTCTTTAACACTAATTTAACTCTTTAATTAGGAAATTTTAATATATTTGTTTACTTATCTTAATTTGAGACTCCTTGATGTAAGTGTAAAAAGAAATCGCAGAGTCTCAAGACTTAGAATGCTACTAAGGTGTACCACGAAGAAAAATCTATGTTGCAGCTATTTTTGTCCACAGTATTTGGATTAGAGAATTTTTACTTCTACCTGCTGAAATTTCATGTTTGCAGTGTCCATATAATCGGGAATCCACAGAAATGAACATATCTCAATAAAAATCAATGCTTAAGGTAACCTCATTTCAGACTCCATTAAAAAAATGATATCCTGTCTTATAATCACTCGAGACTTTGACCATGTTACTAAATCATTTCACAAATGGTTTCAAAATATTTTGCTATTTCAATAATTAAATACAAAATACTATTTCCGGAATTAATAATTTTGTAAGAATTGGCTAAAACTACTGCAGTCAAAGGTGTAAAAAAGTGAGCAATTCTGTATTAAGAAATTAAGACTGCTACCTAATAGTGTATGATTTTATTTATCATGCTGACTTAGTCAACCTTGATTTTAATAGTAACCATATATTTTATATTAGATATCAAAAAAAGTAATTTTTTTATGTAATAGATTTAATATCTTTTTACGGTTTTACATTACTAAATTGTATTTGTAAATTTTCCTCCGTCAATTTGAAAACATTTGGTATTAAACTGTAAGCAATTTTGTAATAAACTATATTTTATAAGTAATTCACCACCATTTATTACAATCATTTTTTCTTTAGCAAATTTTACTGTAATATTTAAATTATTCTAAACCATCAACCAAAATAGCGAAATATATATTTATTTTAACTGTTTAGGAACAATATTACATTTTCAATGAAATAGCAAATAATAATGATAAAATATATTTCTATAACTAAAACATGAATTAGATTTTCAAGAGGATGTACTTTGTATAAGTATTCCTTTGTAAAAGTGGCAATATGTAAAATAAGAGAATAATGCTAGAACATGTTTAAAACTATTCTAAATGCCTTTTATTTTTTGAAAGCATTCCAAGTAAACAGAAAAGTATCTAACGGCAGAAAGTTTCATCCTTGTTTTTCTATATTTACTATGCACCCAACTTAGCGGAAAACTGTGAGGTAAACATGTATGGGATCTGTGTGTATAGTAAACATATAACGTATCTGTGTATTATGGGATGTTATTATAGAAGTCCTTAAACAAGTTATTTATTTTGAGCAAGTCATAAACATAAATTATTTTATAGAATGATGTATTTGACTTATTAAACAGTAACAACCAACGCACAGTGTGTTATTCTAGCAATCTAAGGGGATTTTAATAATATTCTGAAGGAAAAATAAACCCTTTGAAATTGTCATTTGTAGATAAAAAAACATCTGAAATTACTCGAAAATATTATATTTGTTTATGTTAGGCGCTCTATTGATTAATGGTTCATTATTTTATCTTATCTGATTTAGATACAATTGCTCATTCTTCCACCGCTTAGATTGAACATCAGTTTACAGGTGCGTCTCAAACTGTGCAGTTTACCATTAACTGGCCAGCTACTTGTCAGTTTATTCTGTTGTGTTTTTGCGAAGTTTTGCTATTTTTTCTGATTAATGAGTTCATTTTCTTTTATTGCAATGAGTGTTTCAAGTTGTGTGTGAATTTAGTGTAAATTTCTTAAAATTTGTATATTTATCGAGGAAAATCATTACTATATGGTAAAATATGGTGAAAAGGTTAGTCATGTGTTCAAATATAAACGTTTCTTTAGTAGAATATAGCAAATTTGGCTGCCTATACCTGCCTTTATGTGAACTGTAGTTATTTTTTAAATGGATCACATCATCCCAAAATTGGAGTTATTTGACATTTGATGTGAAAACAATAAAGAAAACAGATTTGACGCTTTATTTTCATATGTAACAAACTTATATGGTGATTTCTGAGGAGGCGTAAGCATCAAGAAACAAGAACAACAAGAAGTATCGGGAGTTGTTCACGAGAAAATCCTCCAGAATTGCTACGAATACAGATCTCGTCCATCGGCTCCTCATATCATCAGACCCATTCATTGCAGCAAAAAGAAACGTCCCTAGAATAGGTCCTAAGAAGGTTTTCTCACGGGATGTAAAACATTTGCATTGAGCAGAACTTTTGGAATGCGGCTTCAACGATGATGATAGCGAAGATGAATCCTCACCTGAAAGTGATTGACTCACCACCTCAGCCGATGGATATTTCAGTACGTTATGTGCACGCCAACAAATACATTTGTTATTTAAGTTTTTCACTTCATTTAATCCCTTTTAGCTATTTCTTTCAGACACATTATTTATTACAACAGGTAGCTATACATTAATATATGTATGTTATCGGATGTACGAAGTACAATCCGTACAATAACAATGTTCATATAAAGTAACGATAAACACTTTATAACTAATTATTCAAGTTGTATAAATGACTGTTTTCTTTTATATTTATTAGTGGTTATAGTTTGTTATCAATTTTATATGGTTAAAAATTCCAGTGTGTTTTAAATGTCCTTAATTATTTTGTAATTTAGTATTTTTTAAGTCATGCATTGTTTTACAAATATCAAGTTTTATAAAATATTAAACCGTATCAACAAATTATTTTTCGTTTGAAACGTTTAAGTTTAGTATAACTGTATAAAATTAAAATTAAATAGCTAGGCCTACTGTAGTATCTATAGTTTTGTAATTAAAAGGTTTGGCTTTTATTTAATTATCGCTCATTTTAAAAATCGGCATATTTGAACTATTATATGCCGTACTCGTACTTTAAATCAACCAAATTACCACGTTCCACATTCTATTAGCTTTAAGAACACTTATTTGAATGAAACTAATCAAATAACAATCAATATTATCATATATGAATTTTGTCCTCCTAGATGCAACAAATATCACACTGTGCAACGGGGTTTTCCCATTAATATAAAGATTTAAAAATATTTCTTTGATTATAATGCATTGTATAAAACTATAACGGTTATTGAAAATACAAAAATGGCTGGATGTTTGAAGTTTGGTTTAGACACAATTTTAACTCCCAACATAACTTTAAAATAAAGCACATATTTATTATATAAACAATTAATAAATTAATATGAGATATTTGTTTTGTTTTTTTTTGAACATTTAACAATTATTAGAATCTTTAACAACATGAGGTTCTGCATAGCAATCACAGTCAATAAAAGTATAACAGATTCGAATAGCCTAATAATTATTGTAAATTAATTATTATAATAATTCTGCACTTTCACATGCAGGTCTCATTTACATTTATACTATTATATAAAAATCTAATGGTGTCTGTCTGTGTGTGTGTGTGTATGTGTGTGTGTATGTATGTTACTCAATCACGTAAAAACTACTGGATTTATTGAGCTGAAATTTTTCATGGATATTTTTAGGTTCCCAGATTAAAAAATGAGCATATTTTTATTTAGAAATTCCATCAGGGTACCGCCAAATTGGCTTTGAAAACTTCTTTAACCTTCAATTTTATCTATAAAAATATCAGCTGTTTGTATAAAAAGTTTAGCAACATGTCGTTTGTTTATATTCATTACCATAGCAACAAAATTAACCAAATTTATAATTCTATGATAACATGATTATGTGTATAGACGGTTCCAACGGGGTTGGCGTGCAGAGCACGGGTACAGCAGCTAGTTATCTATAAAGGTGTAACAATTTAAATGGTGGTACGTGTCCTCTTACACTTTTTGAACGAATAATAAATTACAGCCCTTAAAAGCATGACAAAATAATCAGTAAATTGTTTAGGTGTTTACTTGCCGGTTTATGTGTTTTAAGTACATATGTGTACCGTGAAATAAAATTATTATTTTAATATGAGACTGTATATAAGATGACGCCTCAGAATGGCTGAACAATTTCTTCCCAACAACGGTGTCTAGGATCTGACGATGACGGCATGGCCGTCGAAACTAGTTATCCATACGGATAAATACAATGGATTGTTCGACGGAATTAATTAAGGTATTTATAACATTTATATATACAAATTATTTATATAAAGTATATATATTATCCCCTTCACTAAATAAAGGACAATAATTGTGCGTGCTTCGATCTGAAATTACTCAGAGTGGAGCATTATATGTTAATAAACATTTTTGCATTCATAAAAAAATGTATTTCGCAATTCTTATTCATACTGTAATTAATGCAACAGATGTGTAATAATATAATAGTAATGTCTGATATAAATATATATTTATTAGTAAACATAGATAAAGTTGTACAAATTTGTGTTAGTTATTTTGTAAAATATTAAATTTATCAAAATAAATTAGGCATTTCAAATAAGGTTAAATTTAGATTTGTTAAAAATGTATTGAAACTTACGGTAAAACAACAGATCTGTAGAAATAGCAAAATTTTTGCGTGCAGAGTTGGTTAAGTAATAAATACAATAAATTTGTTGTAGGAACTAATAGTTTTTAAATTTAGGATTTATAATTATATTGTATACTAGGGGAAACCCCTGCGTGCTCCTCACTCCAACCCCGTTGGAAGTTTCTTTACACATAATCATGTTAAGTTTTATTTATAATAAAGGTGTAGGATTAATAATAATCCCAAAGCTAAGATGGTAAATAATGTTAAATGTTCAAATCAAATTACTTCATGTAGTTATAGTAAAGGTCAAAAGAACCGCAAGGCTCAGGTTTACACTTTAATAAAACCTGACCTTGAAATTATTACATCAAAGTTTGAAATCAGCTTTTAATGGAAATCAACTGTTTTATCTGTTATTTTATTTAATTGGTTGCTATTGTAATGAATGTAAATACCTTCAAGAAATATGACGGTTTATCAATGTAGGCCTAACCTAAGATTTTTTTCGACTAAATTTACAAATATTGAAATAAAAAATGTTTCATCAAAATTAATTATAGCCTTTTTTATTAAGGGCTAGTGCAGCTTTTTATTAGTAAAACTATTTTTTCAATCGGTTCAGTAGTTCCAGAGATTACATTACAAACATACAAAAAAAAATTTACCTCTTTAAAATATGAGTGTAGATATCTTATTATATTTAATTTATTTAATTATATTATAAACTTAACTCCCAAAGGCAACTATTTTAATATATCAATACATTTATTCATTTACAATATAACTATTTGCGTTTAGTGTTTAATGTAAATATAAAATACAGTAATAGGTAATATAATTTATTGTAATACACCTTTAGTAAGTGGGTATACTAAAATGTTATTAAAACTTGTTTACAACTTGTTTAACTGTTTACAACAAATGTTTTACAGTGAGTTGTAACTTTTCATTCGTAAAACTTAGAGTATGAATGATTATATTGAAGCTATGGGACTTATTTCCTTTACGACTATGGTGGAAGGAAGTCGGCAAGACTAACTGCTGTTGTAAAGACTGAATGTTTAAACAAATGCCACACACTGTATAGACCAGATCGTCATTTTACTCAACTAAATATAAATTTAAATAGGTTAAACAAATGTTTGTTATAATTTGGATGATATTCATAACATTAACTAACTCTTGATAAATTTTGAATGTTCTTACAATAGGAAGCTACATGCGGGTACCAGCACTGTTACATCATGATTACTCTATATTTGACTTATCTTTTCCTTTTGTAATTTTACACAATTAATTAAATCTAGAAGTTATTTGACATGCAAAAACATTACTTACAAGTTAATTTCAAATAATGTAATATATGGAACTTTCCTGAATATAATAAAGAAAATACAAGTTATTTTATTGTATCATTAACAATTGCAATTATAATAAGTAGAGTGGTAAAAATATTCTAATGATAGCAAAAAACATACTACCTTAATTTTAATTAATTTTATGTGGGAATTCAACGCTTTGCAATTTTAAACTAAGTATAACTCTTAATAAAAAACGTGTATTTTAATATTTGAAATGTAAAGTCGTGTTGTTCTATAAAGCCCTGCAAAACATAAAATGTTATTAAAATAAGAAAACCTATAGTATGCAAGTATAAAATAACTCAATTAGGATACTTATAAAATAACAATAACAATTTTAATCATTAATTCTCGAGGAAATTTAAGTAGTATAAAATGTGAAAACAGAAAGAAAATTGTTCATTCAATTGCATTCATTTTCAGTATCCAGGTCAGTAATTGATTAAAATAAAATTTCCTACTTTGTTTCCGTAAAATGAGCTCTTTTTTGTATTTGTTACGCGTTTCGGGTCTTTTATCCCATCTTCAGACACAATATATATGTATATAAATTACTCAACCGTCAAACATTAAAATTCATTCACGAAACACACATAACACAACAGTTGCCATTCGATAGCCATAATGTAACCGAAGTATAAGCACACCGAAACGTACTTTATATGTGAAATGTATTATGTGTGTTTCGCGGATTAATTTTAATGTTTGACGAAATCGTTTACGTAATATATATACGTGGTGTACAAAAAGTCCCGCACTGGTTTAATATTTCTTATATTAAAAACATTTGAAGCTAGATGTGATTGAGGAACCTACTTTATGTAAAAATAATATTTTATTAAGATTTCAATAAATGTATCCGCCATATTTGATCCGCCGTAGGTTCCTCGATCACATCTACCTTAATATTTTCTTTACATACGAAATATTAAACCAGTGCGGGGATTTTTATACACCCCGTATATATATATATTGTGTCTGAACATGGGATAAAAGTCCCGAAATGCGGTACAAATACATAAACAAAGTAATAAACTTTATCTACGACCATTGCAATAAACACCAATAACGCTATTACAAGTAACATCAGAAAGAGGTACATTACAAACCAAAAGCCAACCCGATTAGGTAATGATATCTTTACCTAACAGGAGTCACTTTACATAATAGGCTCTAGACCAATGAGAGCTCGTCATTTGACGGAAGTAGAGTTGTAATAAAAATAACGCTTTTCGTACATCAGCTGATTGTACCCATACGTTCCGGATGTTAGTGTGTTATTGTAACTAACCTCAAACGTGAGTTGACGCATTCATTTTCATTATAATAATAAGTAGTATTATTTGCAGTTTATAAATCAAAAGAAATATTATAAATTTGTCTTTAACACGTTATAATACAAGTGTGTCATCTACTGTGAGTTATTTATTTATATCCCAAATTTCGATTAGCTCACTATATCTTTACTTCACCTTTTTTAGTATGGTTATGAGTAAAAGGAATGTTAATTTCACTCCTGTTAAAAGGGTATCAAATTGAAGAATTATTACACACTTCTTATTTTTTTACACCCTGTATATTTTTGGTCGTAGATAAAGTAGTGTACGCAACGATTGTATTCAGCCTTTAAGCCACTCGTGAGATATTTAGAACACTCGCTTCGCTCGTGTTCCAACTTACATCTCACTCGTGGCTTAAAGGCCTTCATAATACAATCGTTGCGTAAAATACTATTACATTACATGTTTCACAGATGTGCTGATAGAATGCAGCTTGAGGCTCTAGAGCAAAACGTTTATTTCCAAGAATCATTGAATGTAATTAATTTCCGTTGAAGCTCTAACAAAGTATATTGTTTACTTTCATTAATTATCATTCATTGTAATATATTTGTAGTGAAAAATAGCTCAAGAGATTTCGACATTTAAAATATAAGCTGTAAATAAAAAAAAACTGCGTTGCAAACAAAATTTAAACTTGTAAAGCAAATTTTGTAGTAATTTGAGTCGCTACTAAAAACAGATTTACTAATCCGTGTATAATTTTTATTGTTACACAATAACAGACGCAAAAAATGGTTTAGGTTCAAGAATGCCACATACCGCTTTTGGATATGTTGTTATTGGTCCTGTCGATGCAACTGTTTAATATATTGTTAATAAATCATTGTCAATTCTAAATACTAACAAACTTACAAAATACCACACAAATATTTTATCTCAAAAGATTCACGAATTTCAAATGAGATCTCAAAAGTAGCAATTTAATAAAAAATATATTACCATAATAAAAATGGATGCTAAAGTCGAACAATGATAATCTAGTGTAACGCTGTCCATGTGAAATCGAGTTTTAAAGTTTAATTTCTTGTTGTTTGAAGAATTAGTACAATCTATAACAATATATAGTTTATGTATTTAATAACTATATGTGTTCAGTCAATAAAAGTGGGAATCTGAGACTCTATAATTTTGAATTTTTGGACTAAGGAATGCAATGAAATGTTGTAGAAATATTTCAAATGGATATCTCGGGGACAAATTAAAGTAAATGAATGATTTATTATTTCCATATTTTGTTCCATTCTGGATGTTATTTTGAAACTATTTAAATATTCAAACATTAGAATAACAACTATAGCCTGTATTCACTCGTTTTCAAGAAGCGTTTCATTTCTCAGAACTGCTTGTACTTTTCTTATTATAAAATAAAATAAATAGCCACATACTTGTTTATTCCTATAGTTAAAATGTAGTGTTTAATTAAAACAGGTAATTTACTAGAGTTATGATATTGTCTAGGAACAAATAATACAATTAAAAACAGAAGTAATCCTATAAAAAATATAAGAATCAAACAAAATAATGGTACGATAG